>OZ024902.1:97773571-98373571 GCA_964017125.1 Flabesymbios commensalis
TATAAGTTTTTATTATCATAATCACACAAAAAGCTAATCAGCACACATCCAGGGTAGGGTTATTCCTTAGAATCAAACATGAAACAAATCCATGAAGCAGTTCAAGCTCTAGAGAGTGACATAGGATTTTGGCGGCCATCTTGGATTTTGTTGAAAAAACTGAAAATATGCAAATACTTAGAAATAATCTGATCAGGGGTGTATAGCTATATTACCAAATTTTGATGATAGCCAAAATGAACAAAACTGAAATATCCGCTAAAATTCTGAAACGTGAAAAAATCAAAGTTTTTATTATCGGAATCACACCAAAAACAAATCAGTATATGTGCAGGGTAAGGTCTTTCCGTTAAACCAAACATAAAACAAATCCAGGAAGCGGTTCAAGCTCTAGAGAGCGACATAGGATTTTGGTGGCCATCTTGGATTTTGCTGAAGAAGCTGGAAAACGCAAAAAAAATTATCGGGCAAATTCCTTGGGGCCAATATGCATACTGCAAACATTTGGAAATACTCTGAGCAGGGTTGTATAGCTAATTAACAAATTTAGATGATAGCCAAAATAAACAAAACTGAAAAAGCCGCTAAAATTCTGAAACGAAAAAAAATCAGTTTTTATCATCAGAATCACACCAAAAACTAATCAGCACATGTGCAGAGTAAGGTCTTTCCTTTAAACCAAACATAAAACAGATCCATAAAGCTGTTCAAGGTCTAGAGAGCGACATAGGATTTTGGCGGCCATCTTGGATTTTGTTGAAGAAGCTGAAAAACGCCAAAAAAATGTACAGGGCGAATTTCTTAGGGCCAATATGCATACTGCAAATATTTAGAAATAATCCGAGTAGGGTTGTATGGCTATATTACCAATTTTTGATGATGGCCAAAATGAGCAAAACAGAAATATCCGCTAAAATACTAAAACGTAAAAAAATCAAAGTTTTTATTATCAGAATCACACCAAAAGCTTTTCAGCTCACGGCCAGAGCAAGGTCTTGCCTTTAAACCAAACATGAAACAAATTGATTAAGCGGTTCAAGCTCTAGCGTGCGCCATAGGATTTTGGCGGCCATCTTGGATTTTGTTAAAAAAACTAAAAAACACAAAAAAAAAATACCAGACAAATTCCCCAGGCCCAGTATGCATACTGCAAATATTTGGAAATAATCCGAGTAGGGGTTTCTGAGTGAGAGCAGAAACAAGTGGCGGAGGCGGCGGGCGGACTCAGCAAAAACAATAAGTCTCCACCGCCACATAGTGGGCACCCTGCCCAGTCAGGTCAGACCGGCAGACTACCAGTCTGACCTTGACAACAGGTGTGTGTGAGGCATGTACGAAATGGAGGGGGTGCGAGCATCATGAATATTCATTATGACGTCACCGGTTTACTGACTGTGGTATGGAGGTCACACTCAGGTCAGATTGTCTGGCCTGCAGGAGTTGGACAGGGAAGAGGGGGGTTCTATACTCATAGCACATATACGTGATATCAAGGAGTCTGCCTGTAGCAGACTACTGGATAGATGAAGATGCATAGTGGGTGGAGAATATACCCGGTACCTAAATTAATTTGTCCATATTTTTCCAATGTTTAATGATATTATTTATAATTTAATATACCTAAATTAATTTGTCCATTCCAATGTTCAATGATTGTAAGTTACAAATTAAATTTGTCAACATACAAATTATCAAGCAGTTATAATTTTTAGGATAACCTTTCTTCTGTGCGGAGGGGGCAGGGGGGGGGGGGGGTTAGAGGGAAATGAAAATAATTTTGCGAAACTTTTGTGTACAAACAGGGGCGTATCCAGGGGGTGCTTAATTTCGAGAGTTGTGATTTTCCAACTCAATAATTTCCTATAAAATTAATCATCCACACCTAGGCCTATATATATATATATAGGGGCCTACCCTTTTCAATTTGAGGGCTGGTGTCTGGGATGCATCATTGGCGCCATTAGAGTAAACAATGGACTGTAACGGGGTGGGCAAGTGCTTGCCACATTGCCTCATGTGGAGAGAGAAGCAAAATCTTTGCAATGCAAATCTCTAAAATTGGCCATTCAGAGCACCTAAAGAAGCATAAAAAAAAGAGCAGAAGAACCACGAGATAAAAATTATTCAACAATCACCATGATTTCTTCACCTGCGTGATGGCAAATTTATTTCTCAGGAGATATCAGACCCCCATTATAGCCACTGACCGAATTAATTCAGATACAGCTGGGAATCGACTGGGTTTTTTTACTAGAGACAAAATCAAGGATAATAATTGAAAATGGGAAGCAAAGTGTGAGAACAACCAAGAATATCTGATATAGGCCTGATATTTGGAACAATCCTGCACTTGGTGAAAAGTTTTTGAAACTTGGCATGGTGTTAGGTATGAATGTACAATATGGCTTCCATGTGTGGAAGTGTTGTGAATTAGAAACGACTTTTCATTGATTTAGTGCGAAACCGCCCCGCTGAAATGTCTCTATTTTGGAAATGTTTTGAATGAATTAACAAAGGTTCACCTGGCTAAACAGTATTTATCAAAAGCAGACCATAAGAGAGAATTTTCGGATGTTTTAGCTTTAAACTCTCAAATGAATCAATGTATTGATTGACTATACGTACTTGGATTATCAGGCGAACAATACATTATTGACTGTACACAAGACTGGTAATCAATGCTGGAAAAAGCTGACCCACTTGTTACTCCTGACACGAGAAAGCGTACACAAAGGAGCCACCCTCTATTGACTCAAGTCCGAGCCTCTCCCCCCCCCCCCCCCCCCCTGAAGAGAATGACCACCGAATTTGTAAACAACCTGTTGACAGCTCTCGGTGATGAGCGTATATGTAATAGACTTGGTGACATTATGTCAGCCATTTTACGTCAGAAGGTTGAGGATCAGGAGAAATCTATTCAAGTGCTGGAGCAGAAAGTAGCAGAGCTGGAGAATAAACAGCGGATACAGGATGCAAAGGCAGACGAACAAGAGCAGTACAACAGACGTGAAAATGTGCGAATCTGGACTGGCGAAAAAGAAAACGAAGGCGAAAACACAGACACCATTATACTCAACCTGGCCACAAAAATGTACTCAAGGTCAAAGATATCAGCCGTTCTCATCGCGTGGGACGTCCCGGAACAGGAAAACCCCGAGCTATCATCTGTCGGTTTCTGAGCTGGAGGATCAAGAGACAATTTATGAAACCCAGACCCGCCCTGAAGGACAGCAAGGTGTTTGTCAGCGACGACCTGACACGGGCACGGTCACACTTATTTTACCTGGCACGCCAAAAGAAGGTCCAGGGTAAGTTTTTCCAATGTTGGACCTTTGATGGAAAAGTATTCCTGAAGAAGGCAGAAAATGCGACACCTATTCTAGTTAAAGACAGTGAACACATCGACAGTGTGTGTCCTTGAATATTATCCTTTATCGTCCGTATCATACACGCGCAATAAACACATCGTTACTTTCTAACTTTTGAACTTATCCTTTACATTAATCAATTACATACTTTTATGTATTGCAAATCAATGGTTTTTCTTTAATTCATCTTTACTTTACATAGATTATGCATATTATTGTATAATTTTAAGTATAATTTCGTACCGGTATCCTTAGGACCTACCAATATCTACAATTAATAAGTATTTAATGAGTCCAATTTTCTATAAATCTCTATATCTTTAATTTATTTATTATTTTACATGTATTAAATCGCTGAAATTATATTTTCATAATAGTTCCACAATTCATATCTATACTAGGCTATTTAGCATAAATGTATTATGCGCATTACTTTATTCTTTTCTCATGTTTAACTTCATGGTATATTGGTGTGTCAGGCCTTTTACAAGGTTCACGGGCTGTTATTATGACATCACAACAGTTTTGGTTTATGAGTCATACCTGACCATGGCATACACCCACCTATCAGTGATTTCATCAACATGTGTTTGTGACAATTGTGTCAATTTTTCTTTTTCCTATCCATGTTTGTGGATTTGTTCCATAGTTGTAAATTGTTTGCAATGTTCTTTTTCAAACTTTTCACCTCTCTATTTATTCATCAGTACATTCATTATTATGTTTTCAGTTACCTGTAACACCAAATCAGAAATGTTATCTTGTCGAAATAAGATAATGTATTTGATTTTTAATCTAGAAAAAAACGCGTCCGTTTCTGGATTGCTGTGTGCGTCGCGTGTTAGAATGAGGAGATGTAGAAATGCGGTACATCGTACCATCATGTTTTGTTATGTGGCGGAAATGCGGCATTGTTCAACGTCATGTATCGACGTTTTCGCACTAGACAATGGATAGTGTAATACTGGAGAAACATTGGCAGTCTGCATAGTCATTCCTTAGCACATATACTAAATGTTGATAACACAGATGATGCTGAAGAATTAAACATTATTAAGCATTCACCTTATTTCAACCAAGAATTTTTTTTTTAAATATTAAAGTAGAAAAATGAAAATTTTACTGTGCTAAGCCTAAACATACAGTCTATTAATGCTAAATTTGATCAACTCAAAATGTTACTTCATTTGATCAGCGCTATTTGTTCACAAGAAACATGGCTCAGAGTTGACTCAATTAACTAATAATGCTTCATTCTCTATAGAAAACTATAATTTAATTTCACAAGGAAAACAATGTTCTTCTCATGGAGGTCTAGCAATATATCTCCATGAAAAAAAATATTTAAAAACTGTGCCATCACCCATTATATCTGAAATATTTGAAAGTCAGTTTATTGAAATAAGCGAGGTGAACAGAAATAGGCATACACACATATTATTAGGAAATATATACATGTACAGGCCCCCCCCCAGAGATATTCTATTAAATTACAAATCGTTTACAGAAGAACTAGCACTTACAATTTCATTTCAGACATTTAAAGACAGGAATTATGACATCATAATAGGCGGCGATATGAATATTGACTTATTGAAAATTAAAGGAAAGGATTTTGTTAATGAATACTTTTGATATGATGGTATCGAGCTGATTTTTTCCACGTATAACATTACCCACTAGAATTGCAAACTCTAGTGCAACATTAATAGATATTTTTTTATGTAAAATCACTATATATTCAAAAATTAAGAGAGACATAGATTCTGACCTTAATATTAACTATGACATGATTCACAATATTTTAAAATCCGCCACTAAGCAACATCTGGCCCCTAAAATCGTCAAATTCAATAAACACCACCATAAAAAATCACAATGGATAACTCAAGGTATTGTAAAATCAATTTCTTATCGAGATAAGTTATATAAGCAATACAGAACAACACCTACAAACACAGATGCACATGAGAGAATTAAAATAAACGTATAACAAAATATTAAAATCAAACATTAGGATGGCTAAACGAAATCACTATTACTCATTATTTGAAAAATATAAATATAATATTAACAAGACTACATAAGTCCAGGAGCTCCCGCGACGAATTAGAATTTGATTTTAGCAATTTTGTGTAGGGTTTTTAATGTAGTCCTAGGTTAGGTCAAAAATCGAGACGCAAGACAACTAGGTCTAAGAAGCTCAGTCTAAGAGTAAGATAAGAACTAGACAGTCTGTCAGAGATTGCAAACCTCCATTGAAATTAATGATCCTAATCAGTATCCCAGTAATGGTCTACCTATCTGGCACGGTTTACCCGATATCAGGCCAATCAAGGTAACTAATAGCTGATTTACGGTCATTTTGAATTCGATATAAACTAGTTAAAAACTTAGGGTGCATCCTCCCCCGAAACCTCAAATTTTGTTTTATAGTAATGGACTAACAACATCTAACACAGTTTGCAAAATATTGGGCATGTGAAAGTAAATAATGGCCGATAGGGGGCCATTTTGAAATTGATCGAGTCAGAATTTTTCAAGATGCATCCTCAGCTGAAATCTCACATTTTATTCTATAGTAATCGTCTAGCTATCTAGCACGGTTTACCAAATATCAGCCATGTGCAAGTGAATAATGGCCTAAAGGCGGCCATTTTGAATTTGATCAAGTCGAAATTTTCCAAGATGCATCCTCAGCTGAAATCTCACATTTCATTCTATAGTAATGGTCTAGCCATCTAGCACGGTTTACCAAATATCGCCCATGTGAAAGTGAATAATGGCCGATAGGCCATTTTGAATTTGATCAAGTCAAAAATTTTCAAGATGCATCCTCTCCTGAAATCTCACAATTTGTTTTATAGTAATGGTCTAGCCATCTAGTAAGGTTACCAAATAACAGCTATGTGAAAGTGAATAATGGCCGATAGGCGGCCATATTGAATTTGATAGTCAATTTTTTTCAAGATGCATCCTCTCTTGTCATCTCACATTTTGTTTTATAGTAATGGTCCAGCTATCTAACACTGTTTATAAATATCAGCAATGTGAAAGTAGATAGTGGCCGATAGGCGGCCATTTTGAAATCGATTGAGTCGAAAGTTTTTAAAAGGCATCCTCTCCCGAAACGTCACATTTTGTTTTATAGTAATGGTCTAGCTATCTAGCACGGTTTACCTGATATCAGGCCTATCGAGGTAAATAATGCTGATTGTCGGCCATTTTGAATTCGTAAGTTAAAAATTTTCAGGGTGCATCCTCCCCGGAAAACTCACACTTTGTTTCATAGTAATCAGGTAATGGTCTAGCCATCTAGCACGCTTTACCAAATATCGGCCATGTGAAAATGAAAAATGGCCAAAAAGGCGACCATTTTAAATTTGATCAAGTCAAATTTTTTCAAGATGCATCCTCATCTGAAATCTCACATTTCGTTTTACAGTAATGGTCTAGCCATCTAGCACGGTTGACCAAATAACGGCCATGTGGAGTGAATAATGGCCGATAAGCGGCCATTTTGAATTTTATCGAGTTGAATTTTTGAAAGATGCATCCTCTCCTGAAATCACACATTTTGTTTTATAGTAATGGTCCAGCCATCTAGCACGGTTTACCAAATAACGGCCATGTGAAAGTGAATAATGGCCGATTAGCGGCCATTTTGAACTTGGACCAGTTGAATTTTTTCAAAATGCATCCTCTCCTGAAACCTTACAATTTGTTTTATAGTAATGGTGTAGATATCTTGAGCGGTTTTCATGATGTTCCACAATATCAGGCCTGTCGAGGTGAATAATGGCCGATAGGCAGCCATTTTTAATTTTATCAACTTGAAATTTTTCAAGATGCATCCTCTTCTGAAACCTTACAATTTATTTGATATTAATGGTGTAGCTATCTTGAGCGGTTTTCATGATATTCCGCAATATCAGGCCTGTCGAGGTGAAAAATGGCCTATAGGCGGCCATTTTTTATTTTATCGACCTGAAATTTTTCAAGATGCATCCTCTCCTGAAACCTCACAATTTGTTTTATAGTAATGGTGTAGCTATCTTGAGCGGTTTTCATGATATTCCGCAAAATCTTTCAGTCGGATTTACCGATGTTATAAATTAGGTCAAAGTGCTGGGTCAACTTCAAGGTCAAGGTCCAAAAACCTGAAAAGGCACAACTAGGGACCTTAGAGAACATGTATGTGCAATATGACTGTCATCGGCCCAGTACTTTTCGAGATCTGCTCCGGAAACTAAGTGCGCGTCAAAACGTCTAAATTGGTCATAGTTCTGAACCAGAAGTAGGTCAAAGTTCAAATACCTCAAAAGGCACAACTAGACCCCCTAGGGGTGTTGTGTGTAAAATTTGAAGACAATCGGACAAGTACTTTCAGAGATATGCTCCGGAAACGAATTGTTTACGGACGGCCCAGCGGCCCAACGCCGTAACATCATCATTTTCTCCTCTGCGACCTTGCGTATTGAATTAAAATAAAAAATATTTTAACCTGTCCATTATCCACCTGGAAGTAACCCACATACCAAAAATTGTTATCCTAGCTTATTTTCTTACAAAGTTATAGGCAAAAGAAGAGGCCAAAAAAAACGGAGGTAGAATCCATAGCTCCCTCCCTCTCACCTACGGTGACGGCGGGAGCTAAAAATATTGACAACATTTCGATACTTAAAATAATAAATGAACCACCAAATAAATCTAGTACAGGTTTTGATGATATTTCGATGACATTATTAAAGGAAATTAAAACAGTAATAATACCAGCTCTGGTATATTCCCAGAAAAACTAAAGGCAGCGAAGGTAATACCAATCCATAAGAAAGGGTCTTTGAACAATATATCAAACTACCGACCAATCTCACCCCTTCTCTCAATATCTAAAATTTTGGAAAAACTAATTTTCAAACAATTAAGTACATATTTAAATGAACATAAACTTTTACATGACAGTCAGTATGGTTTTAGGGCTGGTCATTCTACTGAATTAGCATCGATTGAACTAATTAATAGAATTACTCAGGACCTTGATAAAGGCAAAATACTCAAAGGCATTCGACACTCTTGACCACGTTATTTTACTTCAGAAATTAAATCATTATGGTATAAAGTCAGTAGAATTAAAACTTTTTAAAAGACTATTTACAAAATAGAACCCAATACGTTTCTTTTGATAAAACTAATTCCGATATGTATCATATATGGACTGGTGTACCTCAAGGGTCTATATTGGGCCCTCTACTTTTTATCATTTATATTAATGATTTATGCAATGCCAGTAAACTGTTTAAGATGATTATTTATGCTGATGATACTACTATTTTAAACTCCACAATGAATGTTTTTGGTAATTATACTTCCAAAAATATAAATTTAGAATTAACAAAAGTTGCAGACTGGTTACAGTTGGACAAATTATCAATCAACATAAAAAAAATCCAAATTCATGGTATTTCATATGCTTCAAAAACAAATCAATATACCTAATATAAAGATTGAGAATATCAAAATAGAATCTGCTAACGAATTTAATTTTTTAGGGTTAACAATACACAAGCATTTAAAATGGGATTCGCACATAAACAAAATAGCTTCTAAAATTTTAAATATTATGGAATTATGTACAGACTTAAACACATGATTCCTACTAAAATTCTTTTAACCATATATAATGGGCTGATTAAACCACATTTTTATGGTTTTAAGTGCTGGGGTTTTAACTGTTCAAGTGGTTACCTCTCTCACAGCGAGCCCCTCTTTAAGAAGCTAAATGTGCTTGAAATAGATGGTTTGTTTAAGCTTCAACTATTAACGTTTTGTTTCGACCTGATAAATAACAATTTACCTGCTTATTTCATTAATATGTCTTCACTTTTACAACCAGTAATCTACCATCATAATATCAGACAAAAAAGAAGCTACTCAATTGCACGAGTAAAACATGTATTTGCTAAAAAATGCACGCGTTTTTGTACTCCGGATATTTTGAATAAATCAAACAGCATTATAACAGATAAAATAAATACTCATAGTCGAAAAGGATTTACAATATATCTTTAAAAAAATTCCTGTAAACAAATACAACTCAATAGTCTGGTGCGATATGTCAGAAATATGCCTAAAATTGAAAGTTCTTGCCAAAAGTGATTTTATTGTTTTTTTGACTTTATTAGGGGTCAAATAAGCCAGAAATATTGGGGTTCAATTTTTCCAGCCCCTCAACCCCGTTTTATGACACATTCAAAATGGCCACCATCGTAATCACAGATTTGGCTATAACTTGGGCCCTAGCATAGCTAGAGTCACGATTTTGATGTCTATACCCATGTTTTTGGGTGCGAGGAATCCAATAGTGCCTATAAAAAATGTGGATGTCTCTTAGATATTTGAAATTAACGATAAAACACATTTTTGATACGTTTTCGGTCATTTTTTTTCGCGAATTCGAAAAAAACTAAAATTCAAACATTGAGCGTTGTTTAGTGTGTATTATGATAAACAGTACATTGTTGATGGTTTCTGAATGAAGGGTGTTCCGTTAATGGACCCCAAATAGTTGACCAAAGTAACGTAAAGCGATTGTAAAAACTGAACAATTTCAATTACGATGTTTGATGCATTTATTCCATTTAAACATTTTACAACAGTCACAGAGGATAATTGACACTGATTGACGGTAATGTGTCTTTTACATAACACATTTGATAAATTTGAGAAGTGGGTGGGATGGGTCAATGTTACTTGAAATAAAATAAAATTAGCACACATTGTGCGCAAATTGTGCGTTTCAGCAATGTTTCATATTTGCTAAACAAATGACCAGAATTAATCTTGGTGGGTAATTATGGAGCATCCCACCCATCAAAATATTAGATTTTTAGATCCTGGTTTTCTTAAATCCATAAATGATGCACAATTACAAAAAAAAAGGGGAACTTTTAATTCATCACATCCTATAAGAGATATCAGAGTATAGATTCCAGCCATAATTGGACGGGGCAGGGCCATTACCTTAGAGGATCGCAGCAAACATTCAATGGCTCAGTTCATTTTCTTATGCGAAAGAAACAAGCAACTCACAACCACAAAGTTGTTTCGTTAGGTTTTAGTAAATCAGTTCCAATCTAAATACAGGAAAAAGGTAACGTGATATTTTTTTAACTGGACAACATAATCAAAGATAGTCTGTTTACATGAGACGTCTCGCCTTGTAGCCTACCACAGATCATTAAATTGAGAAATATTACAAATGATGTTTCATAATAAGAGAACAGAAAACATAATACATTTTGAACCAACCCAGTCATGTTAACAGATACACTTGAATTTGTTTGCAAATTGTATGCTCAGTAGTAGATAAATATGTTATCTGGTAAAAAAAAAGTGATAATGCCCGCGAGACACAACATCAAGTGGTTGAAAATTTAGATAACCTGCGAGAAGTCATTCTAGAAAGGCAGAAGTCAAGATTGATGAAAAAACTGATGAACACTTTTACTAAGTACTATGTATGTACATTGTCATCCAAACCAAGCTGTTTAGAACTGGTTCCTGTTGAGTTTTCTGCAGAATAATGCAAGTGACACAATCATCAAACCATGAGAGTAGCTCATGAAGTCAGAAGTTTGTAAGATGTCCCAATAATAGGCCTAGCTTTAGGACCGCTTTATTGGCAGTCCACGGATCACGTGTGAGTGATTACACAAGGGATGCTTCATGACAAAAGAGTAATACAAAAAACACCTCGGGCCTCTTATTCGGTGGAGTCAACACTGGGTACTATGGTTAATGATGTCTCTCTCTGAGTTACTTTTACTCATGGGATCATACTCTAGAACGCCTTATCGTGACCAGAGGTTGTGTGTCTAAAACTCTAAGTTGAGTTTGTACTAATTTCTCCAGGACAGGTGAATTCACTTTCTTTCTGCACAGGATACACTAACAGGAGCGTCATTCCTCAACAGGTGTGATTTGAACCAAATAATATATTCTGGTCAAATACTGACAAATTCTGAATCTAATACTGATGCATTAACTGAGTAATTGGTGATTTGAGGCATAATTAGATCAAATATGTACTGCAACAGAGTAGTCCAAAAGTAATATTTTTTGTAATGCCACAATGCTATACACAACAGAATATGCTTGGGTATGTCCATTCACCGTCAATGGAAGCTTTTACTTTGTTGCAAATCAGTTTTAATATTGTTCAGTAACTTTGTCGAAAATTGTGGCATATTTCTTCTTGAAATAGGTCTTTTGAAAGTTTGAACATGGGCTTATCGCAGATGATCAAATATCTTTACCACTTTTTGCTAGATAAAATAACTATCTATTGAGCACACATATGAAAATGCGTCCAAGTGTACCTCTTGAAAGTTGGTTGGTTTCTGTGATGATGAAGCATCTTGTGTAATATCTCTTAACTGGTCTGTGAAAGTAACATTAGCTTCAAACGTAAACAGATTATATTCACATATATTGTTATTTCAAATAGCTTGTGATATCTCTTAACTGGTCTGTGAAAGTAACATTAGCTTCAAACGTAAACAGATTATATTCACATATATTGTTATTTTAAATAGCTTGTAAATTAACGTCAAAACACTATTTTCAACTTGAACTCGACGAGGCCGCAACTGTGATGACCTAGTCACATTGAGAGGGAATAGACAAGGATATTTCTCTGAAAGACCCCTGCGAGATCATCACGGTTCAAACCCGGGATGCGTGCCTGAATGACGTGGCAGTCCGATATTCTATCGATGCGCTGCCTCTCCCTCTCTAAATTTGTACATCGAAAGCCCTGGAAGCATGGACGAATTTTGTATGTCAAGTGTACTAATCCTCTGGCTTAATCAGCTAATGATAATTCCAGCTTCATGGTGGCAACTATTCTTGTCTAAAAATCTAGAATGGGAGATGTTAACCTACATGAGCTACACCTTATGAGAGCCAACCACATGTCAATGGGAGACAAGACTTGCTTTATCAGATGGCCAAACCTCCCACCATTAGAACAAAATGTGTGGGAAGTGAAATATAGCATGTTCATTCCTGTCAGATGTCTTAGTTCACCTGCACCAAGGGTTGTTATTGAGCTCAACAAATATTGATGCAAATAAGACATAGTACCAGATATAGTTAAAATGCTCAGCGTTGCAGACGACTCCTGCACAAATGCAACAGTGGGTTATATAACAAGCAAACCAGGTAGTGTGGCTTGTGTCATTGTGAACGACAGTCGACCATTTTGAAATTGAAAAATTGTCAATATGTTAATATATAAATCAAAATCACTAAATTTGAACCTAACCTCATTGTCTTTTCGATGAACCAAGCCATTGAATGCTTGTTGTAATCTGCATAAATGTCAGCTGTGGTAATGACCCTCTCCCTCTCCAATCTATTACGCAATAACAGAGTTTGTAGGTATAAGCGATACAGAGACTGTAATCATTGCGCAGCCGGGCATCCTTGTTAGGTTACAGATTTATATATTAATTGGTAATACTTGCTTTGCATCTCATTAGAATATTGCCTTGACGCAGAGATTTAACTGTCAGTATTTAAATTAACTGTTTCATGAAATTGTTGATCTCAGAGTAGCCCCTGCATCACAGAGAATATGTCAAATTATGACTGAAATTTAAACGGGGATATCTCTCATGGGCTGTGATGAATTAAAATCCCCTATTTTATTTTTTCTTGTGCATCGTTTAAAAATTTTAAAGAAACAAATCTGAAAGTTCAATAATTTTGCTGATGGGATGGATCACAATCGCAATGATCATGATAATTGATTCTGATTATTTGTTTGACAGCACATGAAACATTGCTGAAACGCACAATTTGCTCACAATTTTGTATTCATTTTGTATTATTTTTAAAATTTCGATCTGACCTTCATCCCTCCTATCTACTTCTCAAAAAAGTGTGTACTTTTTTGCAAAAGACACATTCGTTTTATCAATTTTTCTCTGTGAGTGTTGCAAAATGTTCATTTGCAAATTAAGAAAATGTACCAAACATCGTTATTAAAGTTGCTTGGTTTCTACGCTATCACTTGTACGCCTTCTTGGTTGAATATTTAGGGTCCATCAACGAAACATAACTACCATTCAGAAACCATCAGCAATGCGCTGTTTATATTATAATACATACTAAATAACGCTTTCAAAATAATTATTTAAAAATTTGAGTTTTTTCATATTTGCGACAAAAAATAACCGAGAACGCATGAAAACTGTGGTTTATATTTAATATCTAAATATCTACAAGACATACACATTTTGTATGGGCACTATTGGATTCCTCATACCCAAAAACATGGGTATAGACATCAAAATCGTGACTCTAGCTTTGCTAGAGGCCTAGTTATGGCCAAATATGTGATTTCGATGGCGGCCATTTTGAATGTGCCATAAAACGAGGTTGAGGGGCGGGAAAAATTGAACTCCAATATTTTTGGCTTATTTGACCCCTGATGAAGCCATAAAAACAATAAAATCAATTTTGGCAACATAAATAGCCAAAATGACATACCGCACAAAACTACAATATCTTTAATACAAAACTGCTATGTATGTTCAAAAGTTGTTGTTTCATAATACACAGTGCACTTTGGACGCTGGCATTTTTCAATTATTTTTGATCTCTGTGTATGTTATCATATAAGTTTGCATCATACATGTATCTATGCATTCCGCTAATTTTAACGTTCCTAATATATTTATTTTGTGGGGTTTTTTTTTGCGTTGATACATAATACTCGTATTTGTCCGCTCCTCCCTCCGCATTAATGTTACTATTTTATGATTGCCGTCTTTTCATCTCTCCGTCTCTTCCCCGCGACATATGCAGTTTTTCAGAAACATTATTTTACTTTATTGAAGGGTGGCCAGCATGGAAGCGGCTTTTCAAAAGCCTTTACTGGTCTCCTTTGCATTTGTAAAATTGATTGTATACATGTATGTATGTTTCAAGCATAAACAAACTGAATTGAATTGAAATTGAATTGTAAGGGCAGTGTGTTTTTAAAATCCATTGCAAACAAATTCAAAATGGCCGTCAAAACGACTGAAAACAAATAAATGTAAAATCTCAGCTCGTATTTGAAGTAGAATATTATGTAATACCACTTTTTGTATGTTTTGCGACATGATAAATCAGGTTTTTGGTCATTTCAATGATATGGCCATTTTTGGAGGTGAATTATGAGTTTAATTAACTACCATATGCAATAATAGGGGACAACTGTCTGGAAACAAATTGTCAGTTTTAAAAATTTGGTATGGTTTTAGGTATGGAGAATGTGTTTCCAAAATCCATCGCAAAAAAATGAGTATGATCTCTGTTGAACTTGACCTCTGAGTAAAATTCAAAATGGCCATCAAAATTAATAAATGTAATATCTTGTTTGAAGCAGAGTATTATGTAATACCATTTTTTCTATGTTTTACGTCATGACAAATCTGTTCCCGGGTCATTTTAATGCTCCCTATGTATTTTTTAGGTCAGAGGTGAAAAATTACCCCTATTACTTTTAATAGGGGTTTATTGCATAATTATTATCACAATTAGAGTAAAGTGATACAACGTTTGTTTAAAATTATTGTTGGTCCAGCGACTGCGACGCTGGCCCAACAATAACACAAGATTGTGTCAAAAGCTGTTTATGTTCATCTACCCTCGTAGTTCGCACTCGCTATTAAATGAGCTAGTGTTGATAATGTTTATGGTGTTTTTGTGGTTGCATAAATAGTTGGACTACTCAGGCTAAATTGTAGTACATCTGTCATTAAGCTCATTAAGAAACTGACATTTCAGTCAGACTCTCATATTTTCATTTTACGGCAAATATAGCATGAAATCGCACAATTTGATGTTTCTTTTTTTCAAAATTTCCAGAGGGCATGTTCCCCCCTAGGCCCCTGCTGTTGAATTTTTTTTTTTGAAATCTGAGCACCCCCCTTAATTTATTTCTGGATAAGCCGCTGACAGTTCTGTAATCTAACTAGCAAGGCATCAAATGCTTTAGAAAAGACCAAAAATACAGCTAAGGGGGTTTCACAATTTTCAATTGAAATCCTAAAGCTGATGACATTGAATGATTTTATGAAAACCATATTGGCTTGGGAACTTTCAACAGTCATTTAGGTATACAAAAAGTTTGTTTAGGTTTTCCCCGGATTCACAGAAATGTTAATAAAAATTATTCTCTCAAATCTAAAGATTCTGAAAAAAATAAAGCCATGATCTGTGGGATGCGCAACTTCATTACAAAATTAAAAACAAAAATTGATGTCATCTCACAGGGTCGCTTTAATTGATCCCAATTCCCGAATTCACAGAAATGCTAATGAAAATTATTTTTTTAAATCTAAAGATTCTGAAAAAAATAAAACCATGATCTGTGGGATGCGCAACTTCATTACAAAATTAAAAACAAAAATTGATGTCATCCCACGGAGTCGCTTTAATTGACCCCAATTTTTTAATTACTTGTTCAAGTCATACATGTATAGGTCTATAATTAGTAATAAAGTATGCATTTGGGCATTTCTTAAATTATCCTTCCTAACCCTTGCCTTTTCTATACATTTTTATTGTGACTAAATTTAACTATACTATTTGTAACTAAATGCCAATTTTGTTACCGGTACCTTTGTTTTCCTATCGTTAAGTATTGGAAACTACAGTCCTATCTTGCCTATTTTCTATTATATTTATTATTATATTATATTGTTTATAAGCCATTTCAGCATGAATGACCTTTTCTTAACCCCTTAGGGGATAAATATCAATAATATAATAGTCTGGTCTTACAACCAATTTTATACTAGTTAGTAGGCTGGTCAATTCGAAGTGTGCACAGGGTTTAAATGATTGAATGACAACATATAAAATATATTTTTAGAATTTTTTTATTCCCAATTATTTTAAACGATATTATTGGGCAGAGATTTAGTTTTCTTTTATAATATTTCCACTGTAAAACAGATCTATGCAATGACCCTTCTTAAAATATTAAAATTAAAGCCAAATTAAAAAATTTCAGGGTGCATCCTCCCCCGAAAACTCACACTTTGTTTTATAGTAATCAGGTAATGGTCTAGCCATCCAGCACGGTTTACCAAATATCAGCCATGTGAAAATGAATAATGGCCGAAAAGGCGGCCATTTTAAATTTGATCAAGTCAAATTTTTTCAAGATGCATCATCATCTGAAATCTCACATTTCGTTTTATAGTAATGGTCCAGCCATCTAGCACGGTTGACCAAATATCGGCCATGTGAAAGTGAATAATGGCCGATAAGCGGCCATTTTGAATTTTATCGAGTCGAATTTTTTCAAGATGCATCCTGTCCTGAAATCACACATTTTGTTTTATAGTAATGGTCTAGCCATCTAGCACGGTTTACCAAATAACGGCCATGTGAAGGTGAATAATGGCCGATTGGAGGCCATTTTGAATTTGGACGAGTTGAATTTTTTTTAAATGCATCCTCTCCTGAAACCTTACAATTTGTTTTATAGTAATGGTGTAGATATCTTGAGCGGTTTTCATGATATTTCACAATATCAGGCCTGTCAAGGTGAATAATGGCCAATAGGCGGCCATTTTGAATTTTATCAACTTGAAATTTTTCAAGATACATACAATTTATTTGATATTAATGGTATAGCTATCTATAGCTATACCTCAAAAGGCACAACTAGACCCCCTAGGGGTGTTGTGTGTAAAATTTGAAGACAATCGGACAAGTACTTTCAGAGATATGCTCCGGAAACTAATTGTTTACGGACGGCCCAACGCCGTAACATCATCATTTTCTCCTCTGCGACCTTGCGTATTGAATTCAGATTAAAAATATTTTAACCTGTCCATTATCCACCTGAAAGTAACCCACATACCAAAAATTGTTATCCTAGCTTATTTTCTTACAAAGTTATAGGCAAAAGAAAAGGCAGAAAAAAAACGGAGGTAGAATCCATAGCTCCCTCCGTCTCACCTACGGTGACGGCGGGAGCTGAAATATCGATATATGTCACTGGAGTGGCATGCATATCATTATGTAGTAAAGCAGCAGCAAAATAATAATTTATCAGAAATGATAACCTCTTTGATTGATAAAGTTAAGGAGCCATGTGTGTCAAGGTAGTAGCCGCAATGGTAGTTAGCCACCCAGATAATTAGTGACCATACTGTTGTTTACTTACTGTGTTGCATCATAATAATTGCTAGTTAGTCGGGAAGGACAAGGACAATCCTCACAGTGAGCTGGGCCCATGTTCTCTTACAAGTTACGATATATCTTAGGCTTCTGATTAGTCAAGATGGCCATCTCGACCAATCAGAGCCTACGATATATCGTAACTCGTCCGAGAATACGAGCCCTGACAATTTAATGTCTACAAAAAAAAACTTCAAAAAAATATTGTTGTGCGAATTTAGAAGACCGCGAAATGGTCAAAAATTATTATGGAAATTCTTACCTGCAGCAAGATTAACCCTTACAGCACGGGGATCGACTTTAGTCGTCGGAATCTTCTGAAGTTTAAAGTGGATCCCCGCACTGTAAGAGTGAAAATATTCATATTGATTTTGGACCCATAACATAGGTATTCAAATGAATCAGAAAGAGCCAACAAAGACATTTATGCTGATTTCAAATTGAATAAAACCCTTCGGTCTTCATTGTTTATACAAAAAATATTCAGCACTTTAAGGGTTTAAGTGTATATTAACCCTTACACTGCTATGGGCGACTACAGCCGCCCAAAATAAACTGAGCGCAGTCTGCTCTGGGCGACAATAGT
Source organism: Flabesymbios commensalis (assembly GCA_964017125.1). NCBI lineage: Eukaryota > Metazoa > Annelida > Polychaeta > Terebellida > Flabelligeridae > Flabesymbios > Flabesymbios commensalis. Next base: position 97,791,773 of record OZ024902.1, read on the forward strand.
CGTCAAGTAAATTCTTTAAAAAAATTATCTTTTTTTTTAAGAATTTTTTTTTTCACTTTCGCCGAGTCACAAAAACGCAAAATCAGAAAAAAAAAAATTGCATGTTTATTACCGCCGACTCTGTGTTTGCCGGTGAATAGCTAAACCTGCAAGTAGATTTAGATGAACACAGATTGTTTTAATTAAAAAAGGTTTCTTCACAGCCTGCCAGTTTTGGATTTGTATTTTTTCCTACCATACGACCACTAGTTTATATATAGAAAAATAAGTTGACCGGTACAGAATTAATTTTATTTTTTTTACTTCCTTCGACCCCGAGCTAGTGAAAGGTGACCGGTATTTTAAACTAAAGCCTGACGGCACTGAAGTAGAGCTTGCTTCGACCTTCAGGGTTACTGTTCTACAAACAGCTAAAATGGAGCTGTCTCACAATAATTATTAAAGTGGCTTAACTGTTTTGCTTTTTTCAATCAAAAGACCAAGTCATAGAAAATGGTGCTTAATTTATTATTTAACTGTTTAAAGTATTAAAAACCAGTGGGGGTTTCTGAAGTCTGAACTTTAAAGTCTGAAGTTTGAAGTCCAAAGTCTGAACTCTTTAAGTCCGAAGAAATCTGAAGTAGCCTATATTGTCCAAAGTCTGAAATTCAAAGACTGAAGTTCAAAATCCGAAGGACTAGGTCTGTCCAGAGTATATCCAAAGTCTAAAATCCGAACTCTAAGTCTAAAGTTTAAAGTTTGAAGTTCGAATTCTGATGTCTGAAGTTCGAAGTCTGTCCGAAGTCTTAAATCTGAAGCGTGAAATTCAAAGTCTGGCCGAACTCCAAAGTCTGAAGTAGGAGTCTGACGTCTGAAGTCTGTCCGAAGTTTGTCTGAAGTCTGTCATGAATAAGTCTGAAAACTATCCGAAGTCTGTCCGAAGTGGTCAGCATGATAGCGATCACCATTGATCAGCAGTTCTCCTGATCCTCATAACATATATTATAATGTATTTCTTGAGCTTATTTGGTTACATATGTAGGCCTATGTTTGTTTTTGTTGTGTGACAAATAAATTATCCGAATCTTTGAGTCCGAAGTTTGACGTCTGTACGATGTCTGACAATGAAGGCTACAATCCGACGTCTGAAGTATGTCCGAATTCCAAAATCCGAAGGTTGAAAACTGATATCTAAAGTCCACAATCGGAAGTCTGATGTACGAAGTCTGACAAAATCTGACGTTTGATGTCCGACTTCTGTTTAAAAACTGTCCGAATTATGTCCAAAGTCTGAAGTACTACGTATGTTTGTTCAAGATCTGAGGTCCAAAGTATGTCAAAAATCCAAAATCCGAGTCTGAAACCAAAGTCTGAAGTTTGTCAGTTGCCTAAATCTGAAACCGGAGTCCAGAGTCTAACGCCCAAAATGCGAAGTTTGAAGTTGAAAATTTGAAATCTGAAGTCGAAAGTCTATCTGAAGTCCGTTCAAAGTTTTTTTGCAATTATTATAACTTTGTCATACAATACCGGTAATATATATTGTGTGTTTGTAGATCAATTATGACATAGCAGGCCAATTGTACCGATAAGCTTGCATATTCCTATAATTATTTTAGGCCTGGTCAAATTTTTATTTCTTCGTTTTTTAATCGAGGTCTACTATATTACAATCCTATCCGAAGATCATATTATCAAAATATATAAATAGGTGAAATAATATTTCAGAATGAGATTATATAGACTAACATTTAATTAACAAACAATATAAAATGCAAACACATACATGTGTAGGTCTACATGTATTTAATATAGAAACAATTAGGCCTACCTCTAATACAATTTATACTAATTATAATTATATTGATCAGAATTTCATTGGACAGCCCCTCCTCTAATGCAGCAAAATTTCGTCACCGACACCTTATTGATAACCGGAGCCGCTGGCTATGTACCAAACAAACAAGATGAGAATTGTTGCAGTTGTTAGTTTATCAATGATGGGCCAACCACGGCGACGCTGGCCTAACATTGCAACAGCATTTGTTGAATGTTTCGTGTAAGTGTTTGCTTGGCCCTAGCAAAAAAAGAAACCTACCATGAACTGCTGGTCGCGCTTTTTTACGTAGACAGAGAATGGAGGCAGAATATATATAAAGACATAATAACATGACTGTATCTGCATAGATCCAGATCCCGGGATACAGATACATGATGATGTACTACCTTGTGTTTTCTGGGCAGGTGGGAAGACTGCATCGTATTTCTACAGATCTGTAGAAAATATGATGCAGTGCTCACAGCAAACACGAGACATTCACCCATTACTGTATCAATGTTGGGCCAACGATGGCGACGCTGGTCAACATTGAAACAGCATTGGTTGAATGCCTTGTGTAGCCTTGTGTTTGCTGGGTGGTGTCACTGCGTTGAGGCCTAATGCACATACAAGCACTCAGCTTGTTGGTGTTCAATGCTACAGCTTATGTCGCGCAGCCGGGTCACACATGACGTCACCGAACTGACCTAATTAATCAACTGGACGTAGGAGGACTTGTTGACCCGGTATATACCTGTATATGCAGAGGGGTCAAAGCAAGCCAGCGACTGGCGAAAATTGTAAGTTAAAAAAAATATATATTTGCAATAGCTAAGTTAATATTCTTCGATTTAAAACCGACATCATCGACAACAAAATTAAAATAGGCACCGATGGCACTGGATTTAAACGGTGTTTTGTTCTGGACATCGTGGCAGATCATTTGCCTGCTGTAGCCCTGAACAGCCGCATTTCGTAATGGTGTGGGCCGTGGATTGCGAAATTTGTTCTAGCAGCGGAAATCAACGCTTTTTAACACGGCAGTGAGTGAGAGCCATCGCCACTCCAATGTCGGAAAAATGTCTAATACATTTTAATTATGCAGCTGAAAAAGGGCTGCGCGTGCGTAAATGTAGGTGCGATACTGCTGATTCTAATAATATGAATATTTACTGATTAATGGAGGCCAAGTCGTTATTCATAAACGTCCAACGGAAACCACATGTCTTTTGTACCGGCGCAGTCTGTGGCTTCATTTTCAGCATACATGGCATAGCTGAGGCTATTTCTAGCACTACCACTGGAATCGCCAGGCGGCGCCAATTACGCTGTAGTGAACAACAAAATGTCATAAAAAAAAACGTGCGTGTACAGCTCAGAATCAAAGCCTGATAACAAACTCACGCATTGATCTCAAAGAAGCCTCAGCAGAAAGAGATTGGGATACAAGTAGGGGTGGGTGGCACTGTCTCCGATGAGTCCAGTGGGTCTGAAAGTTATCAAGATATTCAGCGACCTGAAAATGCCATGGCGATGCCAAATTCGACCACTTGTAAAACTAAAGACTCAGCTACTTCCCCAGATCCCGATGAAATAGCTTAAAGCTTTGTAAATGCTTATTCTTGACACTGACAATAATTTATTTCAAGACAGTATTGATGATTTTGATGACATGATGGATGACTTCTGAGTTTTTGGGAGTTTGACATTGAAATTGTTATTTTCATTCGTTTACAAAAACACTGATGATGTCTCATAGCTTGGTAAAATAGACCCAATATAAGTTTGACCTTAAAAAATGTTCTTTTCACTTGTTCACAAAAACAAAAACAAATGTCTTAGAGGCAAAATAGACCCAATATTGCCTTTGTTAAAAAAAAATTATTATTAAAATTATAATGGCGAATTTGTGTTCAAAGTGTGTTATTTATTTGGCAATAAAACCCACCAGATGCCACCAAATGGTGTCTCCTTTTTAAAAAAATTTGGGGGGGGGAACCCCAAACCCCCCTTCACAGCTTCGCCGCTTTGCGTCTCGCATATTTGGCGCTGCGCGCAAAACATAAAAAGTGATTAGCCGTCTACATTTTTCTTTCAACCTTCTACTTTCAAAAACTTTGACCCCTCTGGTATATGTATATACATGTAGTTCACTGGGTTGACCTGTACGCTGTTTACAGGGCCACTCGTCATCTCTAAAGGCTGACATGGTATCACAGAAAGACAGATATTTAACTGTGTTTATCTGAGCATCTAAAAAGAAATCTCAAAATTGGAGCTCGTGGTGCAATGAAGAAAGTTCTTTTCAACAGACACATGATGTTAGATATGTTCTCAGTTCAACGAATTTAACGTCATTGTCGTGGAATAAATCGAAACCAAAATACATTAACCCCAGACAACTGAAACAGTAGAGCAAGGCTCTACTAAAAATAAAGTAATTTGGATTTTTTTTTTCGTCCTCCTGCACTAGGTTTCAAATAATAACTTCTGTCACCCAACTAATATAAAAACACTGGCCTAACCGACTGATTTTTTAATATAATGGCTTTTAATATCAGTTGCTCATCAGATACGTGCCAGATATTACTTCTAAGTGGGAAACCACACATGCTGCAAATCAGCAGTGTAAGGGTTAATTGGAGTATTTTATATTACATTGAAATATTGCTTCATTTTTACAAAAAAAGTGTAGCTATCAGACGCTGGCCTTTTAACAGATTTGAGCATGCCGCATTGCATCTAGCAACTGTAATGCACACCTACCTTTTCAACCATTGAGACACCTCAGGACTCGTGGCAACTTTCTTCATGTTTTCAGCAAGGGCATCGTCAGCAACCTCTCTGCGGAGTATAGATCCAGGGTGTCTTTGACAGTGTCTGTTCGCATGTGTAAATTTGTTTCCACAATCTAGGGGTAAATGAAGAAAAAATACAATTACATACATGTATAAAGTACACACAATACAAAGGTTTTTTGATACAAAAAAAACAGTTCTAATATAAGATTAGGATTTAGTTTCGAATCAACCAAACTTCCAAATCCACAGCATTGAAACATCATCTGTGCCATCAATACAGCTTTAGCTGGGTGAGCGCTAGCAAGGACTTAACTGGGAAATGATCAAAGGGATCTCCCACAATGCAATTTGGTGGAATTTGGCTATATTTTTCTATGTGCAGGCTGAAAACAGGCCTTCCAAAAGACAGCTGGACTGATCTCTGGCTCAAGTTTTGAGCGCTAGCACTCGCCACTTTGCCAAATGCTAAAAGATTTCCCTTGTGGCTAAACTTATTTGAACCTTTTTCGCGAAAAATAGATTGTGGCTAATTTCATTTCCACAATAGCGCTCACCGCAGACATCTGATCAGCTCAGCTGTGAAGTTATCAAAGAAGTAACAGTACTGTGTAGCAGAGCACAAAATTTCAACATTGAAATATCATGGTTCTTCTGTACGTTAAAGTTACTCTCATTTTTACAAGAAAGGTAATTTTAATTCCCATGTTTCTGAAATGCAAATTAACAGTGATTAGATATCTATATTTTTCTAATTATGCATTTTTCGGACAAGTACAGCTTTGATTCAGACACGAGCATTTCATTACTGACTTCATGTAGAATCCTAATGTGCAATTTTTCCTAACATTAAAAAGAAATATTTCGCTAATCAATTTCAAGTTTGTTTAGCAATTGGCCAAAATTATGTAGCTTTTCGCTACGGGACACAGAACAAATACACCCTGCACAGGTTTTAAACTGTAATTGTATGTACACCAGATAAAGAAAACTACATCCTAGTGCAGCATCACTGTTGACAGTTCTTGAACTTTTGCTAAACGCACACATAAAAAGGTTCAATGAGAAGAGGCATACCCTCAACAGAACATCTAAAAGGCTTTTCTCCAGTATGCAGTCTCTGATGGGTTTTCAATTGTCCACTTTGACAGAAGGCTTTCACACATCCTGGAAAGTCACAAGTGTAAGGCCTTTCTCCTGTGAAATACATGCAGTAGCAATTGAACATTTAATGACAACAATCAGGAAAACACAAAAATACTCTATAGAACAGCAAAATTATACAAGGAGAGTTTGCGTCAAGAAATGTTGATAAAATCCATTTCCTTTTTCATATCTACACATTTAAATGTGATATGGAATGATTTCTTCAAATAGCAGTCTTTCCCAATAACTTTGGACCGACTGGACATGTACCATAAAACACATGTAGGTCCGGCACAATACCCAACTACAATTGACCTATGATTCAGTTACTTTTTGGTCAGTTTTTGTGATCACAAGGTAACTTGGATTGGCCATTCACCACCTACTGTTAGGTGAAATTTTTTCAGGGTCTGGTGAAAGTTGCAAGTTTACAGGACCTATTGTTCCGCGAAATTTGAGCTTATTGGGAAAGACTGACTGGTCGGTTTTTTTAATGAAACCGGATATATTTCATATGCTTTTTATTTAAGCATAAGGCCATTAATAAATTAAATTCATATTCAAATGTAATCCTCAATATGGCCAATAGTAAGATAGTACTGAGTAGTAGTAGACTTTTACTGACTAACAACCTAACGTCGGTAGACCTAAATACAGAAAAACAACTTGATATAAGGTAAACTATTTTTAAACAACCGAAAACTAACCTATATGATAAAGGGTCGTTTTCGGTGTACCAAAAACCACACATCAAGGCTCGAAATTAAAGCGTGCCTGCGGCACCAATGTGCTCTGGGCACTCAAAAATACTGACATGCGTGCCCTGCTGGCACCCAGAAAAAAAACGGGCATAACCTAACGTCGGTAGTCCTAAATACCAAAAAACAACTTGATATACGGTAAACTATTTTTAAAACACCGAAAACTAACCTAAATGATAAAGGGTCATTTTCGGTGTACCAAAAACCACACATCAGGACTAAAAATTAAAGCGTGCCTGCGTGCCCGTGGCACCAATGTGCTCTGGGCACTCAAAAATACTGACATGCGTGCCCTGCTGGCACCCGGAAAAAAAACGGGCATAACATATTGATTGACATTTAGATTGATTCAATAATGATGTTTCTTAGTCTTCTCCTTCTTTCCAACTAAGTACTGTGAACATGGGCAAGAGTTATAAAAGCCACTGATTTTTGACTGGTGCTCCGAAATATTGATTAATGATGGTATTAGGTTGTTATTGGTTTTAGGACTCCAGTGAAAATAACTAACTGAATACCTCACTCGCCCATTTAACAAAAAATAATGACTTGTATGCTAGAAACAGTATATGTGGACATATATGGACTCGCCCGTTCTGTTTTCCACTCGCATTGGCGAGCGGGCGAGTGCCAGTAATGCACACTGGACTCCATCATAAATTTCATATGAGAAATTTTAATAGTGAAATAAAATTGTTGAAAAAAAGGTTCCTGAATTTTTGTTATTTTCAAACAAAAAAGGGCATCTAAAATTTTTGGCGGGCACCTAAAATTTTATATGCGAGTGCCCTGTTGGCACCCTTCTAAAAAGCTTAATTTCTAGCCCTGCACATATGTGTAGTATGTAATAGACCCTAGTTATATAAAGATGGGAGTATATATTGACGATTTTATATGGAGTCTAAATGTATTCCTCATTATCTGTCTTGTTATTTCTAATCTAAAACAGACCAATCAATGTATAGAAAATGTATAGAAAATGCAAACAGCACAGATAATTTTAGTACAGAGTACTTTTGTAATAAAAATATCTTAAAAAAATTCAATAATGTACAAAACACAATACAATGGCATCATTAACAATTATTTGTTGAACATTCTTAAACCTTGTAGTGCTGAATTGTTTGTGACTATTTTTTATTCATTTGAAGCTGGAATTGCCAACCAAATTTCCAGATTCAAATGAATGAAAAATAATATTATTATTTATGAAAAATACACTCCTATTTCATGCCTGTTCTATGTATGCCATAATACGTTCTTAGCAGCACAAGGATTGATAACCATAGTATCTTCTGGAAATAACAAAAAAGGCACTGGAATTAATTTTACAAATACGTTTCGAGTTATAAATCAAATGTCATATGATAAATAAATATTTCAATTTTCTCAGTATACATGGTATAGCTTTTTGGATATCAACAAATCATCAAACATTTTTGCAAGTCCACTCAAACGTGACCTGGATATAGGCTATTACTGTATTTGGTAACCAGCAGCAGTCAGCAACTGGTTACTTATATAGTGTTGTGACCTCTAGGCTAGTAGGCGTTTATATGGCAATGATATGGTCACATAGTGATAGGGATTAAAATTGGGAAGGACGATTTCAGTTCCACTACCAGATGAATGCTCCTGTATGACCGTTATTAGGAAGGACAAGTGATATTTCTGGGAAGGACAAGTGATATTTCTGGGAAGGACAAGTCTATTTTTGTAGCCAGTTGTCCCGACTTTTGTTCAATGTAGAGCCCTGGGGATAAGCATGTATACAGTATTATAAGGGCAGTGGCAAATTGTACGCGATTCTTTACAATGTAACTCTATGACAGCCTCGTTTAAGAAATGACGGGCTCTTACTGACTGCCATTATGACATTGCCATACGATTAGCCACTTCACTTATGAATACTACAAAAATATCTTCAATATAGACTACACCTAATCTTTCGATCACTTTGGCAAAATACTCTTAGGTAGGCCTACTAATCTAATTTTACCCGGCAGCAAACACGAGACGTTCACCAACTGCCCACAGTCGGTAAAATGTTGGCCCACAATCTGCGACGCTGACCCAGCATTGACATTGTACTATTAGTCAATGGGTGAACGTCTGTGAGACCGTGTGGGCCTACCGGTATATTCTATAATATCTGTGGTTTTCGGTAGGTCTACATAGACTACATGGTGGTCTTCAGTGTTTAAAAAGTTGTTATTGGTATATCAAGTGGCTAACAAGTTGTTTTCGGTATTTAGGACTGTCCCCCCCCCCCCTTAGCCTAGGCCTAGCGCTACTCGTTAGGCTACAATGTATAACAAAGTTATTATTCAACTTAAATCATTTAAGTCATTACTTAACTTAACGTTAGGGCAAGTCAGGACTAAATCATTTAGATCTAGATCTAACTTAAATTATTTAATTATATTTTAAGTAGATATAGGCTATAATTATAGGTCTAGGGGGAGTCCACCACTGTACCAGTATGAGTTCTCATGTGAGCCTGTAGAGACTTTTCACGAGGAAAGACTCTGTTGCATATCTGACATCTGATGGCATTGTCAAGCTGTGTCACCTGTGAGCCTTCTAAAATTAAATTCGTTATGCTGTCTGCTCGCGGTCTACCACGTTTACGCTCACTGTCTGGTGATGTCAATAGTTGTACTTCATTTGAACAGCTGTCTCTGAGACTGCTCTCTTTCTTGGAAGATCTATTGTCAGGCGTGAGTTGATTGAGAGAAGTGACAGCTGCGGAAAGCGGGCTGCGGGCAGTGCAGGGTCTCCCAGGGCTAGGACTCAGCGCTATTTTTTGTGCACCACTCCCCCAATTCCACGGATACATGGAAATATCTTTGATCGGTGGACTGTCCGATAATAAACTAGGATCGATGTAGAATCCATTACACCGCTTGGGTGAAGTGAAAAGAGTATTTGTATCCATATTTCTAGTTATTGAAAGTTCCTGACACTTGTGTAGGCCCTTATTTCACTTGTCTGTGACGCCTCTGACTCTGTCACTGTCTGTTGTTATTTCACAACAAAACAAGACGGACAAATGTCGCGCGTTATTTTGCAGAGCATTCTGGGTAAATAGGCCTATGATAAAAGCAGAGATGTTTCCCGCACAAGCTATTCACCGTCGCATAGAGTCACATACTACTATATATATATAGGCTATAGTCCTATATCCACGATATCCGCATTGTTCAAATGATTCCGATGTAGGCCTATATTATTGTATAAAATTTTATTGAACAAAGTGACTCTCACGCGTCCTAGATAATAGACTGGTACGCCGGCATAACGTAAACTGGGGTGACTATATTTGGCCCTGTGGGGTGACTAGCTGGCTCAAATGGAAAAATATTTATTTTATAACGTCACAATATAAATATCTATGATATTGTATTGATTTTTTGATGTTGGGATATCCATAGGTTTGTGTGTGAACTATGTAATTTTCTTTCTGATCAATTGTATTTTACAGGCATATATAGACACCTCCAAGAAAGTCAAAGGACTTTCCCAGCAAACACATAACGTTACCACAACGTTTTTAAAAGTTGTGGTTAGGTTATGTTTTAAAATAACGTTGTCATAACGTTATGATAACTTTCATTTGTAAAGATATTTTAAAACAACGTTGTAACAACGTTATACTAACCTTACTCAGTTAACATTTGAGAAATCGAAATATTTATTTTAAACTTGAAATAATAGTAATAATAAACATTTTTGTGTACAAGATTGGTATCTTTATGCATGGATATTCAATTCTAATATTTTTTCCTAACCTTGAAATAACGTTATTACAACGTTATAAAATAACTTGTCTTTATGCACAAAAAAAACAAATATTTTAATTTCTGAAAATAAAAATGCTAAAAATAATATATTAACCCTCTGAATATATTTATTTGGTAATTCAGTTGATTTCAATTTCTGTTGTACAGTAGTCACAATATAACGTTCTTGTGTTTCAAAATAACGTTGTCATAACGTTATGATAACGTTCCTTGGTAAAGATATTTTAAAACAACGTTGTAACAACGTTATAATAACCTTACTCAGTTAACATTTGAGAAATCGAAATATTTATTTTAAACTTGAAATAAAAGTAATAATAAACATTTTCGTGTACAAGATTGGTATCTTTATGCATGGATATTTAATTATAATATTTTTAACCCTTTGAGTGCGGGCGACGCTTTTAAGCGCATTCATACTGTTTTTCCACAACTAAAATTTGAAAGAAATTGAACAAATATGCATGTATAAATCTTGAGTAAAGCCCCCATTGTGAAATTTAGCAGGTTTAATTTTTAAGTGAGGAGGTATTTTCCTTTCATTTGAAGTTGGCAATTGCGTGAGCAATGCCAGCTTCAAATGAAAGGAAAATGTTAAGTAGTAATGAAGCACTTAAAGAGTTAACTAACCTTGAAATAACGTCATTACAACGCTATAAAATAACTTGTCTTTATGCACGAAAAAAAACAAATATTTTTATTTCTGAAAATAAAAATGCTAAAAATAATATAATAACCCTCTGAATATATTTATTTGGTAGTTCAGTTGATTTCAATTGCTGTTGTACAGTCGTCACAATAAAACGTTGCAATAACGTAACTGTAACGTTATCAAATTATGTGAATGATGTGTGTGTTGGTTAAAACGTTAAGATAACGTTATTACAACGTTATAAAGTAACTAGTCATATGGCAGAAAAAAACAGAAATGACATTATTTCTTAAAGCATAAATGCCAAAAATGATATAATAACTCTCTAAATTTATAAGATAGTTAATTCCTCTAATGTAAATTTCAGTTCTGCAGCTCTCTCTTTATAATGTTGTGATAACGTTACTATAACGTTGCATACACACGTGAATGATATAAAATATTGCATGTTGTTTTTAACGTTGCAATAACGTTATTATAACGTTATAAAATTATTAGTCAAAACACGAAAATAAAAAAATGTTGTTATTCCTGAAGGTATACATAATTGATAATAAATTATATTCTCTCTAAATATATTTTTTTTTTAATCGGCTAATATATATTTTTTTTCTGTAGATTCCCCTATATAACGTTGTAAAGTTTTTACTATAATGTTATATCAACAAGGGCGAATTCAGACCAGGTTGACAGGGTTCCGGAACCCTGTCAGCGTGTTCAAATCTCACAAATTACAGGGTTTGAGACCTACAAAAACGGTGAATTAATTGATTTTCGGGGGATTGGAACCCTGTCACCGTTTTGATGACAGGGTTCCAAAACACAACTGATCTTTCGTTGTTGGTCAATTAGGCTGATTCATTGATCTCAAGATAGACGCTGGCACTATAAGAGGTGTGAAAGGGTGGTGGTGACACCTGCAGCAGGTCCCGCCAAATCATAATGTACACTTCTTTACAAAGCCAAAAGGCAGTATCTGCTTACTTGTAGCAGAGGTATATACTGCCTTCTGGCTTTGCTCGGCAGTATAGGCCTGCAAGTGGAAACTGGTTGTCATTGGGGATCGACTATTGCATACCATTCACACCACCCTTTGTTTCCAAAGACTTCAATAAATTAAATACGCCTAGCTTCAAAGGCGCTCTACACATTGAAATTGTAGTACGTTTGCTCTGTTTTACCTGTAAGTAATTTTTTAAAAAACCTTTTTATACTTTTTGTACTGATATCTGGATATAGATCTGGTAATTTTCGCGAAGTTTTAATTTTCGCGAATTTCGCGAAGAGAACAAATTAGGGAATTTAAGAAACTTTGAGTAAATTATTATTATAATAGCAATACGTATAATCGAAAATGACTACAGTGAGTTTTAGCTCCAGTCTCTCTGAAGACTCAACAACAATGTATATATTATATATCATGTATATTAGCCGATAGCGCTTGAGCGTGAAAACAAATAACTTGAGAATAAAGTACATCATCATTTTGTTTAGTTATTGATCATAATTATCATTCAGTGATTGGAACGGTTTTGCTAGTTAGCATAACTTACAGTAATGTGTTTGTGTAAAAATACCAGCTTGAGAGTCCATGGCCACTAACACTGGATGTTACTCCATTTCTAGTCCAACGTTGGCCTGATATCTCCGGCGCTGACCCAGCATTAAACCAACGTGTCATGAATAGTTATTTCCGTAATTGGTATCACGTAAGTGTGAAGTGGGCTACGCCTACAGTATACTTGTGATAACTAAACGATGGATGAGGGGAGTTTTAGCTTTCATGAGTAACTTACACCGCCGTGAAAGCTAAAACACAAAGCGTCAGTTAAAGCTGACCTTCCACAACTCAGTGACTATAGGCTTATCTGTTAGGCCTAAATACCGAAGAAAAAAGTATTTTTAATATTGAAAATACGAAAAGTCTTTAAATAAAAAATTAACGAATATTTAAAACCTGAAAATTACCATATATATCCTTTATAGATATATTGGTTGGAACCCTGTCAGATTTTTTTTCTGGATCCGCCCCTGATCAATCGGAAGGAATTTGAAATTCTGTATCATTTTTTCCAATCCCAAAATCTAAGAATTAGTTCATAATCTTAACAATTATTCTATAATGCATTATGAGTAATCGTGAAGGCACATGCTTGCATAATTGTGGAGACCGCTTGTATTTATTGATTTTTTTTTAAATGGAAGTAGAAACGTGTATAAGTATATATTAAAGCAGCCCCTTGGGATGACATCAATTTTCGTTTTTAATTCCGTACTGAAGTAGTGTATCCCACGGATCATGTTTTTATTTTTTTCAGAATTTTCATATTTTTACAAATATTTTTAATCAACATTTCTATGAAACCAGAAGTAACCCAAACAAACTATTTGTATACCTGAAAGACGATTGAATGTTTTCACAGCATTGGGCCACATGCTGATGGCATCAGCCCAGCGTTGGGTAGACAATCAGTGCTGCAGGCGTGTCCTCCCGTGTCCTGACTATAAGACACCAATTAGCGGCGAATGCTCTGATCATACCGTCTGATACGTGGGAATATGTGATGTAAAGTGCTGAATATTGCTGACTTGTTTGTTTACATGGCAATATACGACCTGGAAATACAACTATTTCACTCTTTTTCGGTGCTTTAAAATTGTTTTTTGACTTTTTCGTATTTTCACTTGAGATCAGTAGGCTATATAGCTTTATATAAATTAAATTTTCAAAATTGACAACATTGAAAATGTCTCATCCCAAGGGGTCCCTTTAAGGTTAACGATAAATCCAGCAAAAAAAAACATTCTGCTAACAATTCTCATATTTAATTGTTCCTGGGCGGCAGTTTGTCCCTGTCATGTATGAGAGCATTTACATAACATTCGCGGAATATTCTGCACTTGTAAATATTATTCGCATTTTCTAAGAATGTTTCCAGTTAAAAATTCATCAAGTATTCCCTTTTTATTCCTATTAATTAATGTTTGCAGTTACCAAAAAAAATATTCTTAAAGTTGCCTATTCCCCCGTTTGTTCTTGTCATGAGAACATTTGCATATCATCCCGGGGATATTCTGCATCAGGAAATATTATACGAACGTTCTGAGAATGTTTCCATGGATCGAGGTGTTGGGATATATTTGGTTTGTTTGTGATGTGTTTAATGCGGTCAATGTTTAGTGGGGGGAATATGCATCATATATATGAGCATTAGTGGAGTTTGAACTATACGTCAGTTTGCCGCGTCCCCTGTAGTCCACATAGCTTGGATCCTGGATATATATAGGCCTAAACTGAGTTTTGCAACATAATATAATAACACTTTTTAAATCATTTCATGCCCAGCAAACACGAGGCATTGAACCAATGTTGTTTTAATGTTGGGCCAGCGTCGTAGACGGTTGGTCAAGTTGAAACAGCATTGATTCAATGCCTTGTGTTTACTGGACATGTGCCTTTCTAGTACGATGAAGGTGTTTTATTGTTGGGAGAGCGTCGCGGACAGTGGTACATTGTCAATAGACAATTAGACAATAGACAATAGTTTATTAAACTCGGGCCATACATGGCTTGGAGTATGCAATAGTAGTACATACATGATTATCTTTTGTCACATGCCCTATAGTTCAAATAAGTTTTTACTTTAACAGCACCACATAATTATATATTCAGCTCATTCATGTGCTGCTGCACCAATACCTGATTATTCCTCAGCCTAAATGCCTAAATGGGGATGGAGCCATTCCAAGTTACATAGATGCAATAGAGAAAAAATACACCTGCCAATCATATTATTATTCTTCTGAATTGACCTTGTTCTTTTTTATTTATTTTGTCTATATTGTCGTTTGAACCACCTATTTATATTTCATTAATTTTCAATAATTATATTAGTCCATCTTGGATTTTAGCTCATGTGCGTTATCTTAAATGCTTTCTGAAAAGCAAACACAACTGGGTGAGGCATACGATAAAACCACAAAGATACTAAAATCACCCAACTGTCGCTATGTCATGAAGTGTAATGGATATTTATTGCTCAGCTCTGACGCAGCGTTAGCCATTTTGTTTGTCATCTTGGTTATTGTCCTCAAATATATTTATATTTTTAAATTATTTTGACAACACTATGTAATTACAATATTCAATTTTAAAATTTGATATTGTTTCTCAAAACTGCACATGTAATCCACTGGCACACTGAGAAACCCGAGAAAGCCTAGTCTAGGCTTATCCTAGGCTATAGACTAGTATCATAGGCTATATAGGTCTATGGATAGTATTTTAGTAGGCTCTATACTCTTGCATATGCCTAGTCAGTAGCCTATATCCACTGACTATATGGGTAAAACAAAAAATTGGGGTGATTTTACATAAAATTAGTGTCCCCTCGACTTAAAAGGTCCGCATTTTGATTTAAATATAATCATATTAAAAATAAATGGTTCAACTTTACGTTTAAGCATTACTACTTAATAATGTTTAGATTATTTGTAAAATATATATATATATATATATATATATATGGTTTTATAAGAGCTCTATGTCATGGAAGGGGAAAATAGCATGTCCTCAGAGACAAAATTCCACTATTTGAAACTTCACTGTAGAATACAAATACACATAGTCCAGGCTGTTAGGGGTTTCCCTGTGCACTTTTGGAAGAAATTACCATTTTTTGCCCAGATGATCAGTAACAAATACTCTTTCGATCCTGATATAGCGCAGTCAATTCTGACGCGATTACCACCTAATTAACATGTAATTAGTATCCATAATTGGCAAAATCTGGGAAAAATCAGGAGAAAATGATATCACAAGAATCGGTGGGTCGATTTTAATGATTTCAAGTTCTGTTATCTGGTGGATGCATAATTGACACAACAAAAATATGTTTGTGATCATTCATTGTCAAGGTCACGTCATGTGTCGAGGTCAAAGTCAAAATCGAGGAAAATTGGAAAATTTCGGACATTAAATTGCGCAGTTAAAATGTTTAAAATTATTCAAAATAATTTGATATATTATTTAAAAAAACTAACATCTGTAACTTTTCATTTGATGCTTTAATGGAGTTTTTATCTAATAACCGGGGTCGTAATTGTTTGGACAAGTGGTCCACCCATAAGTTGTCTTTTTTGCACATGTCTTGTAAATGGAGCAACTTTATGATTTTATTTATATTTTTTTAATACACTGTGTATTTTAATGTTGTGCAACTGTTATCCCCTATTATATATCGTATAAAGGTCAAGGTCAATAAATAACCTCAAGGTCAAGTCAAGGTAATATTCGAAACATATTTGGAACTTTTGTGATGGGCGTCTCTGACATGAAATAAGAAAATAGATTCGATACTTGTAGGGCATACATGAATGGCAAAATAGCCCACGTGGTGAACGTGTCAATTCAACGATACAATCGATGAAGCAAAATATTGGTTATTCAAACAAGTAGCATCATCCTACTCGGACCTTTGTCAATTTTGTGCAAATTTAATCACTGCTGAAAAGCAAAAATGACAGCTACTACAGGCTCTGGAAAACAACACTAAAATTGGAAATGCTACTCAAATTTGTGCAGCGTTTAATTTGAGTCTTTGTGTTTCATTCTTGATAATTGTCATTATGCTAGTTGATTCTCGGTTCATAATATATTGATTTCTGATCCAGACCTGCAAGGACAGTTATTATTGTTTGAAATCTCAAAATGTATCTAATAATAACTGATGTACACAAGCAAAGTACGCTTGACGGATAATTGTGTACTAAGCAGCCTCGATAAAGAATGTGTCCTTATTGTGCATACTGACATTGCAGGGTGAGGAAAAAGGGTCTGTATTGCTGATGAGTGGGGGAAAAAGTATTCAAACATTTATTATGTCAAAGTGCTCTAATGTTAATCCAACAAACTATCCAAAGAAACTACACAGCCAATGTTAAAATACTCGTTGATATGTTCAACAGCTTCCAACACTCCTCCAATCCCCAGAAGTTGTGATGAACTTTTCCTGCCAAGAAATGGGTTATAGCTGATATTAAAGATGTACATTGCATTTCAGTTTCACGAAAGCTCTGTTGAGTAGCTTTTCAAGTATCAAAAACACATACAAACCTTTCCAAGAATGACATGAGAGGAACATAAATCCATCTTAGTTGCCAGTTTGGATGATGGTGCATGTGATCATATCAAGATATTCCTCAACGAGTCGATGCTATGTTGATTTATTGGGCTGCACTTGTTCACGCAACACCAACATACAATATATACAATGTATAAAATTTAGATGAATATGTACCAAGTACTGTCATTCTCCTTATGTTGAGCGAGAACTATTTTCTATAAAGTGTGATGGTGTTGTTAGAGATACTGAGTGAAGTGCCAAGGCTCCAACACTTTCCAACTAAGGATGGGTGTGCGGAACAAGCTAATTAACACCCAGTAAAAAAGGGATATATTCCAGAGTAATTAAACCATCTTTTTTTTTAATCTTAGCTTCTCTAGCTCAAATCATTATTTGACTAAACGTATTATCTCTATTTATGAAAAATAAAGAATGGTCAACTCTGACAAGATGCATGTAACGCTTGTAGTGGACACGACTTTCCGCTACATTGCATTACATGACATATGCCAGGATATGTCATCTCCCATGATCAATGCGTGCTCTCTCCACATTCCATGTTATTATATGGGATATGACAACACCTCTTTCATGGCAGGATAGGTAAAATGTCAGCATAATAGAAATAGTCAGCCCCCCCCCCACCACATCCCTCTGCAGTCTCGTATGTGGGCTCAGCGTCCATTGATGAAACCAAAATCGTCGAAGAATTTGTAGTGTCTTTTTATTCAAAAACCGTGTCATCATTCAAGAATGCAAAACAATCTTATCCGGAGTGTTGTTTATTTCGCCATCGCCATGTGCAGCACCAATAGAACAAGAGAACTACCCAGAAGGCTACTTATGAATGTGCTCGGTCCTTGGTTCCATCCATCTTATGTGGGTTTATTGAAATTGAAGCAGGCTAGACACCTATTCTCAAGCAGTCGAGGTTGTGTGACCGTGGTGTGATATTCGGTTTATGTAACCTTAATACTGGCATGACAAATACTATAAACATTTCTCCCTTCACCAGTGGGTATTCTCTTTTGCTGACCTGGTAACACTCCATGGTTCGTTGTAGGGGCCTACATGTTGTGGATCCCAGAGATTTAAATCTGGATAGGCCTATGTGAGAGGAGCTCTCACACTTAATCAAAGTGAGACTGACAATTCAAAACCTACAAATTTAAAATCATTTTTTCAGGTCAGTGTTGTTTAAGGTGTGTTTTTTTATTATTAGCGTAGCTTATTTTGCACTTCCCTTTACGAGTGGGCGCATGCTATGGATGTTCTGTTACCCCGCCACCCTCGTCCAAGACAAAGGAGAAACGTCGAAGTCAGAGGTTCTAGCAGGGTAATGCTTTATAATAAATGTTTTATAAATCATTTATTGTGTTAGACAAATGATAGGTTAAAAATATGTGGTATTTTGCCATGGACGTAAGCCCTATACAGATATCAATTGCTTAGACTAAATTTCACGTTTACATTGACACTGACCCAGTCATATAATTAAAATTGACCGATTGATTATTTTCGTGCGTCTGAAGGTAGCACGACGAAAAGGAAATCATCTGATCCCAAATCTATTCCTAACGTCACTTTAATTTTGACCTTGAAGTTTACTTACCCTTGATCTTTATGTTATATAAAATAATGCATAACATGTGGAACAGCCTTAGGAATGTTTTAAAAGAAACTAAATGAAATAGACTGAATTATTCCTTAGATGACGATTCATACATGAGGCATCTGTGGTATAGCCAACCCATGAGTACTGATCACTTGTCTAGACCATAATGATCCCGGTTTTGGAGATACTGATAACACTATGCCATCGACTTGAAGCTGTTAGATGGATGTATCACGTTTTTTAATGTGAAATAATTATACGTACTTTGAACCATTTAATATTAGCTTTTTTGTTCAGAATTTTTAACCCTTGCTCACATCTGACCTTGACTTAGCCGCATCACGTGACCTTGACCACTAATCTTATCGGGCATATTTTTATCGTGTAGGCTATGCGTTAAATAAATAACAGAACTCAAGATCATCAAAATCGATCCACCGATTCTTAAGATATTATTTATTCCGGATTTTTCCTTGGTTTTGCTAATTATGGATACTAATTAGGTGTTAATTAGGTGTTAATCGTGTCAGAATTGACTGCGCTATATCAGAATGGAAAGAGTACATGTTACTGATCATTTGGGCAGAAAATGGTAATTTCTTCCAAAAGTGCACACACTCGCTCTATTTTGACCCTAACAGCCTGGACTAACAATATAATTCTAATAATTACATTTCATGGCTAGACATTGTTCACTTAAACTAATTAATGATCAAAACTCAAAATTGATATCGATATATATAATTTTGATGAATCTACATGCTTTTGTTTTTACTACTCCGTTTCTAGCCTTGTGGGTCTAAAAACGAGTTTGGTTTTATGCTTGCATGCCTAGAACACTGTTGCTATGGGGACTATCTCCACCAGTATGATATATTTTAGAATTATTGCCCATACATTTTATGACATCTATGAGGTAATAATTCAAAGCCCTTGTCATTTGCCCCTACTTGGTCGCCTACTTGCAAGCAAACTGACTGTATTACTGCAGGGATTTGCTTGACCCCCAAGTTTGTATTGTCACCCAGTAAACACAAAACATTTGTATGACTTTATGAATTGCATAAATGTCATACAAATGTCTTGCGTTTGCTGGGCAGGAGGACTTTCTCTCAAACATTGTACATTTATCTAATGTTGGTTCAGATTAAAACAGCATTGGATCAATGTCTCGTTTGGGTAGTATCTTGTAATCAGTTCAGTGGCTATATTAATGCCGTCAATCTGTACTCAATAGGCTACTGTTGGCCTACACTTGACCGTCCCAGGCATGCGCGTTTTGAAGCTGAATGATTCTTTAATCATCAAAATTGGTTCAGAAATTATCTAGTAAAATTACACCCAAAAAGGTATTAAACTTGTTGCTATTTATATTTCTTGAAAAACTTTTTTTCAATTTTTGACCTTTGAATTGACCTTTTGACCTTGAAGATGACCTTGAATCATAACCATAAATAGATTGGCCAGTTAAAATCACATCAATTTGAGCTATTAAACTTGTTCCTACCTTTATTTGTTAAAAAATCATATTTGACCTTGAAACTTGTATCTGGCAGACACCATCTTGGACGCCATCTTGGATTTTGCTCTTTTCCGCACTCCCGATTTTTAATATGACAATTAGTGGTATTTTTTAAGTTCAAAACAGTTGAAATAAATTTTGTTGCCATTAGTTCAAGGTTAAGGGTGTGGTCAACGGTCAAAATTCGCGGGATAAGGGTCCCCCAGAAGGCAATAGTGCCCGTGGGTAGGCCAAGGCCCTATGCCATTATAATACTAAATATGCGTTTCATACCCAAAGCCTCATTAATTGCAAGTTCTCAAATCACAGCAAGTTCATATATACTTGAGCGACATCTATGAGTTAATAATTCAAAGCCCTTTGCCCTTGCCCCTGCTTGGTTGCTGAATGCAAACAAACTGACTGTATTACTGCGGGGATGCTTGACCCCAAGCTTGTATTGACACCCAGTAAACACAAAACATTTGTATGACTTCATGCAATATTGGACCAACGTCGTTGTATAAATGTCATACAAATGTCTTGTGTTTGCTAGGCAGGAGGACTTTCTCTCAAACATTGTACATTTATTCAATGTTGGTTCAATGTTGGGCCAGCGTCGCAGACGTTGGCCTAGCATTAAAACAGCATTGGATCAATGTCTCATTTGAGTAGTATCTTGTAATTAGTTCAGTGGCTATATAAATGCCGTCAATCTGTACTCAATAGGCTACTGTTGGCCTACACTTGACCTCCCAGGCATGCGCATTTTGCAGTTGAATGATTCTTTAGGGCCATTTTTTCAGCCCATTGACTGGACTAAATGACTGTATGGGACTTCGGTTGGCAACCTTTGAGAGTGAATATATATATAGGTAAAACCAAAAAATTGGGGTAATTTTGTAGCATCAAAAATGACAGTGATGTGACCATCAAAGAGGAGGAAAACCACTTGTTGGGCTAGGTGCACTGATCCCAATAGAGCATAAAAAAGTCACTGGCTGCGCTAGAATTTTTTTTTCGCCTAAGAAACGTAATTTTGAAAAAGTTGCAACATTCCACTTACTACTCCGTTACCAAATCCAAACCATTTCAAAAATGATGTTACTTTGTTCAGCTTGACATCACACTTTTGAACGTGATATCTTTATTAAAGCATAATACTAAACAATTGCATCTAAAAACTGCTAATTTTTTTTAGAAAATTGGACGGGATAAACAAAAATCTTGTGTTCAACTCCGTTACCAAGCCAAATAATACTCAACTCCGTTACCAAATGTTTGGCTCGACATAACTATATAGGGCCTACTGTATATTCTCTCATCATAACACCGATCATCATTGGGTGCTCTATTTATGGGTAAAACCAAAAATTGGGGTAACTTTATTAAGAGCAAGTTCTCAAATCACAGCAAGTTCATATATACTTGAGCGACATCTATGAGGTAATAATTCAAAGCCCTTGTCATTTGCCCCTACTTGGTCGCCTACTTGCAAGCAAACTGACTGTATTACTGCAGGGATTTAGAAACTGCTTGACCCCCAAGCTTGTATTGTCACCCAGTAAACACAAAACATTTGTATGACTTTATGAATTGCATAAATGTCATACAAATGTCTTGCGTTTGCTGGGCAGGAGGACTTTCTCTCAAACATTGTACATTTATCTAATGTTGGTTCAGATTAAAACAGCATTGGATCAATGTCTCTTTGTAGCATCAAAAATGGCAGTGAGGGGACCATCAAAAATGAGGAAAACCACTTGATGGGTTTGGTGCACTGATCCTAATAGAGCATAAAAAAGTCACTGGCTGCGCTAGAATTTTTTTTTTTGCTTTAAAAACGTCATTTTTTCAAAATTGCAACATTCCACTTACTACTCCGTTACCAAATCCAAACCATTCGAACATTGATGTTACTTTGTTTAGCTTGACATCACACTTTTAAACGTGATATCCTTATTGAAGCATAATACTAAACAATTGTATCTCAAAACTGCTCAAATTTGACGGGATAATCAAAAATCATTATTTCAACTCCGTTACCAAGCCAAAAAATACTCAACTCCGTTACCAAATGCTTGGCTCGACATAAATATTAACTGTATATTCTCTTATCATAACATCGATCATAAATGGGTGCTTTATTTATATAGGGATAACGAGCCATGTTTTAAAAGACTATATCATCAATCATTATGACTATAAAACCCATAAAATTTGGTAATTCACTACTCCGTTCCCTTTTCTTGGTAACGGAGTAGAGTGGAACGGAGTAGTAAAATTAAAAGTATTTTTCGGTTTAATGAAAATATATGGTCAATAATTCAAAGATATATCATACGGGTGGAAATAGTCCCCATAGCAACATGTTCTAGACATGCAAGCATAAAACCAACTCGTTTTCAGACCCACAACGATGTAGTAAAAACAAAAGTATATTTTCTAACGTTTTGGTAATACCTGTTTGGAATAACTTGTTACTCAACTATATTAATTCTTTCAAGGTGAAAAACTGGTATAAGGCCCTTCAGTGTGTCAAACTACACTTGATATAATTTTAGTTCATGATTATTCACTTGATGGGGCATGCTACAATGATGGTAACGGAGTAAAGTGCTAATGTGGGGACATGTATATTCATCAAAATTATATATTGATTTCAAAATGCGGACCTTTTAAGTCCTGGGGACACTAATTTTATGTAAAATTACCCCAATTTTTTGTTTTACCCTTATACGGGGACAACGAGCCATGTTTTAAAAAACTATCATCAATCATTATGACTGTAAAACCCATAAAATTTGGCAAGTCACTACTCCGTTCCCTTTTCTTGGTAACGGAGTAGTAAAATTAAAAGTATTCTTGGGATTAATTAAAATATATGGGCAATAATTCTAAAATATATCATACTGGTGGAGATAGTCCCCATAGCAACAGTGTTCTAGGCATGCAATCATAAAACCAAACTCGTTTTTAGACCCACAAGGCTAGAAACGGAGTAGTAAAAACAAAAGCATGTAGATTCATCAAAATTATATATATCGATATCAATTTTGAGTTTTGATCATTAATTAGTTTAAGTGAACAATGTCTAGCCATGAAATGTAATTATTAGAATTATATTGTTAGTCCAGGCTGTTAGGGTCAAAATAGAGCGAGTGTGTGCACTTTTGGAAGAAATTACCATTTTCTGCCCAAATGATCAGTAACATGTACTCTTTCCATTCTGATATAGCGCAGTCAATTCTGACACGATTAACACCTAATTAACACCTAATTAGTATCCATAATTAGCAAAACCAAGGAAAAATCCGGAATAAATAATATCTTAAGAATCGGTGGATCGATTTTGATGATCTTGAGTTCTGTTATTTATTTAACGCATAGCCTACACGATAAAAATATGCCCGATAAGATTAGTGGTCAAGGTCACGTGATGCGGCTAAGTCAAGGTCAGATGTGAGCAAGGGTTAAAAATTCTGAACAAAAAAGCTAATATTAAATGGTTCAAAGTACGTATAATTATTTCACATTAAAAAACGTGATACATCCATCTAACAGCTTCAAGTCGATGGCATAGTGTTATCAGTATCTCCAAAACCGGGATCATTATGGTCTAGACAAGTGATCAGTACTCATGGGTTGGCTATACCACAGATGCCTCATGTATGAATCGTCATCTAAGGAATAATTCAGTCTATTTCATTTAGTTTCTTTTAAAACATTCCTAAGGCTGTTCCACATGTTATGCATTATTTTATATAACATAAAGATCAAGGGTAAGTAAACTTCAAGGTCAAAATTAAAGTGACGTTAGGAATAGATTTGGGATCAGATGATTTCCTTTTCGTCGTGCTACCTTCAGACGCACGAAAATAATCAATCGGTCAATTTTATTTATATGACTGGGTCAGTGTCAATGTAAACGTGAAATTTAGTCTAAGCAATTGATATCTGTATAGGGCTTACGTCCATGGCAAAATACCACATATTTTTAACCTATCATTTGTCTAACACAATAAATGATTTATAAAACATTTATTATAAAGCATTACCCTGCTAGAACCTCTGACTTCGACGTTTCTCCTTTGTCTTGGACGAGGGTGGCGGGGTAACAGAACATCCATAGCATGCGCCCACTCGTAAAGGGAAGTGCAAAATAAGCTACGCTAATAATAAAAAAACACACCTTAAACAACACTGACCTGAAAAAATGATTTTAAATTCGTAGGTTTTGAATTGTCAGTCTCACTTTGATTAAGTGTGAGAGCTCCTCTCACATAGGCCTATCCAGATTTAAATCTCTGGGATCCACAACATGTAGGCCCCTACAACGAACCATGGAGATACCAGGTCAGCAAAAGAGAATACCCACTGGTGAAGGGAGAAATGTTTATAGTATTTGTCATGTCAGTATTAAGGTTACATAAACCGAATATCACACCACGGTCACACAACCTCGACTGCTTGAGAATAGGTGTCTAGCCTGCTTCAATTTCAATAAACCCACATAAGATGGATGGAACCAAGGACCGAGCACATTCATAAGTAGCCTTCTGGGTAGTTCTCTTGTTCTATTGGTGCTGCACATGGCGATGGCGAAATAAACAACACTCCGGATAAGATTGTTTTGCATTCTTGAATGATGACACGGTTTTTGAATAAAAAGACACTACACTGGTGGGGGGGGGGGGGGGCTGACTATTTCTATTATGCTGACATTTTACCTATCCTGCCATGAAAGAGGTGTTGTCATATCCCATATAATAACATGGAATGTGGAGAGAGCACGCATTGATCATGGGAGATGACATATCCTGGCATATGTCATGTAATGCAATGTAGCGGAAAGTCGTGTCCACTACAAGCGTTACATGCATCTTGTCAGAGTTGACCATTCTTTATTTTTCATAAATAGAGATAATACGTTTAGTCAAATAATGATTTGAGCTAGAGAAGCTAAGATTAAAAAAAAAGATGGTTTAATTACTCTGGAATATATCCCTTTTTTACTGGGTGTTAATTAGCTTGTTCCGCACACCCATCCTTAGTTAGAAAGTGTTGGAGCCTTGGCACTTCACTCAGTATCTCTAACAACACCATCACACTTTATAGAAAATAGTTCTCGCTCAACATAAGGAGAATGACAGTACTTGGTACATATTCATCTAAATTTTATACATTGTATATATTGTATGTTGGTGTTGCGTGAACAATTGCAGCCCAATAAATCAACATAGCATCGACTCGTTGAGGAATATCTTGATATGATCACATGCACCATCATCCAAACTGGCAACTAAGATGGATTTATGTTCCTCTCATGTCATTCTTGGAAAGGTTTGTATGTGTTTTTGATACTTGAAAAGCTACTCAACAGAGCTTTCGTGAAACTGAAATGCAATGTACATCTTTAATATCAGCTATAACCCATTTCTTGGCAGGAAAAGTTCATCACAACTTCTGGGGATTGGAGGAGTGTTGGAAGCTGTTGAACATATCAACGAGTATTTTAACATTGGCTGTGTAGTTTCTTTGGATAGTTTCTTGGATTAACATTAGAGCACTTTGACATAATAAATGTTTGAATACTTTTTCCCCCACTCATCAGCAATACAGACCCTTTTTCCTCACCCTGCAATGTCAGTATGCACAATAAGGACACATTCTTTATCGAGGCTGCTTAGTACACAATTATCCGTCAAGCGTACTTTGTTTGTGTACATCAGTTATTATTAGATACATTTTGAGATTTCAAACAATAATAACTGTCCTTGCAGGTCTGGATCAGAAATCAATATATTATGAACCGAGAATCACCTAGCATAATGACAATTATCAAGAATGAAACACAAAGACTCAAATTAAACGCTGCACAAATTTGAGTAGCATTTCCAATTTTAGTGTTGTTTTCCAGAGCCTGTAGTAGCTGTCATTTTTGCTTTTCAGCAGTGATTAAATTTGCACAATATTGACAAAGGTCCGAGTAGGATGATGCTACTTGTTTGAATAACCAATATTTTGCTTCATCGATTGTATCGTTGAATTGACACGTTCACCACGTGGGCTATTTTGCCATTCATGTATGCCCTACAAGTATCGAATCTATTTTCTTATTTCATGTCAGAGACGCCCATCACAAAAGTTCCAAATATGTTTCGAATATTACCTTGACTTGACCTTGAGGTTATTTATTGACCTTGACCTTTATACGATATATAACAGTTGCACAACATTAAAATACACAGTGTATTAAAAAAATATAAATAAAATCATAAAGTTGCTCCATTTACAAGACATGTGCAAAAAAGACAACTTATGGGTGGACCACTTGTCCAAACAATTACGACCCCGGTTATTAGATAAAAACTCCATTAAAGCATCAAATGAAAAGTTACAGATGTTAGTTTTTTTAAATAATATATCAAATTATTTTGAATAATTTTAAACATTTTAACTGCGCAATTTAATGTCCGAAATTTTCCAATTTTCCTCGATTTTGACTTTGACCTCGACACATGACGTGACCTTGACAATGAATGATCACAAAAATATTTTTGTTGTGTCAATTATGCATCCACCAGATAACAGAACTTGAAATCATTAAAATCGACCCACCGATTCTTGTGATATCATTTTCTCCTGATTTTTTCCAGATTTTGCCAATTATGGATACTAATTACATGTTAATTAGGTGGTAATCGCGTCAGAATTGACTGCGCTATATCAGGATCGAAAGAGTATTTGTTACTGATCATCTGGGCAAAAAATGGTAATTTCTTCCAAAAGTGCACAGGGAAACCCCTAACAGCCTGGACTATGTGTATTTGTATTCTACAGTGAAGTTTCAAATAGTGGAATTTTGTCTCTGAGGACATGCTATTTTCCCCTTCCATGACATAGAGCTCTTATAAAACCATATATATATATATATATATATATATATATTTTAAAAAAAATCTAAACATTATTAAGTAGTAATGCTTAAACGTAAAGTTGAACCATTTATTTTTAATATGATTATATTTAAATCAAAATGCGGACCTTTTAAGTCGAGGGGACACTAATTTTATGTAAAATCACCCCAATTTTTTGTTTTACCCATATAGTCAGTAGATATAGGCTACTGACTAGGCATATGCAAGAGTATAGAGCCTACTAAAATACTATCCATAGACCTATATAGCCTATGGTACTAGTCTATAGCCTAGGCTAAGCCTAGACTAGGCTTTCTCGGGTTTCTCAGTGTGCCAGTGGATTACATGTGCAGTTTTGAGAAACAATATCAAATTTTAAAATTGAATATTGTAATTACATAGTGTTGTCAAAATAATTTAAAAATATAAATATATTTGAGGACAATAACCAAGATGACAAACAAAATGGCTAACGCTGCGTCAGAGCTGAGCAATAAATATCCATTACACTTCATGACATAGCGACAGTTGGGTGATTTTTGTATCTTTGTGGTTTTATCGTATGCCTCACCCAGTTGTGTTTGCTTTGCAGAAAGCATTTAAGATAACGCACATGAGCTAAAATCCAAGATGGACTAATATAATTATTGAAAATTAATGAAATATAAATAGGTGGTTCAAACGACAATATAGACAAAATAAATAAAAAAGAACAAGGTCAATTCAGAAGAATAATAATATGATTGGCAGGTGTATTTTTTCTCTATTGCATCTATGTAACTTGGAATGGCTCCATCCCCATTTAGGCATTTAGGCTGAGGAATAATCAGGTATTGGTGCAGCAGCACATGAATGAGCTGAATATATAATTATGTGGTGCTGTTAAAGTAAAAACTTATTTGAACTATAGGGCATGTGACAAAAGATAATCGAAATAACCCTATATTAAGATTCATATATCTGTTCTCAACTCCTTGTTCATATTATCATAATTATGATTGTGTATACGGACCATTTTCAAAATACTTGAGCAGAAACGGTAAAGACATATCTTCAACATTTTTTCAAAAAGTTTGCATTATTTCATTATTGTTATCATTTAATCAGTTAAAGACATGTATTTAGAACTCAGAATTTTCTTCACAAGCATTCATCTTGGAAAATCAAGTTTTTATTTGATATAATATGCTTGATTTGTCTTCACCATGAGGTGTCCGAAAAGGGTTTGCGATTTTTTGAAAACTTGTTAATGTCATATAATTACGTTATTGCATTGCATGACAGGTTGGCCCTATATCTAAGATGTCCTTTATTGATGATAAAATAAAATTTGTATAAAAACGTTGAATCACCAGTTATTCAATATTAAGCCGTTGTCCAAGTTTTAAAATGCAAATGTCTTTACCGTTAACAAGAACCCATAAGGCCTATTATTTCTGCAAGTATTCACCAGATGGCTCTCGCACGTAAATTCCCGGATCTAGTCAACTATTTTTTTCTTGAAGTAAACAAGATTTGATTGATGGACGAAGATAAATGCAATATAAGTGTAAAATGGGATGTCACAAATAAAATGTCACAACAATAGGATGTCTTTACTGTGTGTCTAATAACATTGGTTGTAAAATTAGATAGCTGTTCTATATTATTCTTGTCATCAGTACATGAAGAGAACAACGCTGTGAAGTAAAAAATATGCCCATATCTTGTAAAATGTTTATTTTATGCCAAATAGTGTGTCTTTACGGTTATAATGATTTGTCTTTACCATTAAAACGGTAAAGAACGGCATAAAACGGTAAAGACAAATACTATTTTAAAAGGTAAGTTCTGTGGTAGTTCAATGTCCCTTTAGTCAGAAGGTGTGGAAGTCTGCATACAATTATACTGAAAACCAGGCCTGCTATATAAAGCTTATATCACCTATTGATTTAACTATTTGTTCTTTACCGTTACAGCAACATCTTTACCGTTACAAAACCGTCTTTACCGATTAATGTTCTGTCTTTACCGTTTTAAAATTGCCTACTATTTAAGCCAAACCGGTGAAGACAAAAAAATTTTCTATTAATGTCTCTAAAAGTGCTAATATATAACATGCATTGGATATTGCACACTGATGCTTGGCATAGTATCCTATATGCGTACATAACATTTAAATTATCAAAATCAGAATTATTTTTTCTCAAAATGTCCGTACCGTTATTGCTCAATTTTTTTTAAAATGGCCCATTTATACATGCACTTTTTTAAAAACTGATCCGACACAAGATAACTTTAGTTCTTTGACAATCTTGATAAACATGTGGGCACACTAGCAAAGTCACATTTACTTTCAGTCAGAATATATAGCTATACTAATAGGAAGACCAGGAATCAATGAATGAACTTGGATTATAACAATATTGTTGAATTCAACACTATTTGTGTCTACATTTTTTTCTTATTTTTTGAACATGTACAATATCAGATATTTGGTTGACCACTCCAGGAAATTTAAACACAGCCGAATATTGACACAATTTTTAAAACGTTAACACCCTATATATGACATCATTATCAGGGTTTTTGCATTTATTGACTGTACAAGAATGTCTTCATTTTTGTGCTAATTCTAGCGAAAACGGTGTTGATTGTTAAATAAAATTAATATAAATGCCACAAGTAAATGTAAAGTGAATTCTAGACGGGTTGAGATATTTTGCTGTCATTATGCATAATTTTACCATAAACAGTGTCATCTGACAATGAAATATATTTAGGTAAATATTAGTTTATAGTAAACATCAGATATAATTTTAACAATAGGCCTACTTGAGAAAAGTTCACCATACTTATATATAATTATATGAAATCGTAGCTGCTCTAAACAGATATGCACATCTGCATGCTCATGTGATAAGGAGCACTGTCTGTCTGTTGGTGTCATATTATATCCCATAATTATGTCTAATTATAGATGTGTCATGCGTGTTTGAAGGGCTAATATTCAAAAATAAATGTTCGCAGTGCTTGAAGCTATGGAGATGAGTTTTTTTTAGATGTGTCTTTTAATACATGTTTTAGTCCGACAGCCACGGAGTCAACCTTGCGAAAATACCTTCAAATCAGATATAATTTGTGATTTTTGCAGGGGAAGATGTGTAGAATCAGAATCTGAATAATCTCATGGGGGTCTAGATGGATTCGGTGAGCACCAAACTAGTTGAAAGGGTTTATTACAAAAATGAGCTAAATTAACCAGTTCGCAAGCTATTCTATATCTGACTATACGCCGGCAGCCATCTTGGACGCCACCTTGAATAACTAAAACAAAAAAATAATTGGTTTGTATGCTACTGATGATAAATAATCACCATCGATATTGAATTAGTTACTATGTATAATAATTCTGTCCAAATTTACATCAACTATTTGTTCGCTAACAAGCCTCCCGCACTAAAAAGGATAAATAATGCCCTAAATTGTACGAGAGTGGTCTAAATGGATTCTCTTCCCACTAAACTAGTGGAAATGGTGTATTAAAAAAGCAAATTGAGCTAAAATTAACGGAATTACACTACTTCAAAAGTATTACTATAAGCTGGCGGCCATCTTAGACGCCATCTTGAAAAAATGGCCTTAAAACTGAAAAGTGGGAGTGACATCCACCTTGGTGATGAAAGTAGTCCTTTTGTGCAGTGATTGGTGGTGGATGTCAGCTTGTAACATGACATGCCATGTAAAGTCAAAATATTGAATGCGTCCGGCCGCCTATTAGCTAAGAATTCACCCCTCGGTCCGCACGAGGTTGTCAGTGTACATATATATATATATATATATATATATATATATATATATATATATAGCAGGCCTAAGTATGAAATTTGAAATATTTTCAAGGCCTATAGTGGATCCACAGACAGGCCCCCGCGATCCATCCTCCGATGTTCTGCCATTTTCTAACATCCGTCACGATTTGACGGAAACGGATCTGTTGGGCCAATGTATTTTTGCTTCTATGCTCTGCCATTCCGATGTCCGCCTCCGTCATCAAATCTCTGGGACAAAAGGGTTAAAACAATGCATATAAGGGTCCTTTTGTTCTGTCACGCTAATTGCGTGAACGCTATTTGTCTGTACAGTGATTGTGCATTGCAGATGTCGCTCTCGTAACATTTCCCTAACGCTGGTTCAATGTAGGCCCCTACACGTATAAAGTGCAAGGGATTATAAAATATATATATATAGTGAGAGGCTAATTAGCAAATAAAACACGGCAAACACAAGTTCACAAGGTGAACATTGGTTTATATAACAATTTAACTTTGCAAACGACAATTATAAGTTCTAGTTTACATAAACATTTAACATGCCATGAGCAACAATAGTTGTTCATGAACTGACTATATCTACCTTTTCTAGAAAACATTGCAGATACAAAAGTGGTACAAAATATACAAATATATATATATATATAGATTATAAACAACGGATACTCTGAGGCAGTGAGTTCCAAATTTGAACAGTATTAAAAAAACTACGTTGAAGACAATCTGCGCGACTAGGTGATGGTATCATTGTATAATTTAAAACTCATTTTAAACTGCCAGAAGTTTTCTGTCAGAAGAAAATTTAGCAAAATCATGAACATTAATATCATACATGCCATGTATACACTTCCTAAAGAACACAATTACATGTCTTTATACTCGCATCGCATTGCAGGGTTTCCGCCAGGAATGTTTGAGAGGGGGTCCAAAATGTGTGGGGGGGGGGGGGTCTGGGGGGTCATTTTTAGTGCCCAAAATGGCCTATTTCAACTGAAATGACAGCAAAATATGGAATATATTTTTCTTTTCTTTGCCAACAAGGGGGGATATCCCCCCTTTGGTGCTGAGTGTGTGTGTGGGGGGCCCGGACCCCCCCCCCCCCGGCGGAAACCCTGCATTGTTAAAGGTGGCATATTTTAAGTTGTAAAAAAACTGTCTTTGTTATCTATATCAGCATAATGTAACATATATATCTTGTCTAGGGTGGCTGAACATCGCGAACATCTCCAGAATGCGCATCATCATATATTTCATTTGAATCTTGAATTCTCAATCTGGGTTGTTCGTTCGGTCTGTTATTGCTAGAAGCAACAAATATACTTGCCCTTACTTTTGAATTATTTTTTCTGATGGGGTAATTATTTCCTCTCCAATTTTGTGCACCATAAGCTATTTCATTATCATGTGTTGTTGTGTCCAACGGAACGTTCACATAACGTGGCATATGGCCGTCTGAGAGGCTTAGATACCCAGGATCAAAATAAGGTGTAGAATTGGCAACAGCACCTTGAACAGTCTCTTCTATTGGCGTATCGTCCTCTATATGTTCATAATTTTCACTTTCAGATTCCTCGTCCGCAGTAAGAAAAATGCTAGACGATCGAGACGATATATGTCTACGATATTCGTTGGGACTATATATATCACAGCTAGCATTCTTGTTTGGTATATCAAACGGTCTTTTCAAATAGCGAGAGCCACTCTTGAAGTAGCCTCTACTGTTATCCGCACGATCAAGTTTGTCATGGACCCCGTGTCTTAATTCTTCGTAATTAGATCTGTTCTTGTGTTCTTGTGTAAGCCTACAAATAAAATCAATGTGTCAGCATTATTGATCAAATAAGTTTAGTAGGCCTAGTAGTAAACTGAATTTAATGACCAATTATTAGCTAAGGTTAGTAGTTTGGGATTCATAATGTGTTGTTAGTATCATTTTGGTATCATCCTTTCAGTCTACATCACATTGGCATCACATTTTTGTTGACATGTATATTTAATCAGAACGTTTTTCTGGATTTTATATTAGCCTATAATTATGTATATGCATTGGCTAGGCATTAGCTATGTGTTGGCTGAATTGAGTGTCGTACGACTTGAATGTTCTGTTGAGTGTACACCAGGTCGTGGCCCAGTAAATCCGACCTGGATCTTCTGGTGACTTGGCATCCAGTGATTGGTAAAAAAAAATTGCCACGATTTCCCCGTTTCCTGAAAGAAATGAATTCTTGTTTTTGTAAGCATGATGGCAACGCGTCGTTCATTTAATGAAATTCATCATTGCAGACCTGTTTGTTTCTGACTTTAATATAATGATTGTAAATATTATGTAACCTAGCTAAAGCAGCTTATCGTTTTAATGAATTAATGTATATAACGTATTATCTGCAGTTTGGCAGTTTATGGTTTCTTGTTTTTGTAAGCCTGACTGCAACAAGTCGTTCATTGTTAACAGAAGGCAATTCATCATTGCAGAACATGAATAAACCCGAGCTCTGATGGAGAATGTAGACGTTTGTTGTGTTTGCTTATAATCATTATTATAGCAACGGCTCGCCCTCTCCTACTTAACTTGAATAGCAGCAATTGAACACCCTTTCTTTTTGTGACCGGATCCGAAACCCTAAAATCACTCCACGGATTGAGAGTAGAGGAAACCCGAGAAAACCTGTCCGTGACATGTACATGTTCTGGATCCGGTGACCAACAGATAGGGTCTTCAAGTTCTTGTTTCTAAATTAAAATGCGAGAAGTTCTTAGCAAATATATTTATCTGAAAAAGAGTTATTTTTATTTATAGTTAGGCCTATATTCAACCGAGTGGTCATATTGTTCACACTGCGGATATTTTTTGAAGGCTAGTGTACCACATTATCTGATAATCGTGCTATATACTTTATACCCCTTTAGTCAGGAGAAAATTCGGGTATATGACCCAACAGGTGGAAAGGGAGTATAAAGGTTTTTTATGGTTGATTCAAATCCAAATAACCCTCAGGTAATAATTTCCGGAGGGTGTGTAAAATTTTACCCAGTGGCATTTTTTTAAATCCACCAAAACTTCAGAAGTTATAGTGAGAATACTGATTTCATGGAGTTTTGGCGGCCATCTTGGATTTTTTTAAATGTCACTGGGTAACATTTTAGACACCCTCTGGTAATTATTACACCTGACCCATATGAACCAAAATCAATCATCAAAAAAATCTTATGCCACTTTTCCACCCTTTGTGAAATTTCTCCTGACTTGTCTAAATATTGCGGCTTAGTCTTATTATAATTATATAGTTATGACCATGATAAAAAATTAGTAAAAGGTCCTACTATCTCAAGAGAGGCGATTTGACAAGAACGCTAAAAAACTTCTTTTAAATTAATAGAAATCCCATTATAATTGATCCACAGAAAACGGTACAGAAAGATGCGATTCTAAACCTAAGACTGGTTAACCCGTACTACCATATACGGTTATATTCTGGCCAAGAACGGGCGGGGGCCTGGTGCAGTGGGTAAAGCTGCCTGCATGTAAAGTCGGAGATTGCGGGTTCAAACCCCACTGTGCCTTCAAGTTGCAAATAAAAAAGTTTCTTTGAAACTTGAATCATAATCAAACAACGCTCATATGTAATGATTCAATAGTGTGGGGAGCCTCCGTGACCGAGAGGTAGCGTGATCGGCCTCAGACCGCCAGTGCTCGAATTTCGAATCCTGTGTCTGGGAGGCAGTATCATCTCATTCATCTCACCATGAACTCCACTCTCCCTTTTTATGTCTCTTAGTTGGTTTATTAGATCGAATCCAATAGATTCGATACTGATATTGTTATCATGGACTCCACGAACTGGTGGGTGCACCAAATGCTAGAAGTCGGGTATTTAATTTAAAACTGATGCGCCACAGGTGAGTACGGCTCCTTTCCAATTATATCATACACTCATTGGTTCATTACTGTCAAGTAGTTGAGACTGGAGTCCAGATGAATTTCAGTCGCAAGCCCTCAATGATGACAGACGTCCCGGTGATGTCATATTCCTGACCGGGGTTCCTGACAAATTCCGAAGGGAAATTTAGATGACAGTGAAAATAGTTGTCATCAACTTGATCACAAAGTTGAGTGGCTTGAAAAGAGAATGCAGATGTGTTAAAATAATGCATCTAGAGTAGGGAATGAAGGGAACAGCAGTTTCCGCTGTAGTCCCACATGGACTCTTCCTCTATCACGTCCCACTGGTTAGTTTTCGCTGTTTTAACATGTTAAAGTAAAATGTCAGTGAGTTGGAGTACCATGTAAATCATATGGAGATGCTCAACGTACCTGAATATCCCGAGGAGGCTGCTAATTATTATATAATCCGGGGAGAAGTGGGTTTTCCCACCATTTTTCCTATTCCAAGGGTATGACTGTTTCTTGGCCTCGGATTTTGCGAGGGTCAATCGTCGTTCTAAGCATAATGCCAGAGTGGTCTAATCCGAAATAGAGAGTATATGCAAAAGAGCGAATAAAGTTGGAGTATGGTTACATGAATATCCCACAAGTTTTTAATGAAGACTAAATTTAAAGCCCTGGTATTAGACAGTAGATTCCAAGGATCTGTCTAAGTATGGCTGTCGCAGATCTTGTCCATGGCGGTCAAATGGATGTGTTATATAAACTGTGTTTGCTATTGACAACCTGGACAAAACATACCTATCGGAAAAAAAGAATATCCCCCTTATACTTAGATTATTTGTAAGACAAATAACATTATGTTTGCTCTTATCGTTCTACATTTGTTGGAAGGAAGATATAGTATGTTCATGCACTGTTGTAACTGTTTCCACACAAATGATTCCATTCCATGAGTAAAGAAGGACTATAATTATACTCCTTTTCGAAGCTTAAGATTGTATATTCAGCTAAATAGACCGATCTGCCAAACAAACACAAATATTAATAATCCAGATGGATAACAATATCTATGTGCCAAACGAGCTGTACATATTATCAATTCGGATCGAGATAGGTGCGAATACAGCTGGGCGTGTTTACTTGAATGCAACAATATGCACACATATGTGAATCCTGTGTCTGGCGAAGATAGATGTATTTGTGTGAATTAAATTGAAACGAAAAATATCACCAATCAACAACACCTTATAATACAATGCTACCTTCTCAAGTCAGTAAAACGCAAATTAAAATCACCACATATAACAAACCACCAGATGACTGTTCTTGGTGTCAGGAAACAATACTTAGCTAACTTGTTTTCAATAATAATGAAACTGCAATGCCTACACTATATAGACATTTAGAAACCTCTCAGCGCGCCCCTATTTTCGCCAAATACTTTAAAAAGTCCCCTAAAATGTCTAAAATTTACTAAAAAAAATCTTGGGGGCAAGCCTCAAAACCCCGGGCGCTCCCTTTCTTCAGATCCTGGATCCGCCACTGCCTCTACCTAAACTGGTACATATAAGTATTTAAAAAACACAGTACTTATCGAATCATCTGTTTATGACTTTTCATAAATTGTCATCATTCTCATCATCTGACGTGTGTGTATGTATCGTAGGCCCTATAAGGGTTGTGACAGTCTGCATGTCCTTCACATTTACAAAATGAGGCGCATGATAATCCACCAGCTACATGCATTCACAGACACACAGCCACATGCCATAACCAAGATCGGCTGGTGACATTTCTGTGGCGCCAACACTGGGCTCCAGCTTATCCAGTGTGTTGACCCAGCCATAAGCATAAATGTCTATGTAAGGTGGACCATTCTGTTCAGTCGATTTCCACAAAATGACCTGCAGATGTGCACGAAGAATGTGTTGATAAAATGGTCCATCTGCTGGTGGTAGTGATTTTATCTTAGATATGCCCTTCTTGGAGCAACATATTTTGTTGTTCATTTTGGTTTTGATCCATAAAGAAGAGGAAATACTTTTTGACCAGCATCAACTATTTCCTCAGAGGATGACTCCAGGTTCCCTATGCATTGAACATGTTGAAGTTCAACATTTGGAAATATTTTTAGTGCGTTCATCTTCTCTTTTCCAAAAGGATAACTTGTAGTCTCAGAACCCGCCAGTACATGCATTGCCAAAAAATCCCGACATTGCACACCAAGCTGTATTGTAGATCTGGATGCATTGATGTCAATTATGGAGCCATCAGACTTCATCACGTGAACAGATATATTCCTGGACTGAAGACAGCATTTACAACAGTAGAATACCAGAAGAATAAATATATCAGTGTCGTCAGCCACCACTTGAATTGACATTTGCCCTTCTTGAATGATCATGTATAAGTATCGTATGATAGTAGGCTTAATGTCAGCCTCCTCATGCTTGTAGATGTATGTGTCTGGGCCCATCGTACGTAAGGGGCGATGTGTAGGCCTGTTTATGAAGTTTATGACTTCGGTATAATTTATTTCCTGATCTACGATCCCTCTCATAACGGTGTTAGTTCTTTGTTGAAATGTTATTATATTTATCAAACACAACATACACCCCTA
The DNA here is from genome assembly GCA_964017125.1 of Flabesymbios commensalis. Taxonomy (NCBI): domain Eukaryota; kingdom Metazoa; phylum Annelida; class Polychaeta; order Terebellida; family Flabelligeridae; genus Flabesymbios; species Flabesymbios commensalis. The sequence continues at coordinate 97,829,207 of OZ024902.1, forward strand.
TATTTTTTCTATCAACAGCTTTGACAAAAGAGTATTGGAACTTCTGTACATTACTTTCTTAGGCCATGTAACATGGTAAATCATCTCGTTACCATCTCGTTACCAAGAAACATATCGTTTCTTGGTTAGTACAGCCGCTCTACCTTTACGCTAAAGTCCAATTCATCAAAAAAGGATGATGGCATCGGAGCCAACTCGTATGTGAACACAATATCCAGATTTATCTCTCTTTTTTTTGTAAAAGAATTAATAGCCTCCCAAACAGTTTTCCCATATCATACACTGCAACAGAGTCTCCCAGCCGAACAGTCGTTTTCATAGACTCCTTGGCAACAACATTTTGCAGGGTTGTGTGAAACCCAACAGGTAGATTTTGTTTATATTATTATATATATGTTTGTATTTAGAAACCATTTCTTCACCAATATCTATCGAGTTATGAGCGTTGACGAGCTCGTCTGCAACACACCCATTGTAATATGTTGAAAATATTCTTAGTGGGAAGTGTGCTAGGGAATCCTGTTGTTGTCGTGTTGCACAAGTTTAATGCTCCAGATTCTGTTTGTGCCGCATGTGAGAACCACTTAAATGAGCTGATTAACATAGACTTTTCGGGCTGTTATTGTAACAGACATTTAGTTTGATTTTATGCAATAATTTACCATACTATGAATAATGCACAAAAATTAACAGCATGTACACGTTCAACATTAGTGTGTTAGTATTCTGAATATGCCTACACAGAGGCGGATCCAGGATTTGAAAAAGGAGGGGGCGCAGGTGGTTCAGGGGCTCGCCCCGAATATTTTTTTGGCTAATCTAGGGGACTTTTTAAATAATTTGGCGCAAAAAGGGGTGGGCGTGCGCCCCCCTCTGGATCCGCGCCTGCTACATATATATATGTTTATAAAACACCTCTCCGGCCATTTTTTCTGAGAGTCAAGTGGTTTATGATAATGCAAAATATAATGGTTTATACAGCAAATTATTTTATGCATAACAGTGCAGAGGCAAACATAATTATGTCCAAAGCACATTACATATATGACCAGGGATAAAAACTAAGTACACTTAGTAGGCCCCCTACGTGTTCTTAAAAAAATTATATATTATATCCATCGAGGTCCCTATTAACGTTGACCCAATGTAACGTTGTAAAAGTTTAATATACATATATTGTAAGGGTTTGACTACTAAGATTACTAAGGCATGGGAGGTATTACTTTCATTCTCAAGACATCATTAGCTACCGTACCATAAATGCCCAAAAGGCAGCCATCTTCTTCGATTTCTGTTTATAATGATAACATTTATCGTTTCTAATTGAATATTTTCAATTTGGATGTGACGCATTTGATATAGGCAGGCCTACAAGTTATTTGGTATGACGATTTTGAAAAAAAATAGCGTGGATTTAAAATCGAAATGACATGTGGAAACGTAGGAATAAAAATTACATTGATATCAGCGTACCCAAGTTAATCAGGAATGAGGTATCACATAAGATTCTGGGCCTATTATGTCAAAAGTACACAATCAAAATTGCCTCTGATTTCGTCTTTACCTCTACATGACCTTGAGACATGAAACAAATAATTCTTTTTCAATCAATGTCTCCACATTATTTTAAAAAAAGATGCAAAATTATATCGTAGACTTATTATTTCAGAATGTGGTAGTCTAAAAATGGATGCTTTTCCAGTCCGACAGCGGTAGCCATCTTGGATTTGTCCTCCAGATGACCTTGACACGTGGAAATAATTCAAACGCAATCAGTGTACCAAAATTAGTCGAAAATGAGGTATTACATCAGATTCTAGGCCTATTATTTAAAAAGTTAAATCAAAGATGGCCATTTTGAATTTTTGCCAATAAAAAAATATGTACATTTCCCTAGAGTGACATCCTCGTTTCCTTTAAAGGCTAATACATATACTATCAGAAAATCAAAAGTTATTCTCTGGGAATAAAATGCACACGGGATTGTAGCTGGGTCCCACGCTATATCAGCTTATGTGGGTCACTCTTTCTAAAAAGTAGCCTAGAGCTTAATTGTATGTCAAAAAGTCACTTTTCCGCAAATCCAATGGATGAAGGGCCTATATGTCAGCTATCCTATTTTGCAAGGTTTCACAGACAAGCATGTGAATCACAATAGGCCTACTGACCAGCACAAACTTAGAAATACTTTCTAATGCATAAAAATATCGAAATATCATAAATTTCTTCATTTCAGACAAAAAAATATTTATCTGATGGCATTGTAAACATTAGCACTGTACTGTTTGACCATGAAAACATGGGTTTAGACACCATATTCGTGATGCTATGAAAAACGATCACTGAATTATGAGCAAAAACAAACTTTTCAGCAATGACCGTCAAATATGGGCTATAAAAAAATGCTCAAGGGTGCAAAAATTGCACCCGATCGTTTTACAATCTAAACATATCATTTGCACCTCTAAAGCAAAAAGACATCATATTTCAGTGATTGCAAGGTTCAGTTATCTTATAGTAACCTGGCAAACAGTAACTCCCAAACTCACATTCAGAACCTCCCCCCTCCATTAAGCGCTTGTGTGTCATATGGACGGTCCAATCTGACAATAATCCGGTACTTTCTATCATGGAACTCAGAAACTGTTAATTTGGGAGAACTTACTTGCTGCGGACACTAATGACCACACATACTGTAAGGATGACTAAATTACCTTCCAATATCATCTACAAGCTGTGTAAACGACTTCCGTCTGTGTCTTTCTTGCACCCAACAACATTTTTGTATATAGTAGAGGTACTCCAAGATAGCACCATCCTTAATCGGCAGATCATCACAGTTGACTTGATGTAGTGTTTGTCCACTTTCAAGGAACTCACGAAGCTTTTAAAAACAATAGTAATTTAAATTAATGACCATGTTATTTTTCACGAATTATTGGAACAAAAAATTCATGAGACAAAAAAAATGAAATATATCGGGCTTTAGGCCACTTTTGTGCACATACAGGCTAAATTGGGCCAGGAGAACCTCCTGAGGATTGTGAGATGAGTAAGATGACACTTCCCTCAAGACACAGAACTCGAAATTCAAACCCTGGAGGTCTGAGGCCGAGCACGACCGCTATCTCTCTGTCATGGAGGCTATCCATAATACTGAGTTTTACGAGTGGATGAGGAAGAAACATTTTGTTCCTTTCAAACCGCCGAGACCGGGAAACGAACCCCGAACTCTAGCGCGAAAAGCAGCGGTGCTAACCACTACCCGAGGGCCCCCGCCCAAATCTATGAGACAATGTATACACTGTATTATTCTATTCGACACTGTATTAGTACATGTATATTCATTATTACATCGCTATTATAATTAAATGTTACTTGTATTCCGACATATGGTGTTGAAATATTAGAGTATGATATTATAATATAAATAATGAGTAACTGTTATGTCAGGATGTGGCACTATAATTTGAATAGATCACACTAAAATGTATTTTAACATATGGTAGCAATGAGGTTATCAATTTAGCCGGAAATACATGCCACTCAGTTGAGATAATAGGAGGCCATAATGTCAGGATATTATAGCATAATCTCCATATAGTATATGCCCTTATGTATTTTCTTGCAAAATGTTTGTTAAAAGTGATATTTTGTTGATTCCTATTTGGAACATAGTAGTGATGAGAATAAAAGGGGATTGCATTTTGTTCTAAGTCTTAAATCTATGAAAATTGACTGAATCTAAAATGGCCGCCATGTTTTCAAGATATTATCTATTTCGCCATAACTTTTGAAATAATGAACACAAAAACATTGATATTATATTGATTGTTTTGGTTTATCAGGCGAGAAAACTGATAACACTATTATATTTTCGAAGTAAACAGTTTAAACTCGATTTTTTCTCAATTTTAAGGGGAAAAACATGAAAAAAACGTAGCATAATATATCTGCTACGTGGCCTAGAGGTTGTGTGCTAGAGATTGTGTTCTAATGGAGTTGAGGATACTGTGTGGACGGCAGTGTCATCTGATACATCTCACCATGCGCAGGAGGCAATCCCCTTAGAGGGGTAGGGCACTCGGTGAATATACATTTGTGGCCAAAAATATACCTTTGAATATATAGGCCTACAAATTTTGCCTAAAGCACTCTTTATTATAGTTTCGGGCAAAAACGTAACCTTTAATAGGCCTATAAAGATTTGGACATTATAACACACCCTTTATGAATAGACACAATGCTCAGGATAGCCTGAAAGTTTTAACAGACTATCTGTCACTGTCTCAAAACATGAAAACCCTGCTTTTTGCACAGCACACTCATCTAGGCCTAATGTTCGAGACACACAGCAGCCTTTGAATATGCATATGATACAGTTGGGTTATTTTATTGACCCTTAAAAAGGGACTGGCCCAGGCTAAAATCATCAAAAAATCGGTGATTTTATTTTGGCTTCTTAATATGACCATATTCATGATGTAAACATGTCCATAGACTAGAACTGCAAAAGTTTTATATTTTTTGTGCTGCGCATTCACCAGTTAGGCTAGATATAGAGACGAAACTCCTGATTTCTAATTATTGAAAACCATGTCAACAATTCGAAATCTAGTCTAACTGGTGAATAAGCAGCAGAAAAATCAAAAAAACTTTTGCAGTTCTAGTCTATGGACATGTTTACATCATATGGTCATATTAAGAATCCAAAATAAAATCACTGATTTTTTGATGATTTTAGCCTGGGCCAGTCCCTTTAAATATGCAGTACATGTGATTCTCATACCCTTATAGATATATCGAAATCGTCAGCCCCTGAATATACAGAAATCGGCACAGTTCTAATACAACATTTGCACAGGAAGTTATCCTGGTCCAGTTTAGTCATAATTTATATGTGCACGAAAGTGTCCAAATGTCCGATTCCTTCACTTATTCACTTATGATATATATTATCAAAAAAATTCTGAAATATTATTTAATTAATGAATAATTTGTTTAATATTACATAACCATTATCTAAAATGCAAGGAAATACCATTCAAAAGTAGTTACTAAAATTATTACATTCTGGCACAAACTAACAATTTGCATTTTTTTTTAATGACAATATATAACGATAGTCGGACAGACAGACAGACAGACAGACAGACAGACAGACAGACAGACAGACAGACAGACAGACAGACAGTGTAGACGTTTAAACAATCTGTGATTCAAACGTCAATATCAAACTATTCAGTTGTTTGTAATAATATAGTCATTACATCGGTAAATGACACAAAACAATTATAGTTTTTAAAGTTTTGACCATGGTGATATGGCTTGAAATTATGAACAATTTCCTGTGCCATGCACATCCCAAAATTAAAATATTCACTTGTTCTTCCACTTCCACTAATTTAGTATGTAACATGACATACATCACTTAGTATTTTTGGCCTCAAGAAGTGTTAGTTGCGCAGTTGACCTCTTACACTTCAGAATTATGCAGAATATATACCAGGTTGAAGATTGGAATTCATTTTATTAAGATTTAGTCTGTTTTGACATTGAAATGACATTATATAGCACCCATCGGGAAGGGGAGCCTCAGTGTATGTGAACAATTACACGCTCGTTATCGATTGGTTCATGTTCTAACTTATCATGCAGTTTGTTATGTTTATGGGTGATGTGTAGGCTTAGATGTTCAGGTATGTAATTTACTTGGGAATTTAGATAATAAAGCTTATCGTAGCATTTTAGGCCTTATGAAGGCGAAGGCTGGTAGGATTTGTTTAATTGTAGTCCCTGATAAAAATATTATGGTTTCGATAAATTGTCACGTCTCAATTGTCGATCAAAATATTACTTTTCATGTTTTGCAAAAAATCCACAAAGATGAGAGCTCCTCGTCCGCTCATATATCACTGTAGAGGAACCAGCCAAGCATAATCAAAAAAGAAAAAACAATCCGCCAAAACAATGTTTTCACAGTTTTACAGCGATATCCAGTTGTGTTTGTTAATATTTGCATAAATATATACTTCACAATTTTTTTTTCTAAAAATAAATGCAAGAATTGGCTCTCTCATACCTGAAAACATTAGAACAGACATATTACTTATGTCTCTAGTATGTAGTTTGAAAAATTATTATGCGTAAATATGTTCGTTTTTATGTGCGCTGGCGGCCATCTTGGATTATTTCGCCATTTTGGACATTTTCTCGGCCTAGAAAAAAATGCAATCACTTTTTAACCTAAACCTCATTATATTTTAAGTCAGAATCAATTTAAAAATCAATTTTAACAGACAAAATGCACGAAGGTGTTATATGTGACATATGAGCCTACACTAATACATGAAGTTCTATATATAATAATACTATATTACAAGGACGTAATACATCGACTCAGTGACATAGTTTACGATCATAGACATTATAGTATCACTATCTTTGTAATTACTGTGATATTGAAATCATATTATAACAATACGATGTCATAGCATAACTTTTATGTCCCACCTGACTAAATCCCCCCCCCCCTCACAAAATCAAGACCTATCAGTTAAACTACACATAGTTTAGCCTATAGTTCAATCAGTTAAGAAAACATTTTACCACTAAAATTAATAATGTTAGTATGTATTCATGGTATTAGGCAGTGCCTAGTGAAGTAATATTAAATTATTACCTACTCCGATCATGTCTTCAACATATTTTTGTACAACGATTTTTACGCATAGCACTGTTAGTATATCATAACTAAGTAATTAAGACAATACATGATCATGGGCGTTGCATGATTATGTATATCTGTGTAAGACAGTGACCACAGTTTGGTGTCAAGGGTGCACACATTCAATATCACCCGGATTTGAACTTAATCATGTTAATTATGAAATTTTTAGATATTCACATCGTTTTGATCTCATGAATGAGCTTATATAACAATTATGTTCTGTGATGGTTGAGAGTTGGTTATGCTAGTTATGTTGCATGGTTATGCTGTTGAAATGTGCGAATTAACATATTAAACTCAATCAACGATAGCTGATATCTCACTTCCTGGCTATTCGTTTTATCACGAGCCTCGTGCAGATCAGCGGGCAAGAGGAGGTGTAGGCATTCTAGTTTCTGACCAATTCGAAACAGATATTCATCCTCTCTGCCATCATTTAAAATATTCGAAGCGATTTCTGCACGTATCGGAAACAGTTCTTTCGGTGGTTTCGTTGTCTACCTGTATAGGCTTCAAACCGGTAAATTTCAAGATTTACTAGAGAGCATAATTACACTACATGATAATTTGTATATATTGGAAGATTTCATCTTACATCTAGACAACTCAAATTGAAAAAAAATAATGAAACTCTCAAATGTTTCGATCTCAAGCAACATGTAAATGTTCCAGATCACGTTCATGGTCATTGTCTGAATATTTTAATCACCAAATCAGTTTTTTCGGCAGCGGGTATTTCGGAGCCTTGCGGTCATATCAGAAATTGACAGTTGTAAGACTAAGTGGAACAAGGAAAGATATCGTTCCGAGAGAGAGACAAAATTGATTATGAATCGTTTCAATCAGATATTCTCAATTCGGATCTAATAAAGACACCAGAGAAAGATATTTCAGCCACCTATGGAATAGAATGATGACAAAGGCTGAATCGCAATATTTAGCTGATGTTATTTCAGAAAATTCGGATAATCCGCGACACCTACCCAGCAAACACAAAACAATTGCATAATATTTGTACAACGTCGACCCAACATCTTCGAGGTTGGTCCAACATTGTACAAATGTTATACAAATGTTTTGCGTTTCCTGGGTATGAAGATCAATAAATAACATTCTGCACAGAACTCCACCACCGGCTCTGCCCTAATTCACATCAGTAAAATCACTTTGAGACCATTTCTCTAAATATTTTGTTAATAAAATTAAAACTTAGTTCGTTCGAAATTTCCAGAAAAAAATGCAAAATATTCTATCAGTGGAAAAAACAGAACTCAGATCTAAAATGAGCGTTTTTAAACATGCGACAGACGATGAAATTTAAAAAACTTATTTGAGCTCATTGGCAAAATCAAGTGATCTGAACTCCAATACTACAAGCGTGCTGAAAAACTGTTTTGCCACATTAATAACTCCCATCACTAACAAAATCAAAATTTCAATGGTAAATAGTACATTTCCTCAAAATTTCGAAGGAGCTCATGTAACACCACTATTAAAAAAAAGACAGGCTTGTATCCAACTTGAGTTTAACGTCTGCGTTTGATCCAACTGCCGCATGCCCCACCCTCACACCATCCCCCTGTGCAGCGTGACGCGACGTGGAGGTTCGCATTGCCCTAACAAGTGTTAGCTCACTCATCATTGTGCGCCCCCACTATCTGTACTGTATGATGACACATCATTGTGCCGTGTCTAAAATGTCTTGAACGCGTGACGTAGATGTTATATATTAATCGATGTCTGGAATACGTTTGTATGACGTCATATTTAAATGAATTTAAAATCAGACTCAAGTTAACATTAGGCTACATTATTATCTTATAACACAGCCTTATATAGTCCAGTCAAAAAGTCATTTGCCCTTGAACAAATTGCAACAGAAATAATTTTAGGTGTTTTGGCTTCACAAATACATCCAGATTAACATACTAAAAATCTTAAGAAATATTCGATGCAAAACAAAGCAGAATTCAAGGTCAAAGGTCAATTCCAAGGTCAAATATGAATTTTCAGAAAATAAGGGTAGGAACAAGTGTAATACCTATTTTTCATGTAATTTTAACTGGAGAATCCATTTCTTATATTATTTTTATGATTCAAGGTCATCATCAAGGTCAAAGGTCAAATCGAAGGTTAAATAAACGAAAATAAGATTTCTAGCAAATAATGTTAGGAACATGTGTAATACCTCATTTCATGGAATTTTGACTAGAAAATTCATTTATAGTATTATTTTGGTGATTGAAGGTCAACTTCAAGGTTATCTTCAAGGTCAAAAGGTCAATTCCAAGGTCAAAGGTATACAAAAATATGATTTTTAACAAAAACAAATAGCAAGAAGTGGATTATTTATGTTTGATGTGATTTTGATTTAATAATCCATTTCTCGTATTATTTTGATGATTAAAGGTCATCGTCAAGGTCAAAACCTCAATTTCAAGGTCAAGTAAGTGAAAAATATGATTTGTAAGAGATAACACAACGAACAAGTGTAATACCTCTTTTCTGTGTGATTTTTTACTAGAAAATCCATTTTCATGTATTATTTTGGTGATTGAAGGTCATCTTCATGGTCATCTTCATAGTCAAACAGTCAATTCCAAGGTCAAAGGTATAAAAAATGTGATTTTTAACAAACCCAAATAGCAAGAAGTGTAATATATATGTGTGATGTGATTTTGACTAAATAATCCATTTCTGGTATTGTTTTGATGATTATAGGTCATCTTCAAGGTCAAAACCTCAATTTCAAGGTCAAGTAAACGAAACACATGATTTTAACAGATAACACCACGAACTAGTTTAATACCTCTTTTCTGAGTGATTTTTTACTAGAAAATTAATTTCTGACATTATTTTAGTGATTTACGGTCACCTGCAAGGCTAAAAGGTCAATTTTAAGACCAAGTGACCAAAAATATGCCCTTTGATGCTTCCCGGTCACCCATTAGCTCATCCACATCACCATTTTATGTGAAACTGTCACTTTTTAAAGCACTGCGTCTCTCTTTAATGATTTTCCGCCACCCTTTATGCATCTGCATCACCCTTCATTACCTCTCCATCGCACTTTAACACCTCTCTGTCACCTTCTAGCACCTATTTGCTTTCCTGTCACCCTTTAACCCATCTCCTAGGCCTTTTAACCGCGCCTTTTAACGCTTCTCCTTCGCCCATTAACGGCTTCCCATCACCATTTAATACCTCTTCGTCACCTTATTGTCACCCTTTAATGCCTCCACATTGACATTTAATGCAATTATCACCTATTAACGCACCTGCCACACTTTAACGTTTTCTCATGGCCCTTTATGCGCCTCCATGGCGCATAAGGGCCTTTTTGTTGCACTTGCAGACCTTTTTGTCACCATTTAATGCATCTTAATAGCTCTTTGAGGCGTCTTTGTCTCCTTTAAAGCCTATCCTTCTCTCTTTAACGCCTTTCCATCACCATATGGCGTCGCTGCGTTGCCCTTTAAATCGTCCTCATCACTCTTTAGCGCCTCTCCATCACCGTTTGGTGTCTTTCTATCGACCTATAATGCATTTTTCAAACTTAATGCCTCTACATCGCCCTGAATTATTAAAATTAACCGTCATTTATTAATGCATCCGTCGTCCTTTATATATATTTGTAGCGCCTTAACGTATCTTTGTTACAAATGAAAGTCTGCCTTTTAACACCTCCCCATCGTGTTTTAGTGTGTCGCCATCAAACCATCGCAAGGTAACAACTCTGTGGCACTGTCTCGTCGCCCTTTAACACCTCTCCATTGCCCTTTAATTCATCCTCATCGGGCTTTAACGCTTTTTTGTCGCCCTTTACTTATTCTACATTGCCCTTTATTGCATAACCGCCCGCTATTAACATACCCTCATAACAACGCGTTCCACGACATACCGTTGCTGTTTATGCATCTTTGTTTTTCCGCTGCAAATTAAAGGCCTTTACGCCGCCCCTCAACGGATCTCCATTCTTACACATTTTCGCTGCCTTTTAATGCCTCCTCATTGCCCTTTAGAGCCTCACTGGCACCTTTTAGCGCCTTCCCCGTTGATCTTTAATGCTTTTCCTTCGGCATCCAATTTCTCACTATGGCTATTAAACACATCCCCATCACCACTTAAGGCCTTCCCATCGCCTTTTAATCGCTATTTGCACCCTTTGATGCTTACTCGACGCCCTTTAAGGCCTCTCCATCGCCCTTTACTGCCTCTACATCGATCTTAACGTCTTTTTTGACGCCATTTAATGTCTCTATATCACCCTTCATTGTTTAACCATTACCTATTAATGCACCCCGTCAGACTTTAATGACTTCCCTTTATGAATCTTTGTAGCGTATTTTTTTGTTGCAATTGAAGGCCTTTATGTTGTCCTTTAATATATCTTTTTTGCATATTTATCGCCCTTTTTTGCCTCCTCATTGCCCTTTAACGTCACTCTGTCGCCTTTGACGCCTTTATTCACCATTTAACTAATCACAACAGATTTTATTGCCTTCTCATCACCATCTAACGCATCTACGGTGCCCTTGGCATGTACGATTAACGCCAATTCATTACCTTAACGCATTTTCGCCTCCCCTTAACATCTAACCATCGCGTTTTATTTCATCTTTGCTGTGATTTAGCGCCTCTTTGTCGCAATGTAATGTGTTCCTATCACCCTTTAATACATTTTTATCGCCCTTTATTGCCTCTTTGGCGCCCGTTAGCACCTCTTCTAGTTGTGTAGTCATGGTTTAGTGGTTTATACAATATTTTTATCTAAATTGTAGTTGATTTTAATAATTAAGTGATTTTAATAGGTACATGTATGATGGTTTACTGTTATATTGCTATCGTGTATGATAAAACACAAGGCTACTTGTAGGCTTCTGTAGATATACTGTTCATTCCCACATCTTTAGCGTTTTTGCCTTAGGCCTACAATGTAACTCTTCATGGTTCAGTCCTTATATTGTTGTAACAATGTTAAGTAACAGGTGTCTAAATTGGGGTTTCGGTAAGTAAAGGGTAGAATAAACATGCTGTCCTGGGCTGTTTACATGTGAACCACATGGTGGAGACGGTACTGCGACAAGTACTAATTGTCACACAGGACGTCCCCTAGTTCTGGAGGCCTGTGTGAGTCGGTTCTGGAAAACAGCCCAGGAATGTGAATGTATATCAAAGTAAGGATCCTGATTGGTGGAGACGTCATTTCACCACAGGAGGTGACCGCGCCCGTCGGGATCCGCTATAAAGGAAGGCGCCCACAGCCTTCGAGAGGAAATTCAGAGGAGAATTCAGGGGAAATTCAGAGAGAAATTGGGGAGAATTCTAACAGAGACGTTTCGGGTTTGGACAAGTTTAGTGGGAGTTGCTTCGGTATCTAACACCTTGTAGATCACTGAAGCAACAGCAAAATTATCAACAAATTACACAACGAGATATAAGTACTAACATCGTGTACTGAGAAATTGAATGTTTTACGCTTAATATATATTTTATATATATTCAAGACTTTATTATTTTATCCACGAGTGTTGTGTTTGCCGTGCCAGAACATTGGGACACGCGACGATAGCGTGTCAACGTATATAAAACCCGGTTACATTGGTGCGTATGACAAGGACTAGGTCAACGCATAGACCTTTTTACATTGGTGCCGTGACCAGGATTTGTGTCACGGATAAAACCCGTTTACATTGGTGCCGTGACCAGGATTTGTGTCACGGATAAAACCCGTTTACATTGTTCTTATGCTATGTAGCTGCACTAATCACTATTTTAGTGCTTGTAATTGATATCGTCGTCCAGTTGATAAACTCATGCATGGTGGATGGGTTTCCAATTAATTTATTCTGCAATAGGCATTGTGGGCATTTTTTGTTTTTAAAATCATATTATTGACATTTAGCTGCCACCAATATATACACAGAACAGCTCGTTCCCTATTGCCATCAATTTAAAACTGTTTCAGTCAGTGTCATGTTATATTTTATTTAAATAATTAAACTAAATAGTGTGCACGTGGAATATATTTTGGCTAATTTCACGTACTACTACGTACTATTAATCCGAAATAAAAATCAACCAACAACTAATTTACAACTATTAGCGTCAGTATCAACTTATATTTTATTTAAATAACTGGCAAAAATATACACGAAACCACTATTTGGGCTAATTTGTAGCCCTACATGGCAATCCAATGACCTCGACCTGTGCCACATGACCTTGATATTCATCACCCCTAAACAATAACAATAAAACTATTTTTGATTACTAAATGGCCATGACCTTGACCCGTGCCTCATGACATTGACATTTTATCACCCGTAAACAATAAAAAAATCAATTAACAACTAACTTATAGATGATATCGTACCTTGACCTGTAGGCCTAGGCTACAACACGAACTTGATATTTTACTCTTCATCAAAAATAAAAATCAATCAACAACTAATTTACAACTATTAGAGTCAGTATTAGAATTATTTTCTTTAAAAAAACGTTAAAAACGATATTTGGTCTAATTTGTAATTTTACATGGTAATGACCTCGACCTGTGCTACATCACCTTGATATTCAGCACCCGTAAACAATAACAATAAAACAATCAACCAATCAACAACCAATTTACAGCTGCTGGACTTGTTATCATCTTTGTTATCGTCTTTTATTTAAATAATTATACACAAAGTATCGTCTTCATCGATGTTTTGGCTAATTTAGATTATTAAATGGCCATGACCTTGACCTGTGCAGCATGACCTTGACATTTTATCACCCGTAAACAATAACAAAATCAATTAACAACTAACTTAGCGTTATTATAAATCATATCGTATTATATTTTTATTAATGTTTATACAAAATATGCACGTGAGTGATATTTTAGCTAATTTGGGGTATTAAATGACCATGACCTTGACCCTTGTAACATGACCATTACAAAGGCGGCCATTTTGAAAATGACCTCACGATGACCCTAATATGATGGGAAAAACGGAATCCTACGATTTTGTGTATAAAAAAAAACATATGGACTCACTAGTAGGTTAAGTCAGGCCAATACACCTTTTAATACAAAACGAAGTATCGTATTTGTTCTTAGGTTTACTTAATAAAAATCACATTTTCAGTAACTTGACCCTAACATTGATGTTTTGACCTTGAAGATGACCTTTAATCATCAAAATTGGTTCAGAATTGGTTCAATTTAGATTTTGGCTATGAACCAGCCAAAATCACACCTAACAAGGTAATAAACGTGTTGTTATTTTTATTTGTTAAAAAACTTTTTTTTTAATTTTTGACCTCTCATTTGACCTTTTGACCTTGAAGATGACCTTGAATGATATTGAACCAAATTGAGGTATTACACTTGTTCCTACCTTTATTTGTTAAAAAATCATATTTTACCTTGAAACTTGTATCTGGCAGACGCCATCTTGGACGCCATCTTGGATTTTGCACTTTTCCGCCCTCCCGATTTCTTAAGATTTTTAATATGACAATTAGTGGCATTTTCTATCTTCAAAACAGTTGAAATAAATTCTGTTGCAATTAATTCAAGGTTAAGGCCATTTTTTTTAGCCTATTGACTGGACTATAATCTTAGTAAATCATTAGTTTGCCTAATACAATGCGTTATTAACACCCAGGTAGAGGGACTTGCTCTAGAAATTTTAGAAGTAAAAATCGCCTCACGAAAACTAAGTTATATATTTAAAACCTTTAACGCTCCCATTAATATGATAAACTGATTGCATATTGAATTACACCCCAATTCGTAACATAATAAGCGTTATTGAGGTTCAAACATATATCAGCAGTGTAGCATTCATTAAAAATAACATAATATCCTCTTAAAATATAAAAAAGCGGGAGACAATTGGCATCTTGTAGTGGGTCAAAATGTCAATGAATAAAAGTTATAAGCTTTCCTCAACAATAAGAACTGGTTGAATATGGAAAAAACAATTCGTAAAAAATTAACTTGCACTTTTAAACAAAGTTTCCACTCCCAGCAGCGTCATTAGGGTTCAAACATATATCAGCAGAGTCAGAGCCGGATCCAGGAATTGACAGACGGGGGCGGGTTACTCTCCAGAAACTTTTGAAATATAAGGCTTCAAATGGTGCATTCTAAATCATAATATTTCGGCCCAAATATTTATGGGAGTTTTTTGTTTTGGGGAACGTGGACGAGAGGGGGCGCCTAGTTCCGCCACATAATATAATATGAGGACGATGTGACGGTCTTAGTCCATATCTAAGTATATATAATCAGGATGCGGCGGTCTTAGACCAGCCAAATGTACACTAGGAAGATATAACGGTGTCAGACCATGTGAATGTATATGAGGAAGGTATGACGGTCTTAGACCATCTAAATTTATATGAGAAAGATGTGACGGTCTTGGACCATCTAAATATATATATATGACGAAGGTGTGACGGTCTTAGACCATGTAAATGTATATGAGCAAGATGTAAAGGTCTTAGACCATCTAAATGTATATGAGAAAGATATGTGATGGTCTTAGACCACCTAAATGTATATGAGAAAAATGTGACAGTCTCAGGCCATATCTAAATGTATATAATCAGGATGTGACGGTCTTAGACCATGAATGTATATGAGGGAGATGTGACGGTCTCAGACCATCTAAATGTATGTAATCAGGATGTGATGGTCTTAGACCATCTACATGTATATGAGGAAGATGTGACGGTCTTAGACCATATCTAAATGTATGTAATCAGGATGTGACGGTCTTAGACCATCTATAAATCTATATGAGAAAGATGTGACGGTCTTAAACCTTTTCTAAGTGTATGTAGTCAGGATGTGACGGTCTTAGACCATCTAAATGTATATTGTGATGACGATGTGACGGTTTTAGACCGTATCTAAATGTATATAATCAGGGTGTGACGGTCTTAGACCATCTAAATGTATATTATGATGACGATGTGACGGTCCTAGACCATCTACGTGTATATAATCAGGACGTAACAGACTTAGACCATCTATAAATGCATATGACCAAGAGGTGGTGGTCTTAGACCATCTAAATGTATATGAGGAAAATGTGACGCTCTTAGACCATCTAGGTGTATATAATCAAGATGTGACGGTGTTAGACCATCTATAAATTTATATGACCAAGAGGTGATGGTCTCAGACCATCTAAATGTCCATAATCAGGATATGTCCGTTTTAGACCATCTAAATGTATATAATCAGTATGTGACGGTCTCAGACCATCTAAATGTATATTGAGCAAGATGTAGCGGTCTTATATACCATCTAAATGTTTATTGAGGAAGATGTGGCGATCTTAGACCATCTAGATGTATATGACCAAAAGGGGACGGTCTTAGACCATTTAAAGATATATGACCAAGAGGCGACGGTCTTAGACCATCTAATTGTATATAATCAGGATATGACGGTCTTAGACCATCTAAATGTATATGACCAAGATGTGACGGTCTTAGACCATCCAAATATATATGAGCAAGATGTGACGGTCTTATACCATCTAAATGTATATTGAGGAAGATGTGGCGGTCTTATACCATCTAAATGTATATTGAGGAAGATGTGGCGGTACTTGACCATCTAAATGTATATGGAGGAAGATGTGGTGGTCTTAGACCATCTAAATGCAGGCAATTTTTATTATAAGCAATAGGCCTACCAGGATATGACGATCTCAGACTATCTACATGGACAGCAAAACGTGATGGTCTTAGACAATGGTCTTGGACCGTTTCATAGGGCCTCTAGATTAATTATATTGACATAACTTTGAAGGCCGTGATGGTATTGGCCTCACATTAAACATACAACATATATGCTTACTATAATCACTGATTAGCAATTAGATTCATAGTCGCGTTAATATTCAAATATTATAAAGGATATATGTGACCCGCCACGCCAGAAGGTACCTCCTCGCGGCTTTATGTAAATTATTTATGACGTCATTTAAAATTTACATTTAATGATCACATAACTAATTTTAAAATATTAAAAGTCTCATAAATCAAAAAGTTATGAATATTTTTCAAAAATTCTTTCAGTTATCGAAACAGAAAGGACACGACTATCACATCAACTATTAAAATCAATTTTGAAAATTTCGCCTTAATGGCCCTTTTCGCGTGGCGGGTCACATATAGGTAGTCAGATCTAAACCTGTCCATAGTCTAGCCACGATCAATTATATAACAATAATTCAAGAGCTAGTGGGTGACAACGTTCATCAACAATAATGACAGGATAAATTTAGAATAAGTTAGTCTATAGAATAAGTTCAATTTGTTGGTAACATACCCTGATACCTAGAAGTGCGGACCATGGAGTGTTTCTGAATTATTAAAAATAAGGGTAATTTATATTAACTTTAGTGTAAGTAACTTGCTGCCTGGCACCTGCCCAGTGTCGACCTTTCCCAGTGGTGCAAACATATGGGTATCGACACATGAGAAGCCTCCGTCAAGCATAGCTAATATAAAAGCTTTCTCCATCGAGCCTTGGCATATTGCAGTTAATCACTTACTTTTTACACTACCCTGGTTGCATGTCCGAGGTAACTCTTCCGAAAATTATGCCAGAGATATTTCTGAACGAGAGAAGGGAAAATGAATCACTGCGACTAACCCTCCAATATTGTGAACAAGTAGGCCCCCTATATCGGTACTAAAACTTAGGCCTATTTGGTACTTTTGCTTTTTTTGTACTTGCTTAAAAAATAATTCTTGTACAGGGTACCTGAAATCAGACATTGCATCCCGTTTTTTCTAATATTAACATATCTTCAAAAGTTAAAGGCTCATACCCGGGCAAATGGCATGTTTTCGTTTTAGCTCTGTTATATCTTTTTGAGTGTTTGAATGAGTGAAGGCAACATTCCGGTAGATTAAAACTTTTAGAAACATCTGTTGGCAACGTAATCGGATTTCGAAAAAGACGAATTATGACAAAATGTCGGTCATTACACTTTTGTCTTTTTGTCTATTTTTATTGCCGTCGCCAGGTTTTACAGGAAAATGTAATCGAGTCAACGATTTGATTATTTCCTTCTACAGATTTTTTTATTATAATTTACTAGCCGTAATCTATGACAAAAAGTTCTTAACTCGTATTAGGATAAGTATGTAAGGTCTCAGATGTATCACATCGTCAAAGACGTTGCTAGTTTAATTACAATGTCATCGGAAAACCACAGCTTAACGGCACTTTTCCTACGGATCCCACATTTCCAAACACGAAGGCTCAACACACCTAAACGCGTCTAATTGACATGTTTTACATCTTATTCATGGGATGTTCCTGGCTGGTGTAGTGACAAAAAGGGAGGAATTTTCCTCAGTGTTGATCCTTTCAAAGAAAAAAACAAATAAACATCGGACCCTTCATCTAGACCCTCAGCGGCTTGGTCAAAGCAATTATAATAAAGAGATGGTTGTTATTAATTGTATGAACATTCCGAAATACACACTTATCGGGTACATATATCTCTTTCAAATGGGAATGAAATGAAATGAATCGGGCTTTAGGCCACCTTTGTGCACATATAGGCTAAACTGGGCCAGGAGAACCTCCTGAGGATGGTGAGATGATTGAGATGACACTGTCCTCCAGACACAGGGTTCGAAATTCGAGCCCTGGCGGTCTGAGGCCGAGCACGCTATCTCTCGGTCACGGAGGCTCCCCACGATACTGACTTTCACACGTGGATGGGAAGAAACATTTTTGTTTCTTTCAAACCGCCGAGACCGGGAACCGAACCCCGGACTCTGGCGTGAAAGGCAGCGGTGCTAACCACTACCCTAGGGCCCCCGCCCTCTTTCAAATGGAGGGCGGGGAAAGATAATATAGATTTACGATGATATATGCCTATAATTCACAATTTTAAAAGGCTGGACCGTGATCGTGGCCCCTACTTACGTCATTTTGGTCATGGATTTCATTGTTGGTGTACGGATGCTTATATATATGCTCAGGATGCATTTTTTCTAGTCTGGCGCAGCGGTCCATAGGCATATCCATATACTGTGGTAAAAAAAAAATCATTTGTAAGATATACTACATTCATGCATATCATTTTATAGGTCTACGTTGTTATTTTCATAAGTGATGGAAAGCACAATGAATAAACACCTAAGATACTTGATGTTGAGTGTGTCGTGTTAGCAAGAAAAAAAACTGCGGGTCAAAAACAATCAAGTCAAAGAAAGTCGAAAGTTAAATCATATCGCAGGATCCATAGTAGTCCAGGCTGTCAGGGGTTTCTCTGTGCACTTTTGGAAGAAATTACCATTTTTTGACCAAATGATCAGTAGCATTTACTCTTTCGTTCCTGATATAGCGCAGTCAATTCTGACATTATTAACACACAATTAACATCTAATTAGTATCCATAATTAGCTAAATTTGGTAAAAAATCATATCTCAAGAACCAGTGGGTCGATTTTAATGATTTCAAGTTCTGTGATCTGTTTGGTGGATAATTGACACAACAAAAATAGTTTTAGTTCATTCATTGTCAAGGTCACGTGATGTGTTGAGGTCAAAGGAAAAATCGAGGAAAATTGGACAATTTGGTCATAAAATTGCACATTTAAAATGTTTCAAATTACCCCAAATTATTTAAAATATTATTTAAAAAAAACGCCATATGTGTTGTAACCTTTCATTTGAGGGTTTAATGAAGTATTTATCTAATAACCTGGGTCGTAATTGTTTGGACAAGTGGACCACCCAGAAGCTCTCTTTTTCGCACATATCTTATAAATGGATGAACGTTATGATTTTAATTATTTCCTTTTAATACACTGTGCATTTTAATATTGTACAAAATGATATGCGCTATTATATATCGTATAAAGGTCAAGGTCAATCAATAACTTCAAGGTCAATGTAAAGGTAATATTCGAAATATTTTCGGAACTTGGTGGTTTTCTTTTGTGGTAGGCGTCTATGCCGTGAATTAATCAATGTAACATTATGTATTGTCAACTGTAATTATATGATAGGGTTTATTTCAACGTGAAAGTATTTTTTTATTTAAGCAATAAAAAATAGATTCGATACTTGTAGGGCAAACGTGAATGGCGAAATAGCCCGAGTGGTGAGCTTTTCAATTTAACGATACAATCGATGATGCAAAATATTTCTCGGTTATTCAAGCAAGTAACATTATCCTACTCGGACCTTCAAAGTTTACCAATATTGTGCATATTTATACATTGCTGAAAAGCAAATATGACAGCTACTACAGGCTCTGGGAAACAACACTAAAAATGGAGATGCTACTCAAATTTGTGCAGCGTTAAAATTGAATCTTTGTGTTCCATTCTTGATAATCGTCATTATTCTCTGTTCATAATATTGCTTTCTGATCCAGACCTGTAAGGACAGTTTTTATTGTTTTAAATCACAAAATTATTAAAACATTCAACATGTTAAAGCGTTCTGATGTTAATCCAACAAACCAACTAGAAACTACAGAGACAATTTTAAAATACTCGTTGATATGTTCAATAGATAACACCTCTCCTCCTATCCCTAGAAGATAAAATTTGCCTGCGAAGCAAGGACTTATAGCTGATATTAAAGATGTACATTGCATTTCAGTTTTTGAAAGCATTGCAGGTTAGCTTTGCGAGTATGAAAATACATAGGGCCTACAAACCTTTCCAAGACTGACATGAGATGAAACGAAATCCATCTTGGTTTCCAGTTTGGATGATGGTGCATGTGATCATATCAAGGCATTCCTCAACGAGTCGATGCTATGTTGATTTATTGGGCTGAAATGGTTCCCGCAACACCAACATACAATATTCACAGTATCTAATTTCGATGATTATGTACCAATTGGGGGCCTACCGCCATTCTCCTTTAATATGTTGAGCGAGACCTCTCTTCCATAAACAGATACAGTGTGATGGTGTTGTTAGAGATACTGAGTGAAGTACGAAGGCTAGGCTACAACACTTTCTAACCAAGAATGGATGTGCGGACCAAAACAACACCCATAAAAAAGACAATTTTCATATAAACTATGATATATTTCAGAGTAAATAAACCATCATTTTTTATTTTATTCTTAGCTTCCCTAGCTTTAATCATTATTTGAAGAAACGTATTATTACCATTTATGAAAAATAAACAGTAGTTGATTCTGACAAGATGCATGTAACGCACGACTTTCCGCTACATTGCATTACATGGCATATGTCAGGATATGTCATCTCCCATGATGCGTGTTCTCTCCACATTCCATGTTATTATATGGGATATAATAACACCTCTTTCACCGCAGGATAGGTAAAATGTCAGCATATTATAAATGGTCAGCTCATTTCACCCCACATCACCCCTCTGCAGTATTGTATGTAGCGCTTGGCTCAGTGTCTATTGATGACACCAAAATCATCGAAGAACTTGTTGTGTCTCTTTATTCAAAACCTTGTCATCATTGTAAGAATGCAAAACAGTCTTATCCAGAGTGTCTTTGTTTATTTCGCCATCGCAGTCCGGAGTGTGTGGCAGTAGTGTAATATTCAGTTTGTGAAGGCCTAACCTTGATACTGGCATGACAAATACTATGAACCTTTCTCCACTCACCAGTGGGAATTCTCTCTTGCTGACCTGACATATTTATGGTTCGTTGTACATGTTGTGGAACCCAGAGACCTAAATCTCGATAGGCCTATGTAAGAGGAGCTCTCACGCTTAATCAAAGTGAGACTGATAAATCAAAACCTACGAATTTAAAATCAACTTCGATTTTTTTCATGCCAGTGTTGTTTGAGATTATTAACATGGCTTATTTTACACTTCCCTTCCCTTGCGAGTCTGTGGGCGCATGCTATAGACGTTCTATTACCCCGCAACCCTTGTTCAAGGCAATAGAAAAAAAACGTCGTAGTCAGAGGTTCCTGCAGGTTAATGCTTTCTAATAAAGGTTTTATGCACAATTGATTGTGTTTGACAAATTATAGATTCAAAATAGGTGATGATTTGCCATGGTCGTAAGCCCTACAACTATCGAATATATCAATTGCTTAGACTAAATTTCACTTTTACATTGACACTGACCCATTTATATACCTAAAATTGACCGATTGATTATTTTCGTGCGTCAGAAGGGAGTACGACGAAAAGGAAATCGTCTGGTCTCAAATCTATTCCAAATTTCACTTTAATTTTGACCTTGAAGTTTGTTTGACCTTGACCTTAATGTTATATGAAATAGTGCATAATTAAAAGCTATGGAACATCATTAGAAATGTTTTAAAAGAAACTAATTGAAATAGGCTGAATTATTCCTCAGATCACCATCCATACATGAGGCATCTATGGTATAGCCAACCCATGAGTAGATCACTTGTCTAGCCCATAATGATCCCGGTTTTGAAAATACAGATTACATTATGCCACCAAATTAAAGATTTTAGATTCGTGTATCACGTTTTTTAATGTGAAATAATTATATGTACTTTGAAACATTTGATAAGAGCTTTTTGTTCAGAATGTGTTTAATTTGCTCATATCTGACATTGACCTCGACCACTAATCACCTCAGGAATATTTTTATCGCGTAAGCTATACGTTGAATAAATAACACAACCCAAGATCATTAAAATCGATCAATCGATTCTTGAGATATTATTTTTTCGGATTTTTCCGTGGTTTTGCTAATTATGGATACTAATTAGATGTTAATTAGGTGTTAATCGTGTTAAAATTGACTGCGCTATATCAGAATAGAAAGAGTACATGTTACTGATCATCTGGGCAAAAAATTGTAATTTCTTCCAAAAGTTCACACACTCGCCCTATTTTCACCCTAGCAGCCTAGACTATAGTGTCTTATTTATCGTTCCCGTTGACACCAGCATGTACATGGTGGTTCCATGCAGGGTCATGTACACCAATGGAAAATGAAAAAATAAATGCAGGCCTGGAAAGTCATGAAAATGGAAAATTGGCCATTACATTAGCGAGGGTGCGCGGCCAAATACTATAACATATACATTGCAGAATGTGGACCAAAGTTAAACCTTCATTAATTGTTATATTATTCGGCATCCCATCAAACACGATACGTTAAACCGATACTGTAGGCCTACTAATGTTCGACCACCGTCTGCAACGATGGCCCAACAATAATCCAGATTGGCTCAAAGTATAGTTAAAAATATGGTAAATGGGGTTTTCAAGCTATCCACAAAAATTCTTCCGTATTTTGTCTCATATTTTCGTTATATCTGCACCAGATCTTGTACTACTAAAATAGAATAGAACAAATATATCTAATGTTCTCCTACAAATAGTGAACATCAACTTTATCACAAAATTGTAACCTTCAAATTTGAGGCCATTCGTAGAGGGATATCTCAGTAACTGGAACAATTAGAGTCATGAGCTTTCTGGTTTATCATTGTCATTTGCCAGAAACGTATAAGCCTATTAAACGACACGTGCATAAGCACAATATTTCAATTCAATAGTTTATCAATAAGTAAAGTAAACTACTTCATGTTGTAGAAGGTAAAACATTAGATATGGGTATGAGAAACAGGCGGTTGTAAAGTTTTATATATGTGTGCACTACCAAGATATGAACAATTTAGTAAATAGATCACCAAAGTTAGATCACCGGAAATTAGATCATCGAAATACGTTATTTTGACATATTGGTATTGTGTAAATTAGTCACCCTCTGTAATGTCATTTGAGACAAAATTATTATTTATTGAAATTAATTCATTTTTTGTTGGCGACGGATGGATTGGAATCAGAACAATAGTCATTATTGGTCAGTTCATTCGTGTTTTAGTTATTCAAGATGGCCGCCGGTGCATAGTCAGACTAGGAAAATTGTGTAAATTGGTCAATTTTAGTCTAATTATCTTTTGAAATAGATCAGTTTAATCAGTCCAGTCAATCAGTTAATCAGTCCATCTAGACCATTCCCAGATAATTTTGAAGAATATTTAACCCGAGAGGATAATTTATAACACCAGGGCCACGGTATCCTCTGTAATGTCAACTAGGAGACAATTATTATTTATAATATTTAATTCATTATTAATAATTACATATCATACATAGCAACATTTAACAAATCTGCAATTTTACTGCGGTACGATAATGGATGCAAATAAAGTATTGTGCATCTCTGCTCGTAATCAGTTTCAGGATAATTAGAACATAGCGAGTAGCAGCTCTTCGTATTGACTCAATATATTTAACATCTGAAACAGTACTAGGAGATACACTACAACAATATTCTGAGTTAACTTGTACCAATGTACGGTGCAGAGAGGTCGTAACATTAGCAGGAGCATTAAAACCAACTGCTCACTTTATCATACCCATCCTTCTATTACATTTATTAACCAATTTAGCCCCAAGCATGCGGGCCCCGTGTGAGGTTCGTGTTTATTTTTACTCTCAGATCTCGCATGTGCTGCACACGTTGTAGATGCTTATCTAAAATATTTTATTCAAATATTAATGGCAATTTATTTCTGGTGATGGGTAATATATATATTGATAAATAATAAAGTCCACCCCCAGATGTAACTACTCAACATTAAAAGACTTTCTATGTCTTGCTGTAATAAAACACAATCGTGTAAAAACCTTATTAAAAAAACACTCTGCATCATCAGCAAACAAACTTATAGAACCAAAAAAACAACATCTGGCATATCGTTGATAGGCCTGTATAGTAAAAACAACAGTGGACCTAAAATTAAGCGTTGGTGTACTCCTGATGTCACAGAAAACCAGTTAGATTTAGCACCCACTATAACTACTTGCTTCTTTCTTCCTGATAAAAATAATCTTAACCAATTTAATTGGATAATAAACAAATAGATTTTGTGAAACGTAGTTATATAATATAAGTCTGTTTAAAAACTAAAAATTAAAATCTAAAAATGAAACACCGAAAATTCTTATTTCATTTATTGCATATTTTACTTACCCCATCATCGTATAACAGTGATTTTCTTCTACCAGAACTCATCATCTTTTTCTTTTTCACGAAAACGTCTAGTATCTTTGATTGGAAACAAACATAGACAGGTTATTGAAATAACGATTAGCCAATGTATGAATGACAATAAATATTTTTACAAATGTTTTCGTAAATTACCGCATATATTTGTAACAATTCTGCTACGGAATACATTAAGCATGCCATGTTGAATTAACAATGACGTATTTTCTTTTCTTCGGTCATTATTATTAAGGGCATACAATAATTCATTTCTTCAGGTATTTACTGGGAGGCTACACATGGAATAATGTAAACAATTTCTTTCAGCTTTTATTGTGACTATATTCGGTCATATCTTGACTAAACCTGACCACTTTATGCATACAAACTACGTCAACACGCTGATAGACATCGTCGTTTATATCCCGAAATTGTCCAAAATCAGAATTTATGACACGTTGATAGTACGTGAAATCAGAATTTGTGACACTAATGAAGCGTTGACTCGGAAAATTGCGTTTGATATTAAAATGTTTTCTTCTAAGTGTTAATTACGTAATATATAAATATATACAACAATACATACTATTAATAATAAATAGTTCTATATATGCCACGGGCGCCGAAATTGGTGGATTGTGAAATTGTAAAAGAAATATTAGGAAAAAATATATTTTTACAATTTCACGAATTGTTTCATCAAGCCATTTCTAGCATGGCGCTGCGCTATGTTGTGTTTCTTGGGCGCCATGCTGCCATACGTGAGTACCATGCCAATATTTGGAAGGCCCCTTTGAACTATTGCCACGTCGCATTCAATCCACCCAGGCCATTGTGAAGGTTTCAGACACTAATAACCAGATTGTAAGAAGTATCTTGGGTATCAGCACAGGCAAACTTGTTCGGTACCAGCATACAAATATGAAAAGCGGTCAGGTGAACGGTTCACAAATAACATATCGCGTTTACAAACTTTCTTGGTTGCCACTCGTGAAAAGATACTTGCTACAGTGCAAAAAAGTCCATACGTAAATAATAATTTTTCTGGTTATATAAGTTTATATTATTTGAAAAAAATAAGATTGTGTTTTAGCTTGTGAGATTTTACCAAATTAAAAATAGTGTAATAACACCCCTAGAACTAAAATGTCCCGTGAATAATAAGTGATACCACAGATACATGAGAAAATTCAGAGAAATGTTCCCAACATACCAATATTGCAACTGAAAATAAGAAACTAAGTATGTGGTGAGCTAAAACATTAAAATGGTCTTCTAAAAATTGGCTCCTGGGGTTTGCAAATTCACACGCATGCAAAGAATGGTCAACGTTAAATCACATTGGTCAGTAAAGCTACTTTAACATAGCTATAGATTTGAGTCATTTTACAAACTGTATTATTTTTGGTTTATAATTTAAATGAATGTACAATGATAAGAGTGCGATCCCTCACAATGCTTCCTTATTAATGTAATAATACTAGCTATATAAATGGCCAAAGAATACAACCTTACCTGATTCACGGTCACACCATACATGAATACATCTGAACCTTTACATAAGATCCCCTCTTGTAGCGTTTCTAATCCGAACCTATCGAATAACCGAAACACACATCAGCAAGTTGAAAATCAGACGTATTATGCATTTTAAATGTAGGCCCTATTAGTTACACGTTATACGATCGTATTAGTTATATAAAAATGTTAACTGCGGTACATACCACCAAAAATTCGAAAAATCTTCTTTCGAATTCAAAAAGACTGTTTGCCTGTCAATATCTAATATTCCAGAAGTATCGTCCAATCTTTTAGCTCTACCTAGTCCAACGATTGTCACCTAGTATGAGAAACAATTACAATTAGAAACCAATTACTGATTAGTTACAAATAATGCTAGTATTTTTATTTTGGCTTCTTAATATGGCCATATGATGTGAACATGTCCATAGATTAGAATTTACCAGTTAAACAAGATATAAAGACGAAATTCCCGATTTCTTATTTCGGACTTGCATGTCAAAAATAAGAAAGACGTTTCTCATTTAACTGGTAAATGCGCAACACAAAAATTTAAAAAACTTTTGAAGTTGTAGCCTATGGACATGTTTACATCATATGGTCATATTAAAAAGCCAAAATAAAAATACTGATTTTTTGACGATTTTAGCCTGATTCGTCATTGGTTTAATGTGATCTCGATAGTTTTAGAGCTGTGTTATCAGCTAGACAGACATTTCTCATTATGTTTTGACATTAGTCTGCTCGAAAAGAAATTATGGTTTTCATAAAATTAGGATTTACTTATTTATCGCCAATTGCTTACATAATGGCAAGATTTCCGCTTGCATATATTTTTGCGCAAATAAGCAAGTAAACTAGAAATGAATTATTTTTGATAGTGAGATGAATGAATGGGGTTTTAGGTCACCTTTGTGCACATATTATAGGCTAAACTGTGCCAGGAGAACCTGGTGATTATGATTATCAGTTGTCCACAGTGAATGAGCGAAAAGCCAGACCCGAACATCCGGTCGGCCGGTTCTGTAGATAATATCGCGTTAAAAAGAAAAATAAATCAGATCAATAAATGAATACAGGGAATTAATTAGGATAATATAATCAGTACAATAATGATCATGTTATATGTAGTCTTCTTAAAGCTACCGCGCCCATAACATGCATTATAATACCTTCTGAAGGTGATTGGAAAATACCTTCAGATATATACAATGTCATTCTGATTGACGGTTCATGCATCAATCCTGAAAAATATTGTAGGCGTATAGTCAAACAGTAAATTTCTAATTGTGACGCCCCTCTATAAACTCATTATATTTCAATCCGGTTTATTTATTTTTTTAAATATTCGTTGGGATAACAGCAAAATTTTCAGGGGTTTTGCCAAATGACTAGATAATCATTGATTTAAAATTTTGTGAAAATCTCTTGAGAATTGAGTGGGTAATCAACGAAAAGCTAACTTTCATATTGAACAATCCTCCACCGACAATAGCAGACAATAGTAGGCCTACCGCTGCGGAACGGATACCACGGGGTACATGCTATAGCTGTCGCCAATTAAAGATTATCACCACGCTCGGATGTCGAAGATTCTCTTGGATAATTGTTGTGGCAGATATTACATAAGAAACACCTCACCAATGAGCTTCACTTACGGTTACAGATCAAAAATAAAAAGTTTGTGTATACATTGTAGGATAGGTAAAGATACTAAACGTACTTGAAGGCAATAATGGAGGTAACTTTCCAACTCCGAGAGCTGCGAAACGATCGACGGACTATAAAATTTGTATTAAATGACACACAGAGCCTACAAATATAGATAAATGTGAACCAAATTTACCTTTAAATAATTACTAACAAAAATGTTACAGGGTTGCAAATCACAGTGAATGACCTCCAAGGAATGAAGATGTGCCATACCACTGGCGATTTGTTGTAGAATTTTGACAATATCCTGAATTTTCAACTGAGCTCCATGCCCTGTGATATATTCTAGGATCGGTAAACTCCATGGCATGGTGTAAGTCTGTAAACAATATAAATCAATTTAGCTAGGATTAGATAATTGCCCATAAAATATAACACCTACATTTTAGTATTTTCTCACAATAGTTTACTCACAATTATTTTCATTGATTGCTGCACTTCTTCTATGAAGGGTGTAAAATGACATTCTTTCCTCTCACTAACCAAACGTGTCATAACTTCCGTAAAAGCGTAGCACAATCTGGACTGGGAGACATACTCAGTGACAACGGTGGTTTCTTTTGACACTGTATACTCCTGCAAATATTATTTTGCTGTGAATAATTCACCTTTTCCTGAATATGACATGTATTATATTAACTGAAGATAACATGTTCCCCTCAGTAAGAAGGAAAGAAAAAAAACACTATATTAACAAAGGCTCTGCGGTTCTATAAATATAATATCAATGAAACCAGATAAAAAATAAGTGTAAGACATAATTAAATTAATTGCTACAAAGAAAATATGGAAGATAATGTAAAAGAAAAGTGGAAATTAATATGTAATTATAATGGCTGTTTTACTATTAAAGCTGATGTGAATAAATAACATACTTATATAATTGGAAGAGTGCATATTAGAGCGACACAATCAGGTTAAAATCATTAAAAAATCGTATTTCTTATTTAGCATTGCATATCCGAACTAGGAAATAGGGAATTTCGTCTTTATATCTCACTAAACTGGTAAATGCAAAACACACACACAAAAAAAACGCAGTTCTAGACTATGGACATGTTTACATATTAAAAAGCCAAAATAAAAATACTTATTTTTTGTGATTTTAACCTGATTGTGTCGCTTTAAACTTGAAAATTCCAAACTTTCAGATAAAATTGATGATATAATGATCAAGTGTCACATGCTGATAATATAATGATCGACTGTCACATAGCATGTCTGATGAATTATATTCTTTTAGGACATTTGTACAATGAGAAATAATTTTCATTTAAAAAAATGACTTACGATTTTTTCTTTGGCATTTTTCACATTCTAAAATAAACACGACAAACATATTAGTCAATACTGCTTACAAATATAAACAATGACCTTTCAATTTCAAACAGACAATGTGTACACTTTTTGAAGAAACCCACACAAGTGGATTAAAATATACTAAATAAAATTAATGTTCACTCCGACTAATAACAAACTTATAGTTCTAAAATTTGGCCAACTTTAGCTGTTACCATGTATAAATAGAAACAAATATCACTGATTGTAGTATAAATGAGATTGAAATTCAAATAACAGATGTATTTAAAACATTGTTTTGGAAGAGGTACATCTAATTCTATGCTACATGTACATCATTTTAGGATGAAAGTAATCATATGAAAATAAAAACTAATGTGAAAGTTAGAAATAGGTCAAACCAAGGTCATTCTGACTTTAAGGGCTTTATCATCAGACAGACATACATACAGACAGAAAGATGTAGATATTTTGATATGAATATATATAGGCTCATATAATTTGTAGATTATAAATATATATAATTATCTGTCGTGATTGCAAACAGTGGTGTGAGCAGGGGCCACGCTGCGCGCTCCTCACACCACATTGCCGACTACCCCAGTCCGGAGTAATTGTAAAAATGTTGATATACAATTCATATTAAACATAAAGATGAAAAAGATAATCAAAATGTTTGGCCAGATGCATATTTACAAGAAATGCAAGTAGAAATAAGTAATTCAGGATTAGTCTCACACAAACCTCTTTTTTTGGTGTATTTTGTCTGGGTAGCATGGGTTCTAGCATCGCTATCCACAAATCGTTCACTTCAGTGTTCACTGTATCTACAAAAGTTAGTCAATATAAATCAATTGATTTTTTTATACGGGTATAAATATTATATTATTTTCACTAAATAAAAGAATATATCTGACATATATCGTTATATATAATCGTATCTGATCCGATGTCGGATTTGCAAGCCTTTCATATTTAAAATAGACCTTTTACGATTATTAAGGTCATGTTTAGGGAGCTCAGAGACATGGGATAAAGAGGTCCACTATTTTTGTGGTAGTCTCTAAGCCTATCAACTTTACTACTGACGCATTTTTGAGACTCTTCAAAATGTAATTTATACTACTAGAATAAACAAATGCTTAAAAAGAAATGAAAACGGTATCCTAAGAATATTGTCCAGAACAATGTATCTGTATACTACATGTACTATATCAAATGTAGTTCGTTTTTTCAGGCAACGTCAGCATGACCAAGCGTGACGGAGTTGACTAATAGTCTAATGCACATAGCGAAATAATATTGTGATGAAGTTGACACCGTGTTCTTTTAATTCCATGGTGGTAGGCCTACCATCAGAATAATCACACTATTAGTTGGCTATTAGAGAAACCACACAGACCATGGGCTACAACCACCCTACGTGTATCCCCCAAAACACAACTTACCCACACCAACCTTTTTTTAAGCCTTGATATGCCCAAAACATGAAATGAGATGTTAACACCAAAAACATAAGGATGAACTTTATATTTTGACCGCTTATATGGGGGTACCCCCAAACCTGTCTAGAATTATGGGTATAGGGTTACCCGTTCTAATAATATATCACACATTGCAGTAGAGCAAATAGCCGTCTCTCCACTCTCCACGTCTACGCTCAAGCATGATTTTTATAATAAAATAATCAAAATGAACAACAAAACAAACTAGTCATTATGGTCAAAGGAAATGACCAAATAAAGCGTAATTATTGGACATATATCTGGTGCCTTTCATGAAAATATGTCTATTTAGCCTGAGCTGAAATCTGAAACATGGAACTTTGCTCGGCATTTTAGTATACAATTTTGTATCCACTTGTTTTTACATAAATTGTGTGTGCTGAATTCGAATCTCTCGTATATTTGGTGACCTTCACCTTCAAATTAGCAAAACACAACATGGCCACCAAAATGTTAAGAAAACCCCATATTCTATGGTTTGTCGCACATAAAAGCACAATTTATGGTTTCTGCAAGATTTTTATTTCATAATTCTTTCTTAGTGTCTTTGGAAAGACCTTCCCAGTAAACAAAAACATTTTTATATCATTTCATACAATGTTGGACCAACGTCGGAGACATTGGGCCGATGTTGTACGCATGTTATACAAATGTTTTGTGTTTACTGGTTTTATTACCTTTAAATCCTGTTTTATACATTTACTGTTACTATAAGTAGGCCTATACCGCTGAACACGTTAATGATAACATGACTTATTTGTAGTAACCTTGTGGGCCAGGAATAAACATTATTGACGAGTAAATTTAAAAGAAAAAATCTAAAATGGCCGCGACATCCACCTTCATATGAGTAAAAAACACAATGTAAATTAACCCTCTTTTTTATTTATGTATCGGCATTGCTTAATTAATAGATTAGCATGACCTGGGCGGGGGGGGGGGATCGAAACACACATTTCTGCTGTTCATTTTTCATAGTTTGACTTTTTATCTTAAATTCCAAGATGGAGGTCATTTTACATATTTACAAATAGAATAATGTCGTCAACGGTCATTCTCCAGATTAAGCACATAAAAGCATATTAGAATATACTGTACTTAAACATAGTTTCGAATGCCTTGTAACCTAATATGCCATATTATTTTTTAAATTTTCATTAAAGAAATATTATTTTTATAATATAGGTCAGATTCATTTATAAAAAAACGCTTTTATTTGTGTGTTGGCGGTAACCATTTGAATTTGAAGGTCAAATATAGGTTATTTTTATCAAATACATGATACATCAATTAATCAATTCAACATCATGCAGAAACCAGACATTGTGCA
This sequence comes from Flabesymbios commensalis, assembly GCA_964017125.1. Taxonomy (NCBI): domain Eukaryota; kingdom Metazoa; phylum Annelida; class Polychaeta; order Terebellida; family Flabelligeridae; genus Flabesymbios; species Flabesymbios commensalis. The sequence continues at coordinate 97,861,334 of OZ024902.1, forward strand.
TTTATGTACAACAACATTTTTAAAAAGGTTCGGTTTTGGCAGCCATTTTTTGCTTTGTGAAGGACACCAAACATATTCGACAGATTCAAATTCAGCACACCTAGATGATGTAAAAAATTAAACATAAATGGCGAGCAAAGTTCAATGTTTCATATTTTAACCCGGGTTGCACGAATACACACATTTTCAAAAAAGCTGACTAGTTTGGTTATTTTGTAATATTTTTTTTTCAAAAGTAGTGTAGAGATAACTTTTAAATCCACTGCACCTACCCCCTACCCTAATTTTAGAGAGGTCAAAATATAAAGTTCGCTCTATCCGTATTTTTTACTGTTAAAATCTCATTACATGTTTTGGACATGTCAAGATTTCAAGTTTGTATGGTGTGGGTTAGTTGTGGGGGGAGGGGTGTGCACGTATGGTGGTTGTAGCCCATGACCTAATACCTCACTTGCTTTTGTGTGATATTTTGCCACTAGTTATACAACAATCTGATACTTTTTGAAGTTGACACTTCATTTAAATGACATTCATTTATGCCATATATTATCATCCTGTATGCAAATGTGACAAAATTTGCAACTTGTTTTTTTGCAGAATTAAAATTGACCAAAAAGTGGCAATAACTACCTTGCTCCCCCTTGCCTCACCAACTGGCTGAGCTCAGTCTATTTTAAGTATGTCGGCATACTGAGTGAATTTAAATTTATAAGCACGTAAGACATAGGTTTATTAAATGAAATGGCTTAACTAAGACACACAATTTAGCAGGACCTGCTAACGTGTGTGTCTTAGTTAAATTAAACGTTGTCCTAAGTAGGATTCACTGTTGTTTCAACGTGGGAGACGTTGGCTTTTCTTAAGTAAACTTGAGACTTGAATAAATATTGTTTTAACTTCGGCCCAATTTCTGCGAGGCTGGTCATAAAGCAACATCGGTTCAACGTGGCATATTGACTGCCATGGAGAAGTGTTATACAGAACGTCCATTGTTCACTTGGTGAACGTCTTGTGTTTGCCAGGTTTTGTTTTTGATTAGGCTCCCACTATCCTCTTCCACCTCATTGAACCAGCGTTGGGGCAATATTAGAAAGGCGACATACAGAATACCACGATCACTGTATAAACAAGTCCGCGTTCACTCATTTAGCGTAACGACCGTGGCAGATTAATCTGTCAATTTGCATTGATTTAGCCCTTTCGTCCTCATAATTTTATAACGGAGCCGGACATCGGGGATGACAGATTTTCTAAGCAAACATATACTGGGTAGATCCGTTCCCGTCATAATCTTGACGGTTATATAAGATGGCAGAACTACGGAAGATAAATCTCCGAGGTCTGTCTGTATTTTGTTTGACTTGCCTTTTCTTTTTGCACGTTCTATATATTGTTTCAGGGACGACATCTCTCTCTCATGGGGTATTGCCATCGTCATATCAAGCAAAAAGCAGAATATAGCGCGGGAGATGCATGCTGGTTGTTTCAGACGATAACCCCCAGCCACCTGCAGGAAAATAATTTCACAACTGGGTTCTCCGAAATAATTTTAACCTGGAGAAGCTTGCACCACAATAGTGATTGCGATATGTTAACGGTATACGTTCACGTGCATTTGTATTTAAGTTTAAATCACCACTTAATATATATCATAATGCTAAGAATTACAGGGGGGAGGGGGGGGGGGGGTAGTCCATAAAAAGAGTGAAAATTGTTTATATACCTATATTTCAGGTAAAAAAAACCCTGAGGATGGTGAGATGAATGAGATGACACTGTCCTCCAGACACAGGATTCGAAACTCGAGCCCTGGCGGTCTGAATCCGAACACGCCACCTCTCGGTCACGGAGGCTCCCCACAATACTGAGTTTCACACGTGGATGGAGAAGAAACATTTTTGTTTTTTTTAAACCGCCGAGACCGGGAACCGAACCCCGAACTCTGGCGTGAAAGGCAGCGTCAGCTAACCACTTCCCTAGGGCCCCGCCCTTCAGGTAAAAAGATCAAAGTCATGAATACATTAGTTTCATGTGACCTGATACTTGAAGATGACCGTTGTTTTCTAGCTGACTGAACTGACAATGATGGATGATTTTTTAGTGGCATTTAAAGCATGTACATGGCTATACACATAACATATTCATCAATAATTGTAAATGATGTTTTTTCTGGAGTATGCTCAGAAAAAAACACTCAAAAATATCATGGGGGATGACGTTGTTCTAGAGTAGGCCTATATAAAAACACAAGATATCGAACAATCATGAGAATCAGTCAGATTGACTGTGGCAGGTAATCCATGAAACGAATTAATTCAAATTATTATTCATTCTGGCTAATATATTGGTGTGAAAATCTTTGTATTTAATTTTCTTGACAACACATCTCACCCCAAATGTTATTATCCAGCTTCAGATTTAATATTGAATCCAACAATATTACTTGAATATATCGTTTTAACGTAGGTGGGTCGCCATGCAAATATTATGGTTCATTGAAATAAAACAACCCAGCTGCTTGTAGTTTATTATTGATACCGGTAATAATTTTGTTAATATTGCAGTTGATAATAAATATAACCATAGCAATGATGACCACAACGAACATCTAAATACTCAACTTTTAGATGAAAAGTATTACATAGATCTTTAATATTATGAAGATACTTTCACATTTCCATTCCCACAAAAAACGTAAACTTTACGAAGTGAGTCAATTTAATGTCACTTAATAGTGTTTTCTCGCCTATTATAATACTTACCATATCCATAATAGTGTTATCTCCATAACTATCTAATTCTACAAAGGGACATGCTCCATAAGTAAAGACCTGGAATCCTAGACATCCCAAACTGTACACTTCTGACTGTTTTGTAAATACTTTGTTCTCATAAGATTCTGGTGCCAAAAAGCGCGGCGACAACATATTGAAAAAAGTTCTCCCATCACCATTGGCTAAAAAATAAAGTTTGGAAATATATAAAAATATAATAAAATGTCTTTTATAAATACGATAATTCTTTATTTTGAAACTTGTAATACCTCACCTACCGTCATACAACATAATATCTTCATCTTGATATTCGCCATCTAGAGGGATGGACATTACTCCAGTGTTGACAGCGAGTTTCAAGCTACTCAATTTAACTGTATATTTTCCGTCTGCATTTTTGAACACAGCAAAGCTACTAGCCTGGATATCCCGTATCAAAATTCGGCGTCCATTACAATAAAGAATAATTTCTGAGCATTGGTGAAATATATCGAGCAAAACATGCTCAGGCTCATAATTCTTTTTCTTTCTCATATTTCGAAGCCATTCTTCCATATTTTCATTGGCCAGCGATGGTGTTTCAAGGGTGTAGAAAAAAGGTTTACTTTTCACCTGATATGCCAGTACATCTACAGTGTGTGCGGAAGTTCCCAATTTGGTTAAATGTAGTAGCTCGTTCAGCATTACTGTTTGACAGGTTGTAAATTTTCCTGGTTTGAATATGTCTATCTGCACCTGGGTGCTTCCAGGTGTATCATCTACATTTAAAATGAGTTTGCCAGGTTTATCATTCAACAAAACGACACCAACGAATATATCATGTTTTCCATTGGAGCTGTAGCTTTTCTCTCGATGAATTGCAGGCTCTATTATTCTTAGGGGTATATGTCCATAACTGTCAAGTATTTTGTCAAGATATATTTTGCACAAGTGATGTGATGGATTCCGGTCGTAATATTTCCAGTGGAATTTATATACAAATCCATTGGGATGGCAAAGTAAACTCGATAGTTCTTTACGGAGATACTCACGGAGACCTGGCTTACAGTTCTTACCCAATAAAGACTGTATGGCTTTAAATATACCAGTCAGAATAGCTGTGACGACTTCATCGTTTTCTGTCACCCCTGAAAGTAGTATTGCAAATACTTCAGACATTTGTATGTTCAGAGGTCAAAAGAAAAAAAAGAAATAATGTTGTGTGGGATGGAATAATAATTCGCAATTTTGTCAGTAATTGTGAACAAGACCCATGTGGTTCTTTTCAACCATCACGAACAGTAATATATAATAATAAATCATTTTTATAGCACCATATATCAGTCAGACAATCACAGGCGCTTCACATGTTAATAATGACAACTAAACATGAGCAAAGGTAATTTTAAACAGATATGTTTTCAATGTTTTCTTAAATGAAGACATCGATCACATTGCCCTCGTGTATAGGTGGGTGGGGTGGGCGTGTATTCCACAAGCTTGGAGCATTGACTTAGAATGCTCTGTCCCCATAGGATTGGGTTCAAGGTAGATTAAGGCAATATTTATAAGCTTGGGCTTACTACAGATTGGTAAAACGTGTTATTTCGCTTGTTTGTTGGGAAGACTGGATCTCTATTGAAACTATTCAAGTGTCACTTTACTCTTAAATTATTGTGACAAAGATAAGGGTCATAATCCAAATAATTGGTCTGACAGATTCAATAATAACCACACAAAGCTATAATAAAATATATACAAACTATTAAAAGTATTTGTAATAAAAAATTTCTTCATAGATATAAAAATAATGTATATGTATAAGAGGAAATCATTTATCCCGCAGTGTCCTGAAAAAATGGTAGATGAGACAAGCTGGATCAGACCAGCGTAACTATACATTTATGAGAATTGATATAAATTTGGGATTTGTGGTATCTAGATGCTTCATTGAACCATATCATAGCAACAAAATTGAAAACTCCAAGCAAAGAGGAAAGGGCCAATCATATATTCTGTGACAACAAAAACCTATCTGAAACCGAAGGTCGCACTGGCAAAGCCAGAGAATGACCCACATAAAAACAGTTCCTGTAAGGAATCAGAAAGGTTACCACCAAATGGTATCAGTCAATGTAATTATCGCCTCCAAAGCTTATCAATTCTTGCTACTCTAAATCAATTCTTTGAAACAACTATCACCACTCTTATTGATTCAAATTACTTATCAAAATTATATGATCATTGTGCATTAAAGGGACTGGCCCAGGCTAAAATCATCAAAAAATCAGTGATTTTATTTTGGCTTCTTAGTATGACCATATGATGTAAACATGTCCATGGACTAGAACTGCAAAAGTTGTTTACATTTTCTGCTGCGCATTCACCAGTTAGGCTAGATATAGAGACAGAATTCCTGATTACTAATTATTGACAACCATGTCAAAAATTAATTAATTATTTTATTAAATAAAATGGGCCTGGGCCAGTCCCTTTAAACTTAATTAAAAATTACCACCAGCTCTTGAATTCCTAACATTTTTTTTTGCCTACATTTGTATTAAAATCATGAAAGAACAGTCCAAACCAAAATTAATCCAGATTAAAATTTTCATTATGAATATATGTCAATCCAAAAATGTGTCACTGTCAGTGACTGGGATTGCAGCTGACTACTAAATGACGATTCAACCAGTCTAACCTACATTGTCATTGTAGACCTAGACTATATTTATTTTTTTATTGCATGAACATGAGATTAAGCAGCGCAATTTTTTTTATTTCATGAAAAGAAGCGAAAACCGATTAGACTATAAATACGTTTTTTTAGACAGCTACAAATGGGCAATGTCTATAATTAAACAATAATTAGGTCTAGGCTCTGACGAACAGTTTGAAGGTGAGCCGTCATATTAGAATTTGATGTAGATTTAACCACATGTCACCAATTATGCCATGTCCGGCGTATGTCAAAAAGTTATTCAAGTCATAATCTAATGATACTCTGATACAGGGTTGAACATATTAAAAAACAGTGCGAAACTATATCTGAAATAAAAAAAGAACTATTCAATTGAAACGTATTTGAAATACAAAATTTTCTTGATAGACATAAAATCTGGTATATACATTTATATTTCTATCGGATTAATTTTGGCTTGGACAATCTACCTGAATTTTTATCCTAGAAGAGGTTGTTTCAAATCTAATCAAAATTCGACCTAACCACGAATTGCATAGCTTGGGATTCGTCTGAGATTAAACGTTTATTTTGTGCCAGATAAATTAGGCTTTCACTTTATGAAAATTCTGTATTTACTAGAAGTAAGATACTAAAGAAGGGGAGACTCTCGCTATGGTTTACAAAAACAGCAGACGCAAGGGCCACTCTCAAGTTAGTACACAATTGTATATGACTATGAATTGAACTCAAAAAACTATATAATAAAGTTATATTTCGTGTTATTTTTTTGATGACTATGTACTTTAATTGTGCAATTGCTTTATAATAACGAGTTAATTTGATGTTTAAAATTTAAATGGCTGTTACAAACAGTACAGCACTTTGAATGTATTGATGATACCGTATCTAAGAAAATGTATTTTTGACAACCTGTCTTCGGGATTAAAATATTTAATGGACGTGTTCGTGATATAGTTAACAATTTATTGCAAATTACATACCCCAATTTCCATCAACAAATATATAATATCTCTCTCGTAAGAAGACGTTGATAGTCAGGGTTCTATATTTAACGCTTATCTTAGTTGGACAAATTATCTAATGTCATGTTGCAAAAAAAAACAAGTTATATCATTATGTATATTTTTATATAAGCAAATTTATCATAACATAAAACTCGCAACTGCTGGGAACCACGCTATTTCAAACAATATTTATTCCAGAATAACGCAATTTGAACAACCCACTTCAGATTCATGTCCAGGTTACACAAACAACACCTCCCAAGCTATACATATTTCCCCGGTATGTTTCATCACTATCAAACTGGAGACAAACTAACATACCAGTATGGGTTTAAAGAAAAATCAATATAAAAAACACGCTATTTGCATCTTAGAATCATTTTTTGTAACATCATGTTCGCCCATTCGTTCGTTCGTTTGTTCGTTCGTTCGTTCGTTCGTTCATTCTTCCTTCCTTCCTTCCTCTTGTACGTTTGTTCTTTCGTTCATTCATCTGTTCGTTCGAATTCGTTCGTTTGTTTGTTTGTTTGTTCGTTCGTTCGTTCGTTCGTTCGTTCGTTCGTTCGTTCGTTCGTTCGTTCGGTTTGTCTGTCTGTCTGTCTGTCTGTCTGTCTGTCTGTCTGTCTGTCTGTCTGTCTGTATGTCTGTCTGTCTGTCTGTCTGTCTGTCTGTCTGTCTGTCTGTCTGTCCGTCCGTCCGTCCGTCCGTCCGTCCGTCCGTCCGTCCGTCCGTCCGTCCGTCCGTCCGTCCGTCCGTCCGTCCGTCCGTTTGTTTGTTTGTTTGTTTGTGTGTTTGTTTGTTTGTTTGTTTGTTTGTTTGTTTGTTTGTTTGTTTGTTTGTTTGTTTGTTTGTTTGTTTGTTTGTTTGTTTGTTTGTTTGTTTGTTTGTTTGTTTGTTTGTTTGTTTGTTTGTATTGTTGCTTGATATGCTTAAAAGACACACTATATTATATTGTAGTTTGTTACTATTTAGTTACACGGCGATTCCTCCAGATGCCTCTTTTTTAAATAATATTTGCTTTGTTATTAAATTGAAGCCAGCAAATCGATTTAGTCTTACTCGTGTAGATAAGTCGCGGTTGTGCTCCACACGACTTTGAAAACGCTTTATTTATTTATTTATTAGGCTTTATATACACAAATATATACAATAATCGTACAAATATGCCATTGTAAGTAAAACTGTGTACATCAGGATGTCAAATACATGTGCCCTAACTAAGTTCGACATCCAGGATAAAATTCATATACATGGTAATTACACTTAAAAGTAAAATTAGGTGAACAATTTACTGTACATAATTGTTGTTTCCCGCGCTAAAACCAGAGATAAAATAACTACATATTAGTATAAAAATAGCGAAAAAACCTCAATTTTTAAAAGCATGCAATTTTATAATAATATAATTAATTTAGTTTTATAAGATCTTTACAATTTCAAGGTTGTTTGACTGCGGAGCAAATAGAAGGTGACCAGGATGCCCTGTAGTCCCAGAGCTCAGACACTTTTATTTATGTTTTCGAGTACAAACGGTCTGATGGTTGTTTCTATAGCAGTAACATGTCAGGAATTCAAAATCACAAAATAGCGAATAAAATTACATTTCATGTAACTGAACAGAATACTTACACATAAACATGACAATATGTACCAACATTTTGATACTTTTGCCAAATAATCACAAAAAAAGGAAAATATGTGAAAAAATATTTTGGTTTTACCGTTGATTTTGTGCAAAAATAGCAATAACACTATTCCTTATCCCATTGATGTAATTAATATATCAAAATCATCTTATATTAATCCTCAATATAATAATAACAAGTATTTGACATGTATGACAAAAAAGTGACAAAATAGCCTTGTATTAGTAACTATGCATAAGAGCTATAAAATTTCGTTATCATCATTATCTGATCCTTCACTCGAAGATTGACCTTCAGCATTAAGATCAGTGTTCAAATCCTTACCATTTAATATGAGATAACACCCTGGGAAAGTTGGTCTCCGTCAAACCCGTTAATATTATATGCGCCATTGATGAGAGACCAGCCATGGTCTTCCCCTCGCTGTGTGCATGGCTGAGCTAGTATGGCATTCTTCCACAAGGCTGTAGCGTAGTTCGACCTGTGATTTTTTTTAATAGGACACTATGGCATGGTAGCATGCTGCTCGGATTAATTACTTTAATTTTCCCCAATAAATCACCATGCTTTTTGGGTGCATGTCTTTTGTTGAAACAGAACAATCCGAACAACCCATACAGGACACAAGTAAACTTTTCAATATCGGCGAAATCTGCCGGGGCGATTAAATCACAATGACCCAAATTAGAAAATGCGGCGGTGTAATCAGAGCCAATAAAGGTGTGTAAAGCTGGAAGAGCATTGATATTGTTTCTATTCAAATGAACTATAGCTGCGAGATGTTAAAGATTCATACAGCTTTGAAACGCGCATGTGTGGGACGGTCAAGTGTAGGCCTCCATTAGCCTATAGAGTACACTTTGACAGCATTAATATCAGCGACTGAACAGATTACAAGCTACTACTCCAACGAGAAATTGGGCCAATGCTGTTTTAGTGTTAGCCCAACGTCTGCGACGTTGGCCGACATTAAACCAGCATTTGGTGAGTGCGCTGTGTTGGCTGGGAAAGCTCTTACTGTCAATATGCTGGAGGTCAACTGTTTCCAGAGCCCCACGGTAGCACAGCCTTTTGTGTCACAACACAAAGCCCACATAAGAGAAATGGAGAATTATTTCCTCATAGATGTCGCTCAAGTATATAGAGTTTATATGACTTGGGAACTTGCTCTTAATGCGGCGATTGGTATGAAACGCATATAGTATTATTATCTTGGCTGATAACTGTGGATGTGGGGTGATATGTCATTGTGGAATGTCCAGGGGCCACTGTTGCATTCTGGGGACCACATTGTCTGCGTATTTTGACAGTTGACTACACCTTTAATCACGACATTTTATTAGATAAACTTGAACATTTTGGAATTAGAGATACAGAATTTTTTTTTTTTAACTATTTAATGAATAGAAAACAATTTGTTCAAATTGGTGATACTGAATCAACAACAAATGCTATTAAAACTGCTGTTCCCCAAGGATCCATTTTAAGCCCTCTTATATTTACAATATATATTAATGATATGCCCATTGCCAGTAAATACTTTGCTTTTATTATGTATGCTGACGACACCACGCTTGTGTATACTATAAAACCCCAAGACTTCAATAACCCTCAACAATTGGCAGCCAAAATTAAAAAAGAAATAAAACTCATAAACAACTAGCTTAAAATATATAAGTTATCGTTAAACATTATCAAATCCAAATTTATGTTATTTCATATGCCACAACGGAAAATAACACATGCAGAATTATACATTGATGGCATTTTAATTTACAGTTTTTTTAATTTCTTAGGCATAATTATACAAAATAACTTAAAATGGGACACTCACATAAACTCTATTTCTTTAAAAATAGGTCGAACAGTTTGCATTTGAATAAATTAAAACATTCTCTTCCTCTAAATATATTCCATTTGTTATATTGTACTTTAATTATCCCTCATCTACATTATGGTATTTTACTATGGGGCTATGCTAATGTTAGAATTTTTAAATTACAAAAAAGGCATTGAGGATTATAACCAGTAGCAAATATAATGCACACACCGAACCATTATTTAAAACAGCAAATACACTAAGAATTGAAGACATTTTTAAATTACAGCAACTTAAATTCATATACAAATTGCAACACAACATATTGCCAGATATGCATTTCTGATATTACCCACATATTTCATTTCCTACACACCTTCACAACAATGTGAAACAAACAACCACAATACAAGGCATCAACATAAATTTTCGACCCATCGAATCCGACATGACTTTGCGTCAAAATGAATGCGTTTTGATTTATCACATGTACTAAATACAACTTCTAACAAATTGTATACCCATAGTTTACACGGTTTCGCTTTTTATGCTCACAATATATTTCCACTTTTATACATTGTATCCACTGATATTACATAGAATCTAATTACTACTTATTATATTATAGATGTATGCGTATATAATGCATATTTTTTCTAAATATTTAGTAACATAAAACACTTATGTTATATTCCTTTACTTATACATGAATGTACAAGTTTATGATATATTTCTACATGGGCGCGTATTTATATATGTTTTATATATGATTTATATAGGCCTACACATTTATGTGTGCATTTCTATATATGACTATTGTTCGGATTTTTCTAAATATCTACTTGCTATACTCTAATTAAAATTCCTTGTTAAGTTTGATACATATTTTTTCCGAATTTAGTCTCTAAACTTGGCATGTGAAAACAATATTAATATGTTTAGTGCTTCTGCTTATATTATTTGTGTATTTGTTATAGTGCAGCTCCAAAATGTATACCGATATGTCACAAAAATATTTACATATACAAAAACTAGTATACTGATCACGTGAGCGGTTTTTGTAACCCTTAGCGAGAGACTCCCGTCTAAAGTATTTTGTTTCAATAAACGTTCTTCTTCTTTCTTGTTTCCACTGAACTGATATGTGACAAGAGACAAAACTCATTTCAGAGGCCAAACTCATTTATCGCTCACAAACAAGTTTTTATAGTATTTTTGTGTCAAAATACATCAATTGGTCTGTTGCTTTAATATGGTGGAAACAATTTGGTGGAATCAATTCAAATATTAAAATAATATTATTATCATGATTAGGCCTAGAAAAACTAAGAATACTAGTATCCAAGAACTTACCTGTCATGTCCTCGACAATTCCAATTAGTGTGCGAATGAAATATACAATTAAACTTCCTCGGTAGTCACCATCTGATCCTTTTTTCTTTTTCGCTTTCTTTTGAATGCACTCCAATAAAAATTTTGTCAGATTTTGTCTCTTCGTCTCATCTTTAGAATGAAAGTTCTGTCAACGTAAATTTAAAAGTTGAGATTCACAGTATCAGACAGAATTGACTAAATTAAGACCTTCAGTTGATTGAACTGTAGTACATGACTTGCATTTCAACAACGTAAACACCATAAATAAAAAATACCTTTCAAGCACTCTAAAACACCTTTCGGCTGATGTGGTCAAAATGGCTACAAATTTCACACAACTGCCGCAAATGCGCTATGCCAATACTACAAAGACCACGGAAAAACAAATATATACGGTCGCACATGAAAACGGTCAATGCCAATAGACTCCCTGACCCTATATACAGGTTTAAAGGCATTAATCTGAAAATAGGAATGATTTAATAAAATTGATAAAATCGTGATGGCCGTCATAGCCTCGTTTTCGGTCGCACATAAAAACGGACAATGGCAATAGACTCACATACATCAAAAGCCTTTATATACCAGGTTTCAAACATTATTGTGAATCCCCCCCCCCCCCCAAAATATATAGTCGCCAGCCCCCGGCCCTTTTTATTATCGGTGGAAAACTGACAATCTAATCAGATCATCACCATACTCATGGGTAACTTCACATAAAAATTTGGAGAGATCCAATAACTATTTCTCACGTTATCACGTTAACAATATTTTTTTTATCTTCGACCTTGACCTATGAATTTGACCTTTGATAAAGAAAATGCCGGAGAGGTAAAATATTTCTATAAACTGTGAAGTCAATCTGTTGGACCATGTGGGAGCAGTAGCTAAAACTAGCGGCCTACGACGGGCGGCGGCGGCGGTAGCGGCACACGATTATTTCAAAGTTGGACAAAATGTGATCCTTCACAACAATTTACTGAACATATTGTGAGTTGATTCATTTCTGTATCATCTTACCAGATTTTTTATATAATTGATTATCATCAGGTATTCTCCTTGGGGCAAGGTCTTCATTTGAGGAATACTTGTACGATTGAACCTCCCTTCACTTAACTGGCTAATTATCACAGTGTTGTGGGCATGTCTACTTTCTTTCTGACGAATGCCATTCCATATCGTTCTTAATGATGTTACTAGAGCTAACATTATAAGGTTATCCTTTGAAGTACAATTTTCGCTTAGGAATTTTATTCTAGAAAATGGATCCACTTCATTCAAAGCCTGTGTAAAATGTATTTGCTTGTCTGTCTGTGTTATGAATTTGTAAAGCAGTATCCCAGAGAGGGAAGTGATCACCCATACAGATTGAAGAAAGCTGTTACTGGTATTATCCTGGAAGAAATAGTAACGTTCTTTTGTGTCGCAGAGCGCACCCATTGTGTAACTGAGAACTTTGATCAATTCCTGAAACAAAGAAAGATTTGTAGGCGTACAGTTGCAAATTATAGAACTATCAGAAAATAGATTGTGGTTACGTATAGGAGCTATACATGCTTAGTTGTGGAAAAGGCCGAGGCCGCAGGCCGGGGCCTTTTCCGCAGCTAAGAATGTAGAGCTCCGAGGGTTTCAACTGACTTAAAACACATACAACCGCAATGACAATGAGGATCCCTCATAATAAACAGCTCGGTCTCACGTACTAACTGATTATAGCACCATAGGCCTACCATAACAATTGGTCTGTATTTGATCAACAATAACTCTCCATTCCCGGCTTAGAATGTAGTGATCGGACAAAGCAAATATTGTAGTGGTGTGTTTTAGTTTAGGAGACTGACCTGTATAGCCCAGTTATCGAATGAGCGCTTCACTATCATTTTGCTTAGGTATCCAGTAGCAGCTTGACAAATACTGCTTTCTTGACATCTCCAGAAAAAGGCCAATAGTAAAGCTTCATCGTTTTTATACCACTTTGGTAGATGATGCCTCAACACAACGGTGACGAGTTTCACACGAAAATCTTTACATTCAGTGCTGTTGATGTCGCTAATTACTTTCATCGCATCTGAAAGAAATTTAAGCATTTTTAGAAGGAGCGTAATGTATTACTAAATAATTATTAATAATCCTTAGAAACAATTTTGTATACATGTAGTAAAATTTTGTCTATGTGACCGAAAAATAATAGTTAGATTTAATAAAAAATCAGTATGTTTAGAAAGAGGTTTATAACTGAATACAATGAGTTTATTTAAAGTTTCAAGTACACATTATAACTAGTCATATCGGAATTGACATCAGTAAAGAAAAAGTAATCCGGGATTTTAAAAAAAGTTTTAAATTCGGTGAGCAAAATAAGCTGACTATTTTGAGATCTGTTACAATATGAGAGGTTAAAGTGTTTCTGAAGACCACACTAGCATCTAATCTGATCGGACGCGTGATGGTAGGCTTATATATTTATATGTCAAATATTATGTTTACTGTGTTTCAGACTTCCCAAGGCAGCAGGAAGTGTCATATATATCGTAGCAAAGTCTTAGACATGTCTAAGATATGGCTACGGGCGCCTCATAAAAACCGTGTGGTTGATGTGCGATCGCCATTGGAACGCTAGAAGAACTCAGTAAAACAGCTATGCGAGTCATTATTGGGCTTTGACACAGAAAAGCTGCGAACATCATACGTAGCTCTCATGGTGTTCCAAAGCCGATCGTGCGATGTTCGTAGATTTTTTCAGTTCTTGCAACATTATTACGGAGCTGGCAGCTGCACATTTGTACGGCGTTCGTACAAATGCAGTAAAAAATCAGTAAGAACAACTTAACATCGTACGTAGTTCTTAGGGTGTTCCTAAGGCGATCATAAGGCGCTTGTAGAGTTTTTATATTGGATATGTCCAAGAACTGGATACGAGCTGATCATTGTGATCAGACTTACAGCGCATAGAACTACATAGCTCAATGATAGCACTATTATTCATACGATGATCTCGATGATTCGCCAAATTGCTATCACGGGCCTCTTCTGGCGCTTGTGCGAAGGCCATTAGGTGATATTTGTGGAAAACAACAGGGTTCCCAAAAACAAAATGTCAGGGTCCCCGAATTTTGAACATTCGGCGAACACAAAGAGAACGTTTCAAATAACACAGGAAGAGCTCCCTAAACGTGAAACAATAAAACGAACCCTAAACTTGTATAAATAATAATCCTAAGTCAATAATAATTAAGTTAATATTCTTACCATCATGAGATGGATAATCAAAAGATGTGTACAGTCGTGTATCAATTCTCATGCCCGGCATTAAAGCTGTTGACCCATCTGTACAGCCATCATCACTGTCGATATCGACACATCTGTGTCTAGGAGCATCGTGATCAGGTAGAAGTTGTGAAGTTGTCTCTGTGTTTTGTAGAGGTGGGCTTATTGTTTGTTCGCACAACGTGCTTACAATACGCTGTAAAATATATGGTCTGGCATCCATGCAAAAGTAGTTCAATACATTCTTGTTCTGCCATTGAACTGGTAAAGAACAATCATGTATTCGTATAAAAATATAACATTCTTCCACACCTATGTCATGAAGTTTCTGGAATGAAGGACAAACAGGGATGAGGGTTCGCCAGCTACATTTCACGAGGTCGTGAAATGCATCGTGACGGTTTCGATCTGCAGGAAAATCTTTAAAATCTATTGCACATCGGAAATTATGAGGCGATGCTTGCAGGCTGTTGAAGAGGTCCACTATGACAGAATAACACTCCTCACAATTTTTTGGCGGCTCTGGTAGATACAAGTCCCAATCTTTTCTGTTGAGTGTCCGCTGATCCATGACATCAACATAATACCATGTCGCATTTTATGGTTTAGGGATCATCTCTACAGTACTTTACTAAAACATAACATACAATGTTCACTAAGGATACACACAGCGAATGCATCAGGTTGAATCTACCTCCGAATAAATGTTACATACGCCTACCAAGGTTGACGTGTGACTGAATGAGAGAGGTGAGTGAGTGAGTGAGTGAGAGAGGTGAGTGAGTGAGTGAGTGAGTGAGTGAGTGAGTGAGTGAGTGAGTGAGTGAGTGAGTGAGTGAGTGAGTGAGTGAGTGAGTGAGTGAGTGAGTGAGTGAGTGAGTGAGTGAGTGAGTGAGTGAGTGAGTGAGTGAGTGAGTGAGTGAGTGGGCCTAAGTGATATAGAGATAGAGATGGATGGAGACACTAAGCTTGGGACAAAATCACTCGGTATTTGAGTACCGATATCGCGGTACTTGTGGGTACTCATACTTTTTAAAGTACATGTACTTTTAAGGAGTACCTATATAACAAGTACGTAATTGCGAGTATCAGTCATCTTAAATTGATTCAAAATAATCCACATGTAGGATGGCGGACTGGACTGATAACTACTCTGGCCAATGAGTCGACTCTTCGTAACGCTCAGGCATCACGATGGCAGGGTCGGTGATTCGATCCCCGGGCTGGGCAGTTTAAACACTGTTACACACAGACAAACCATGAATAATTACTCCCATACAATTTAGGGCAATATTTAACCTTTTTAGCGCAAGAGGCTTTTCAGCGAAGATATCGTTAAATGTAAAATTCGGACAGAATTATTATACATGATAACTAATTCAATAGCAATGATGATTGATTATCATCAGTACAATAATGAGGTAATGGAACGCTTATTGACCAATTGTTTTTTTTTTTTTTAGTTATACAAAATGGCGTCCAAGATGGCTGCCGGCGTATAATCAGATTTAGAATAGCATGCGAACTGGTTAATTTAGCGCATTTTTTGCAATAGACCCTATCAACTAGTTTGGTGCTCACCGAATCCATCTAGACCCCTAAAAAAAGTGTTCAGATTTTGATTCTACACATCTTTCCCTGCCAAAACAATCAACAAAACCTGATTTTGGGGTATTTTCGCAAGGTTGACTCAATGGTTGTCGGACTATTATTAAATGACAAAAAAACATATTTATCTCCATAGCTTCAAGCACTCCGAACATACATTTTTAAAGATTAGCCCTTCGAACACGCTTGCACATCTATCATTAGACATATGGGATATAATATGACACCAACAGACAGACAGTGCTCCTTGTTACATGAGCATGCAGACGTGCATATCTGTCCAGAGCATATTAGTATGATAAACTTTGTCCAAGTAATGTTAAAATTAAATCCACTGGCTTCTGAGCCTCCCGGTGTTTACTATAAATAATATTTATCTAAAGATTATTTGTTGTCAGATGACACTGTTTATGGTTATTATGCATAATGATAACAAAATATCTCAACCCGTCTAGAATTTACTTTACATTTACTTGTGGCATTGATACTGAAAGTAATGTTATTTTTCAATCACCACCGCTTTCGCCATAATTAGCACAAAGACCTTCTTGTACACCCAATAATTGCAAAAACCTTGATGATGATGTCATATATGGGGTGTTAACTTTTTAATAATTGTGTCGATATTCGAGCTGTTTTTTTATCTCCTGGAGCGGTCAACCTAATATCTGATATTGTGCATGTTCAAAAAAGAAAGAAAAAAGAATGTAGCCACAAATATTGCTGAATTTACCTATGTTGTTATAATCCAAGTTGATCCATTTATTCCCGGTCTACATAGCTACATATACTGACCGAAAGTAAATGTAACTTTGCTAGTGTGCCCACATCTTTATCAACATTGACAAATAGCAAAAGTTATCTTGTCTCAGATCAGTTTTCAAAAAAGTGAACGACTATGTATAAACAATAATAATTATGATAATCTGAACGAGGAGTTGAGAGCAGATATATGCATTTTAATATAGGGCTATTTAGATTATCTTTTGTCACATGCCCTATAGTTCAAATACGTTTTTATTTTGACAGAACCACATATATCTTCAGCTCATTCATGTGCTGCTGCACCGATACCTGGTTATTCCTCAGTCAAAATGCTTCCTGATTTAATAAAAACAAGTTAGTGCTTCAGATGAGTGTATATCTATATGTATATCTAAGTATATATATACATATATATATATATATATATATATATACATATATATATATATATATATATATATATCATACATTTCTCTCTCTATATATATCATACATTTCTCTCTCTATATATATAACAGAAGATAATATACTTTACTGCAAGTCCCGTACTCCTCACAGGCTGTACACTGACCATCAATAATTGATTGAGGGCTGTGTGTCTCCCACTGATTAACTGTTATTTTTGTGAGATCTATTACTCAGAATGGCTAATTTGCGACAACAATCGATCGTTTTTGCCAAAAAGATCGCTTTAATTTAGATGAATGTCTTTAATGTTTTTTGTGTTCGGAGAGACTCGAATTGGTATTGATATCATACATTTCGTAGTTACAACAGGTTACTTTGAGCTACATTATTTTTGAAAGCATCCAATAATGGAATATTCAACTCTTTATGCTGCTATGTTGTTAAGAGAAAGATTCGCCCTGCCAATCATATTATTATTATTATTATGAATTGACATTGTTATTTTTATCTATTTGTCTCAATCGTCGAATGAGCAGCAACTATTTATATTTCATTAATTTCCAATAATGATATATCAGCCATCGCCTTCTTGGATTTTAGTTCATGTTAAATGCTTTCTGGAAAGTGAACACAACTGGGTGATGCATACGATAAAACCTCATCATAGATACTAAAATTACCCATCTATGACTATTTCATGAAGTGTTATGCATATTTATTGCTCAGATCTGTCGCAGCGTTAGCCATTTTGTTTATCGTCTTGGATATTGTCCTCAAAAATAATTATATTTTAATATTATCTTTCACAACACTAATTGTCTGCTTCAATTATGTCAAAAATGGCATTAATTGATTGTTTGACCTTGGAAAAGTGGCGGCCATTTTGGATTTACCCGCAGCCCAATATCTAAGGTATTTTTTGGCCACACCACCATGTCCGGCATACCTGAAAACCCTATGGTAGAAACCAAAATCACGAATCTGCTCCATTAGTTTATTGTTTGACCTTGGGCAATGGCGGCCATCTTCGATTTTCTCAGTTTTCTCTAATACCTCAATGGTGATAACCCTGGATATCATTATATACATACCATTGAGCAATAATGAAAAGTGAAACAACTAGATCAGCTAAAGCAAGGTTCGTCAAAAAATCCCTCTTTGGCTGCCGGTTGGCTGCCGGACTATGCATATTTTATCTGTAGCACAGCACCGTGTCATAAATCCATCGGCAGCAATTATAATTTTGGCTTACATATATAGGCCCCATATATTTTGGCGATTTCTGGTCACCTACAGTCAGGCATGTCATAAAAGATCATGATAAACACAAGAATTATCCGTATTTAACACATATATTATGGATATTTCTTCTTAAGCTAGAACTTTGTGACAGCCATTTTTTCTATGTAATGTTGTTCTTTTATGGTAAAAATATATAGGCCTACACATATTGTTTGAATTTCGCTTCAAGGCGGCCATCTTAGAAAATAGCATTTTGGGTGCTTAAAACAAAAAATTGATACCGACATCCACCCTAGTCTTAATTATGACTATATGGAGAGATGTTTTGAAGTAGATGTTTGCTTGTAACAAAAATTGCCATCAAAAAGTTATTAGAGCACATTTAGGCCGCCTAAAACTTGTTTACGCACACTGCCGTGTGTGAGCAACGAACCAAGACGGCGATCGTCGACAGTGGTTGTAGGCCCCCTATACATTATTCTGTAAGCGATATATAGGCCTACAAATATACTATCACAGCCGGGTCATTCACAATATATAGAAGTAACGTTAGGCCTATACCAGACTTTAACTCGTGGAAATACAATTAATGGGGTTTTAGGCCACCTTTGTGCACATACACGGTAGGCTAAACTCGGCCAGGAGAACCTCCTGAGGATGGTGAGATGACACTGCCTTCCAGACACAGAATTCGAAATTCGAGCCCTGGCAATCTGAGGTCGAGCACAGAGGTTCCCCACAATATTGAATCTTTACGAGTGGTCAGAGAAGAAAAATTTAGTTTCTTTGAAACTTGAAGGCCAGAGTTGGGTTGGAGCCCGCAATCTCCGATTTTCCAAGCACCAGGGCCCCCGACTTTTCAAGCACCAGGGCCCCCGCTAACTTGTTGAAAAGTATAGGGCCTATACATGTGTATTTTGGACAATTAGTGAATACCACATACAAATTCATTGCTAACGTCAAAACGTCAGCAATAGAATTGCCTTATTAAAAAATAAACCAATCTGCCAAATAAGCGCACAGATCAGTTAGCCTAAACCGGATTAACGTTACATTATTAGGCTACTTTTCCAATCCAACTTTGTAGGCCCAATTGCATGCCGGATTGGCAGATTGGTTAGTCCGGTTTCAGATCGATAGCAATCCTGATTGTGTACCAAACGGGCTGCACAGATTACACAGATAGGCTATGTACAACTATAGCGTATAGGCCTATACATTCTTATATTATTAAATAGATGGTAGGCCCTATGTACTTGAGGACTAATCGGGAACAACGGATAAACATTTAGTAACGTTACAACATACAGTATAATACATAACATTTGACAATAATAGATGATGTGGGACAGAAGAAAAAATACGAGGGCAGACATATATCTTAAAAGTAATGATACTTGGACTGCATAATCATTTACGTAGGCCTATAGTAGACTATGTTTGTACATGGAAATGCCTAAAATAATTGAATTAGTAGGCGAACCTAATGTATTTAAATGAGTTATTTGCTAACATCTCTTCTGTGGATTATAAAGATATATAATATATGCTCTGAATGACTATATATATGTTTACTTACTGGGTACTGGCCTCCAAATGTATGCCTACATTCATGATGTAGGCCTACGTGTCTTTTTTTTCCAAATGATCAGGCATTCACTTTACCTAAAGCGCTGTACCCAAATGTAGGCTACATATTATATAACCACCTGGGTATGGGTGGTTTTATCTGAATAGTCAGTTAGCACTGGTTAGTCATGGGTTTTTTTCTAACAGATATTTTGTAACTAACGGTAGGCGTAGGTAGGTTCTAAGTCACATGATTGCGTGTGACGTCTATAGTATATCCTTAATATTGAACTTCCGTGTTCATGTTCTCGTTAAAAGGGACACCCGAGAGTAGGGGAGAACACCCTAAAGCGCACCCTGTTCCCTAAGCGCACCTTTTGGCTTTTTTCGTAATATTTCTGTGAAAGTGATGTCATATCGACTTCATAATTGGAGAAGAGAATAAAGTAGTGTGTCCTTGAACTTGGGCACTTAATAGCAAGGACGCTACACACGCGAGAAGGACGCAAGAGAATAACAGTTAAAATCACTCTTTTTCTTATAATTTTGTGAGTGTAGATATTGTGTGATTACTTAAAGAGTATTATAGATAACGAAAAAAAATGAAAAAACACAGATTGGCCTTTTCTTGATTAGCTAGAGCTAACAATCAGTCAACGTGAGTCAACCCTGTGATCCAAAAATCATTTTAATAAATAATGTCCAGTGTGCTCAAAGCGCACCCCCAACTTGCTGCCAAAGCGCACCCCCCTGGTGCGCTTTGGGAGCATCTGTCTCCTTTAGGATATGAGCTTGTCCTAAAGCGCACCGCCCTGTCCATGTCAATGATTAGTCACAGCCAGCCAGTTGTGTCTGGGTACTTTCCGTCAAATGAATAAACTGGGCCTATATATATACTATATTATATTTCATGGAAATTTAGGGTAAAAAATTGACAAAAATATTATTTTGGTTATGTTTATTCATAATCTAACTAAAATGAATAAACTGGGCCTATATATATACTATATTATATTTCATGGAAATTTAGGGTAAAAAATTGACAAAATATTATTTTGGTTATGTTTATTCATAATCTAACTAAAATATAATTTTATATTGTCCCTACATGTATCGGTACAGGAGGTGCGCTTTAGGACGTATAACAACAACTGAACATTAGGGGGTGCCCTTTAAGAACACTGGGGGTGCGCTTTGTGCACAGTGCACCCAAAGCGCCCCCTTTGCTGAAAAAGTGTTTTTTTTCAAATAAAATGTGTAGAAATGGCTTTATCATACAGAAAAAAATAGAAATTATATTTCATCAGAATCCGGACCAACTGCCAATGTGGTCATGTTGTTTCAATCACGTTATAAAGATATTCCCCCCTTTTTAGTTAGGGGGTGCGCTAGGGGGTGAAGTAGTTCCCACGCTCCGAAGTTCTCACGTTCCCGGAACTTCAAGTTCCCAAGCTATGCGGAACTCCAAGTTCAGAATTTCCCAAAAATATCTTTTGGTTTTAGTGGGGCTTAGTGGACGTCAGGCGCGGCAGCCCCATTCCCCTCCCCTGGATCCGCCACTGAATAGTAATATCATGTTACCAGGTTACCCTTCGATGTTCATTTGAGTGTGGTATGAGCCGGATCTGAGAACCAGAGTCTTAAAATTTTCTGTGACAGCATGAAACTTCTGGCTGAACTCCCAGCATGCCCGGTCACTATAAACACAAACACCATCTCAATTGCATGCGAGCGTGAGGAGAACCTCCGGAGGATGGGGAGATGAGTGAGATGACACTGCCCTCCGGACACATGATTCGAAATTCAAACCCTGGATGTCTGAGGCCGAGCACACTACCTCTCGGTCACGGAGGCTCCCCACAATACTGAGTTGTCACTAGTCCTGTCTGTAACTACAATTATCTCACTGGGATCCATCTGAAACGGCAAAACACTGCAGAAGTGTCACTTCCGACTGATTTCACCTTGAGATTACCTTGACATCACAAAAAAGGGCAGCCCCAATACATGTCAACCCTTGCATCCAATTGAACTAGTACTAAAGTTAGTTATCTAGGCCTAATTAACATTTTTATTCACAGTATTTTATCAAAAGATGATCACTGGTTTTATGGTGATAAAAGACTGGATATTGTAAACACGTTTAATTATGTTGGCATTGTCTTTTCATATACCGGTAAATGGAGTCAAACTCAGACCACCTTAGCTGATAAGGCAAAACAGGCTAATTTTTGTAGGAAAGTTTTAAAACTTAAGAAGACTACTACTAGCAATATTGTGTATGGTGAACTAGGAAGATTTCCTCTTCAGTTACAGAGATATTTTAGAATTATAACCTACTGGTTAAAAATAGTATGTCATAAGGGAAATCCATTAGTATGCAAAATATATGACTCGCTGTATAAACGTTTAAATGAAGATGAAAACATAATCAACTGGGCTAATCTTACTCGAAATTTACTGTTTAAACTGGGATTTGCAGACGTATGGATGGCACAAGGCGTAGGAAATACTCACCATTTTTTTAATATTTGTAAACAGCGGTTACATTATCAGCTTATACAAGGCTGGTTTGGAGATATGGAGACTGGTTCAGATATGGAATTGTATAGACATGTGAAAGTGAGGTTTTCTTATAGTTTATATTTTGATGTTGTTACCATTCCTAAATATAGAGGGCGGGGGTCCTAGGGTAGTGGTTAGCACCGCTGCCTTTCACGCCAGAGTCCGGGGTTCGGTTCCCGGTCTCGGCGGTTTGAAAGAAACAAAATTGTTTCTTCCCCATCCACGTGTGAAAGTTAGTATTGTGGGGAGCCTCCGTGACCGAGAGGTAGCGTGCTCGGCCTCAGACCGCCAGGGCTCGAATTTCGAACCCTGTGTCTGGAGGACAGTGTCATCTCAATCATCTCACCATCCTCAGGAGGTTCTCCTGGCCCAGTTTAGCCTATATGTGCACAAAGGTGGCCTAAAGCCCGATTCATTTCATTTCATTTCCTAAATATAGATAAGCAATGTGTAAATCTTTCACCCGAAATCACAGGCTTGCAATTGTAAGTGGTCGATGGTTAGGACAGCCGCGAAATGAAAGGTTATGTCAACATTTTTTATCATGTTTAAATTAACACAACTCCTTACGAGTGAAAACAGAAAAACGATCCGTAACTTGGCCACATATGTGTATAAAGGTTTTTACAAACTGGAGTGATCATAATTATATTATATTTGTATCACTTATATTATCTACACACGCCATGGCATATTATTGATTTTGTATTGTATTTTATGCTCACAGGCCGCTGGGCCTATTGCTGAAATAAACCTATACCTATACCTTGAAGTTTTGGTTCGATGCCGCGACCGACAACTTCAATTGAGGGAAAATTACACATACATATTTCTTAAATTATAGACCATACATTTTAAAATCACTCATTTCATTCCTAATATATTATGATTTGGGCCTGCTGAAAAGATTGAAGTGATTATAACCATGATTATCAGTGAAAAGGTTAAACCCATACTGACTGCACAGTGTCTTCGCTCTGCTTGACATATATCTTACATTGTCGTAGCCTATATAAAAATGAAATGAATCGGGCTTTAGGCCACCATTGTGCACTTATAGGCTAAACTGGGCCAGGAGAACCTCCTGAGGATGGTGAGATGATTGAGATGACACTGTCCTCCAGACACAGGATTCGAAATTCGGGCCCTGGCGGTCTGAGGCCGAGCACGCTACCTCTCGGTCACGGAGGCTCCCCACAATACTGACTTTCACACGTGATTGGGGAAGCAACATATTCTGTTTCTTTCACACCGCCGAGACCTGGAACCGAACCCCGAACTCTGGCGTGAAAGGCAGCGGTGCTAACCACTACCCTAGGGCCCCCGCCCCGTAGCCTATATGCCCTGGCCTGGTCAGCGAAGGTGGTTATGCAAATTTCACAAAAAACATTTATTATGTGATGTGAGAGATCGGAACCGGCACTTTATTGAAGTTTTAGATTTTGAGCGGGACCAAAATTTATAATTTACAAAATAATGACGTTTTACCAAACACTTATAAAATGATGAATGCAAAATGCATGTTCAGCGACGTTTTTTAATTTTTTGAAGACTTCTGAAATATAAATAATATTTTTGATATGAAAACCAATTTATTCGACCCATAAATTTATCTGAGTAAACGATTCATTAGTGTCGCGAATTATGATTTTCCGCGCTATCAGTGCCGCGAATTATGATATAACACGCTATCAAAGTGTCTGGAATTATGATATCGCGCGCTATCGAAGTGTTGCGAATTCTGATTTCGCGCATTATCAACGTTAAAAAAAATCATCCTGATTTTTTTCTGTACATTGAGCAACACTGTTTTGTGCAAATTGTTTTGTTTTAGACGTAGGCTATAATCTGTTTTAGATTTCTTTATCTGTCATCAGTCGCTTTTCGGTTGTACTAATAAACCTTCTTCTTTTTTCAAATTCATTTATTAGCCGTTTAGACGCCAACTTATTTAATTTGAAAAAAACCTCACACTTGAAGTTGTGTTTCGCTGACGCTTAAGTCACAACTTAAAGTGGGTGAAAAAAATCATATTTGACTAGATGGGGTCAACGATTTTGAAATCTTGCTGATTGATGTCACGTTTTATCTTCAACATGTTTGAAAGCTGGTGTTTATTGTGTCAATAAAAAATAATGACTGGCGGTTAAAGGGTTAAGGCCATTTGTCCTATTAGGCCTATACGTCGATCTTCAGCAATCAATGTCCACCCATCTATTGGTAAATTGCATAGAACGACGACTCAAACCTTAAAATCCATTTTTAGGCCTCAGCCAAAATTTTGGCGGGTGCGTATTGTCACCAGGCGCGTCCGTCAGTCCGTCTATCTGCCACTTTTAGCACTATAACTTGTTTCGCGTAACTTGAATTCACATTAAACTTCACATACAGGTTAATGATGACTAAAGCTTGATTAATTTCACATTTGCCCTTTCTGTGACCCTTATGACTTTGATTTTTTTCCGATCAACAATTTTTTTCGTTAACGCGATTTACTCAACATTTTTGTTATGTATCGTTTCTAAATTTATACCATATTTATTTCACTAATAGCTCGGATGATTTCGAAATTTAGCCTTATTCGGACAGAAACTAGGTCATGACGGCCAAACTGGCAGATTATCTACCATTATTTTTTTAATATGCGTAATATCTGGAAAACCGGGCCGGATAGCGAAACCATTACTATTAAATAAAATGTGCGGTTTCAGGTGGGGATATACCGTGGAAATTTCAACTTGATCAAATTCAAAATGGCCGACCTGTATGGTTGGCCATGACCCTCATAAGTATGGTTGGCCATCACCCTCATAAGTAAATAAACCTTCCGAGGATAATTAAAAACCTTCCGCGGATAATTAAAAACCTTTCGCGGACAATTAAAAACCTTCCCCGGAGAATTATAACCTTCCGCGGATAATTAAAAACCTTCCACAGAGAATTATAACCTACCGCGGATAATTAAAACTTTTTTTTTTAATTGTCTGCTGAAGGTTTTTAATTATCCGTGGAAGGTTATAAGTCTCCGCGGAAGGTTTTTAATTGTCCGCGGAAGGTTTCTAATTATCCGCGAAAGGTTTTTAATTATCCTCGGAAGGTTTATTTACTTATGAGGGTGATGGCCAACCATACTCTTCAACTCATTGCTTATTCATACACATAACTAATATTGTTGGGGAGATCTATTAGTTGTAGTTTGGATGGCTTACCTGCAGAGGTATTCAAGTCACAATCATCTGTTCTGTGTCACTCATTATATATATTATTCACTGTCTTGGTGGACAAAGGGGAATTCCCTAGTGAATGGGCTACATGTTTAACAGTACCATTGCACAAAGAAGGGAATAAGAAAAACTATGAAAATTATAGGAGAATTACAACACTACAATTGTTAGGTAAATTGTTTGAAACCGTAATAATAGACTAATCTTTATGAAAGAATCTCTGAGGCTAGGAGATCCATACAATGGTGGCTTTAAGAAGGGTTCAATGACGTCTGATAATATGTTTATTTTACTTTGTAGTGTTTAAAAGGCAAAAGCTTTAAAACAACCATTATATGTATGTTTTGTGGATTTTAAACGTGCTTTTGATACTGTTAATTGTGAAACGATGTTTTATAAATTAGTGAAAAGAGGTATTGATGATAATTTGATCAAAATTCTATGAGATATGTATAGAAAAACTATGAAAATTATAGGAGAATTACAACACTACAATTGTTAGGTAAATTGTTTGAAACCGTAATAATAGACTAATCTTTATGAAAGAATCTCTGAGGCTAGGAGATCCATACAATGGTGGCTTTAAGAAGGGTTCAATGACGTCTGATAATATGTTTATTTTACTTTGTAGTGTTTAAAAGGCAAAAGCTTTAAAACAACCATTATATGTATGTTTTGTGGATTTTAAACGTGCTTTTGATACTGTTAATTGTGAAACGATGTTTTATAAATTAGTGAAAAGAGGTATTGATGATAATTTGATCAAAATTCTATGAGATATGTATAGAAAAACTAAAATAAAAATATATGTTGATGGACTTTTGTCTGAAATAATCACTGATGAAGCAGGTGTGAACCAAGAAGGTGCAAATAGTCCTGATATGTTTGTAGATTTTTAAATGATCTCAGGGACTATCTCAATGAAAAATGTGGAATTGATGATTTAATTATGGTGTCAAATTCAATATAAGATTTGCACCTTTTTAAGTATTGTTCAAAGTGACAATTAATTGTGAATATTCTAAAGACAGTTTTTTTTATAT
Organism: Flabesymbios commensalis; assembly: GCA_964017125.1. Lineage (NCBI taxonomy): Eukaryota > Metazoa > Annelida > Polychaeta > Terebellida > Flabelligeridae > Flabesymbios > Flabesymbios commensalis. The sequence goes on from OZ024902.1 coordinate 97,888,325, forward strand.
TTGGCAAGAAACTTAACAGCTTAATGGATATACACTTTTTCTTCAATAGATTGCAGATTGAAATTACATCACAATACAAATATTTGGGTTGTATTTTCAATCAAACCCTAATATTTTCAAAAAACATTTTAGTCATAGTCTCTCAAAAGCCAGTAAATTAAGCTACATATAAAGTACAAAGTTACTGTGTATGTTTAGGAAACCCCCACCTGAACTCACAATCAAATTGTTTCTTTTGTCCTCCCTATTGTTGAGTATGGGAGTGACATATAGTCAGTTGGAATATATCTTGGTGCTGTTGATATTTGGCAAGTCAAATTTATTAAAAGAACACTTAAACTTAGATCTCAAACCCCAGTTTACCTGTTCTCGGTGAGGTGGGAAAGTACCCTCCTGTCAATACATTTAATACTTAAGAGTGATCAAATATTGGTTGAGATTGGCAAATTTGCACAATGACTGTATAACAAAAAATATGTTTGATGCATTATGTACATTGGACCACCTAGGATATGTAACTTGGGCTACACACTTGAGAAAAATATTATTTAATCATGAACTAGATTATCACTGGACATGTGAATCATTGAGGCAATACAAAGATATTAAACACCATATTATTGAGAGGTATAAATCATCCTTCCTGTCCCAAATTCAAAATGGTCAGAATAATCCGAAATTAAGGACATACCAATAATTTAAATCACAACTCAAGTGTGAAACCTATCTCCGACTCGCAGTCCCAAAATACAGGGTTAGTCTTTGCAGACTTCGAACCAGCTCTCACAATTTAGAAATTAAAAGGGGCAGGTATACCCTGATCACATCGCAAGGCTCTGACACACTGTCCGCCATTGTTTTTGCAGAATGGTTCTACTGTGATCACCAGAGTGCGCTAGCTGAATACACCCATACCTCTCTAGGTCTTATCGCTAGGCGGAGTCAGTGTCTGTTTTAGACAGCGAGCCGTGGGAAAATGGAGGTCAGTGCCGCTGGGCTCCACGCAATGTGAGTAGCCTGGTTTAGCTGGGTAGGGCAGGTATCTCCAAAAACACCGTCTGAACATACATTGTGTTATCAGTGTGATGATCAGCTAGTTGAGGATAAAATTGATTTTGCTATTGTGTGTAAAAAGTATACCGTCTTTCGTGCAGAATTGTTTATTATTGCAGTGAAATTTATTCTTATTTTTTTTAAATATGACAATAAAAGAGCAATTTATAGCTTTATTAAAAAGTGAAGAGGCTGCAGTCATCTAAGCACTTGGTAGATTTACATATTTGATGGTTTTAACTAAGAGATCGGGAATAAAAAATGCTAACAATCTCATTTTTCTTTGAATATGTAATGCTTTATCAGATTATCTATCCAGTGATTACATGATTCTAACCCAAAATGGTTCTGTGTCAAAGACATTTATAATTTTTTATATATAACATATTTGGCCTGTAATATTTCCATTGTAATATCTCTAATAATCTTGTGCTTTTTTAATGCAACCAATATATATCTAGAAGTCGTTTGTATTGTAAATATATAGGGGCAAATCACAACTCTGTATTCTGTCAAATGTGTATTGACCCATGTGTCAGAATGACACTCTGCTTTTGGTCTGAATAAAACATATATATATTAACCAGACCAGAAACCACAGGGGAGATAAGGGTAATATGGGACACCAATTTATATGGTCTTATATGGGGGAAAACAGCTTCAGTCTGAGACACGTTTCAACACTACTTCCCTTTGGTGAGCATCGCTAGTAACTAGCTTGAAACTACAGGAGAGCATGAACACAGATCCTCACTTGACACCAGGTCTCGCCCTCCATGTTTCGGACATAGCTTGTTTTGAAACTACAGGAGAGCATGAACACAGATCCTCACTTGACACCAGGTCTCGCCCTCCCTCCATGTTTTAGACCACCTTATAGATGGTGGCCTTTGCTAACTACCCGACATAACAGACATGTAGAGCATGCGGACTATGTGGTAGTGTGACACTCTTTAGTAGTAGGCCTACATAATATGCAGGCATGTTCCTGGGCCGAAATTTTAATGCCGAAATTTTAATGGGCTAAGTGGGCTATTTTAAGGGGCCCTTTGGCAGTGTGGGTAGTATAATGGGGTATTTTTTCGAAAAGATAAAAGCTAATTGTGATGTAATTTGATACATATGCTTCATAATGGAGTAGATAAAATTAGATGTAAAAACCTACATGTACAGAATAGTACCGTGAAAGAAAACTACTCACCAATAAACGCTTTATTTGCAGGTATACAACATTTGTTGTACATCATACAAATTTCCAATATTATTACCCTTAATACTATATATCTTACGTAAACATTGATAGGCCCAATCAATAGCCTATTCCATTGACAATACCGTAAGCCCACCGTCATTCATGCTCCGATAATTAGATGATAGACTCCATTAATCAGGTAATGTAATCAATTAAAGATATAAGTTCATCAGAAATAGGGGTGAGCCCTATATCATATCCCAAGAACAGTGGATTATTGAATACATGAGTGTTTTAAGCCTATACCAAGAACAGTGCATTATTAAAAGAAATGTGAGATATGCATTAGCGTCATAATAAATGGCAGTGTTGCCCTCCCCCATTTACACGCTAGTTATTCTGAAAGAGTGGCATCATTTTTTAATTAAATAAAAGCCCGGGTTTGAAGGGCCCCATGCTATAACCTGCATGGTAACTACCCTTTTAATGAAACTGAGAAAAACGCATTTAAAGTTTTATAATTTGAAACATAATTTTCTCTGAAACAATTTTTTTATATGCATATCATTGTTGTTTTATTAAGATAATAGCAATATGCTTTAGCATCAAAATGTGAAATATAAATTAAATCAATTTAAATATGGAAATTAGCAGCAGACTTAACATATTAATGCCCGTTAAAATTAAAAATTGTAATGATAACGAGCAAGAAGGAGGTATGTGTAGTTAGCACAGGGAGGCATTTGATGAAAGGCATGTGTGGTTGCATAAACGTGTTAACTAGACAAACCATCATTGTGATCTTTCAAAATAAATTTGAGAAAAAAATATGCAACTAGATATACCACGGTCGTCGAAATGAATTTCACATCAGAACTTGTTAGTTAGAGCTACATCTGCAAAGTAATATTTTGTGTAATGCAAAATTCAACTACTCTTTGTGAACAAAATGTGTTTATTTATCAATCGTTTTAAAAGGAACATCCATAGTCCAGCAGCCATGGGGTCAACCTTGCAAAAATACACCAAAACGAGGTTTGTGGCGTATCAGGGGGCGATTCAATCACGCAGCCAAGAAATAACAATGTGAAGTTTGCTGTGATAGTGGTTTATCGATCAAGCTGGTAAGCCTGCAAGAAGGGCTGAACTTAGCTAAGCCTAGCTGAGCTGAGTTAAGCTAAATGTGCTAACTTGTGAAGGTGGAAGTACAATAAGTATTTTGTAGAAAAACACAGAAAACATTTGTGGGTAAATAAATAAATTTATTATTTCAGTTGATAACATTGTCAACCATTTATATGACTAGTTCATAACTAGTACTTAGTATTCATGTAATGATCATACTACAATAAAATCGTAGACTAGTAACAATGTGTTAAGTGGAATAATATAAATTGTATTTACTACTAGTCTGATACTGTTAAAACAATGGTTGACAATAAGTTTGCTAGTGACTGCCACATGATCAAATATTATAAAAATTACAAGGATGACAATGTCTTAACTGTAGAGTGTTGAATGTAAAAAGGGGTAAGTATTCAGAAACGAGGTTCCGTAAACGTCAGCATGCACTGATCGCTAACAAAATCACATCTCCGAAACAATACCCATTTTCGTAAGTTCTCACCCCCCGAGTGCAGCATGCGCTGACATCAGGAGGTGCGATTAAAACCATCAGTTTTGATAAAATCATCTGGATCACATACAGGATGTGGGATTTTGATCTCCTGGCTTGATCTGCACCTCTGCAACCTGTGATAAAGGACTAGACCTGTTGTTGGTGTGCTGACTCTCATTATAATTAGGTTGTCCCGGTATATGATGCTGTTCAGCTTGTCTGTCTGATGGAGATGCCACAATCCTGCAACCAGAATACTTTTCGGCAATTAAATGGTCAGAATAGGTGTATATATTTAAATTACAATATTTGCAATCAAGTGGGCATTGCAATGTATCATAACTAGATTCACACACAGTGGAAAGTTGTGTCGAAATTATTCACAGAATAACGACTGATAGACAATAATAGACAATAATATGTAATATGCTATCGACATAAATACCATCCACGTTAAATCTCATAAATCATGATTGTTCATTATTGTTTCTATACAATGCATCATTTGAGGATAACTAACCAATCAATTTCAGCCGTTAATTGCAGACAATTTGCTTCTTGTAAGCAATGAAAGCAGTGACTTAACACAAAGGTATTAAAAAGTTTCAAAATTATCCCTGACAATTTAGAACCAACCTTAAGTCTTAATGTATTTAATTCATAATAGCAGACTCAGTGTGCGATACAGAGTCTGTAATCATTGCCCTTCATAAAATTGTTGCCCAAAAATCCGGTGCAAGGACGATCAATTGTGCAATGAATTAATGTCATTGTTTGATCAATATTTTTTATTTTATAGTTTAATTGAAATAAAGCCTCACCATGTAATCTTTATTAGCTATGCTGTCCATTCTGAGGGTAATGAAATTATGACACTGGTTTTTATTTACCCCTGTTTGTCTAAATTATTGAATTATCATAAAATGGGGCTTTTATTGGGCTGGCAATATAATTTTGTACCCCTTTCTGACTATTTCGTCATCCACGGTATGTCGTGTAAATAAAATAAATGAATGAGTCGTCAAAAACTTATTACCAGTAGGTATTCCCTGACAGCGTTTTATTAGATGAAAGTTGCACGTAATTCTCGGTTTATGTTTTAATCATTTTACTAGGAGATAGTTGTGTTGGAATAGCCTGATTATTTATTAAACAAAAACAAATGCATATTTGCTGGAAAACATGTTAAGCAAGTTTTGTCACGGGTTGTCTATATTGCATAAATAAATTGTTTAGAAAACTATTTCCAAAAAGGATTACATATAAAATAAAGGTATTTTCTTGCAAATCTGTGTTGCTTTTAGCCAACATAATTATGAACCACGCATCGGAATTACTAGGCAAAATTTGTACATATCCAGAAATTTGCTAAATTTGCATGTAGACCTACTTTGTGTTAAATAGGCTTAGTAATTTTTTCACAACTGACGTGTATGGCTGAATAAATATTTAGATAAGGATGAGGAAAGTTGCGCACAAGCATGCTTTTAAATTGAATATTGCATATTCTTGAAAATCTGTTGAGAGCAATATTGCTTGTGCCAGTACACAAGAGACAAGTGTGATCTTCAGTAGTGTCTCACAAAAAAAATGATGACACAGTTACTCCCATATTATTTGGAAATCATTCAGGTTGTTCCTGAAGCAGAACATTTTTTGCAAATAATAAAGATAAACCATGGTATCTCTCGTCAATAAATTGTTCAAGTACTTCCTGAAAATTTGTTTTCTTTCATAATTGTAAAAAAAGGTAATCCACAGTATGTCTTGTGAATAAATTATGACATAAGGGTACACCAGTGTGTCTAAACTAATAATAATGAAAAAAATGAAATTCCTGAAAAAAACAGTCTATATCTAGCCTTACTGGTAAGTGCGCACCACAAAAATTTAAAAACTTCTGCAGTTCTAGACTAGAGCTGCAAAAGTTGTTTAATTTTTGTGCTGCGCATTCACCAGTTAGGCTGGATATAGAGACGAAATTCCTGATTTCTAATTATTGACTACCATGTCAAAAATAAGATATACGGGAATTTCGTTTCTATATCTAGCCTAACTGGTAAGTGCGCAGCACAAAAATAAACAACTTTTACAGCTCTAGTCTATGGACATGTTTACATTACATGGTCATATTTTTAAGCTGAAATAAAATCACTGATTTTTTTATGATTTTAAGCCTGGGCATGTCCCTTTAATATAAAATTGTTCAGGCAATTCCTGAAAATATATATTTGTTTGTAATTGCCATTCCGAATGATACGGGTTCACCACAGTAGGGGCGGGGGCCCTAGGGTAGTGGTTAGCACCGCTGCCTTTCACGCCAGAGTTCGGGGTTCGGTTCCCGGTCTCGGCGGTTTGACCGAGAGGTAGCGTGCTCGACCTCAGACCGCCAGGGCTCGAATTTCGAATCCTGTGTCTGGAGGACAGTGTCATCTCAATCATCTCACCATCCTCAGGAGGTTCTCCTGGCCCAGTTTAGCCTATATGTGCACAAAGGTGGCCTAAAGCCCGATTCATTTCATTTTTTTACACCACAGTAGACCTATGTCTAAATTATTTGAAAATTAATTCCTAAAAGATTAATTATTTGCCAATGATAAAAGGATAATCCACATTATGATTTGCCAATGAAAATTGTTTCAGGTATAATGATTTCTAAATCACGCCCACACTATGTCTTGTCAAAGAATTACGACAAGGTTACACCACAATGGGCCATATATGCCCGAAGCTAGTTTAGCTAACATGAAGTTTAGGCTCAACACAGTGTTAAGTAGAACAGTGTTTTTTAAAAAAAAAACCCGTATGCCAAAAGCAAGGTTAGCATCGTGTTAATAAACCATAAGGTTAAATCCTAAGCCAGTGTTGTAACGCCGTGAAGCATACAATTCGTGTACACTTCCAGTGATTCCCATCAGCGCCGACAGCGTCCGACAAACACGATACGTTCCACCGATGCTGCTTTATTGTTCCTGCCGGCGTCGAAGACTACGACGGCTCAACATTAATTCATCAACGGCGCAAAGTGTCATGTTTGGTTGCCCTGGTTGTGAATATAAGCAACGACACATTAACCTTCTTAGCCTACATTATGCTTCTTCTCATTCACATTCACCGTGATAAATCGCAATTCCAATCTTATGTGCCTTAAGATGAATGAAAACTACTTATTTGATAAAATATGCAACTGTTGTATAAAATCAGTACTGCGAAAAAATTGAATGGTGAATTAATATGTACTTTTATGATGCCCAATAACATCTGAAATAATACAAAATCCATTAATCCTTTCAGCACGTAGACGTCTGAATCTAACGTACTATAGACGTCAGACGTCTGAAGGCGGTCCCCTGCGCTGAAAGAATTAAAAACATTATAATTGCCGCACACCCATAACATAGGTAGGGGTAACTCAAATGAAGCAGAAAGGACTGATGAAGACATTTATGATGATTTCAAATTGTCTAAGCTAGCTCGTTCTGCTTCATTTGGGTACCTATGTCATTGGGCTACTGCCATTAATATTTTTTTATTTTTTTTAGCCTGGGGACCGCCTTTAAACGTCCAAATTTGACGTCCACAGACGGTTCCCGTTCTGAAAGGGTTATTACATTAAATATTATCTCAGATATTATTTCGCATTATAAAAAGTATATATTAATTCGTCATTTATCACCTCATACTTTATACGAAATGTATTTTAGCGTTGTAAACTTTACTATCATTATCATATGTATGTACAATAAAATCTGATATAAGAAAAACATTTAATTAATTCCATTGGTATATCAGTATTTAATTGTGATAGGCATGCATATATATGTGTGTATAATTTTATTTTTATTTGCTTTTCTATCAAATATAAACAAATATTTGATAATGTTGATTTTTTTTCTAATTACTCCACACAATTATGAGTGTCATCTATTAGTATTCCATGGATAATTATGATAATTCAGCTATTTTTATGATTCGATTTCAAATTGCTATTGCCATCAACTTCCTTAAACTACCCCCTGAGCAGGGTTAACTTCTGGCAACATAACACACTGGTTTATCATCGTGTTAAGTCTAAACCAGCTTCTGGCATACCGGTTAGCGTTAAACTGAAGGTTACAACACTGTTATAGTTAAACTCTCACTAACCTAGCTTCGGGCATACGGCAATGTGTCTAAAATATTAGAAAATTTGTTTATGGATTTCATGAAAAATAACTTGGATTAAATGGGCAGCAGTATATCTTGTCAAAAAAATTTGTCAATGGTACTCCGCAGTGTGTCAAAATTATTAGAAAATAAATGTGTTCAGGTATTACTTGCAAAATGAGGTTCATCTATTTTTTTAGAATAGTGCATGGATTTCAGGAAAAAAAAAAATTACTTTGATCTGAATGACATTCATCAAGGGAAATCCACATTATGTCTTGTCAATAAGCACATTTATTAAACCTAAAAAACCTATTTCGCATGTAAATCCTGATACAAGTGAGGAGGGTACCACACAGTTGTCAAATAACAAATATTTTCATAAAATTGTTTTAACCTTTTCATGGCCAAATTTCTAACACTGTAACAGACAAAAGAATAATCCATGCATAATGGCTCCCAATTACATTGTGACACAAAGATACACCATATTGTTCAGACCAAAAATATATATCTGTCGTAATGTATTAGGCTGCCTACTGGCATATTTATTACAATGTATTAAGCATGGTATTATTCTTTAAAACTATCAATTTTAAATTGATTGATGGCCTGATTGATTGATGGCCTGTTCGTAAAATTCACATCAGTACAAATTAACATCATACCTCTTTATTCAGAGTCTCGATTTAACATTGCTCAATCTCGTATGTGTGCAAATTAACACCTTGTCGTGATCGTTACCTCCGGGAAACAATGAAAAACTTTCAGGCACATTTTGGGATTAATAAACATCATGCCGCCACTAACATTATGTTTTTGTGCATATAAGAGCCTAGTAATAATCAGATGGACTGATAAAAAACAAAATGGACATATGCATGCAGTCGATGACAATTAGCTAGCAATGCCATTGAAAGGTGTGTCTTTCATATTGTTGGCGTGACAAGGGTGTGTTTACACAGGCGTAACTGTGAGACAATTAGCAGCAATACTTCAACACGATTTAAGTTCAGCGATAGCACATTTTGCATGCTACCGCTTGTCATGGACTATTGGTCCGTGCCGATTATAAATTTTAAAAGTAAATACTAACACATCACAAGTATAATATAAGCAAAGTAAGGGAACGTCTTGTTTTTAACCATGTATACCCTGTTATTGAACCATTTATTAGTCATGCTTAACATGGATTTATTCACAAAAGATCAACTACCTCAAATCTCCTTGACATGTATGTTGAGGTTGGTGCGACCCTTGATTAAGGAGGGCAAACAGATGTGATATTTCTTGATTTTAGTAAAGCGTTTGATGATCATTTTGTGCCACATAATTTACTGATTCATAAGCTAAGATCATTTGGATTTAATGGGAATTTGCTGAATTGGATGCTACAGTTTCCAGAAAAATCAAATCCATAGATGACTGTATATTATTACAAAAAGACCTTGATTCTTTGTTAGCATGGAGTCATGAATGGAAAATGAAATTTAACCCTGCAAAATGTAATGTTATATCTATTAGTCGAAAGTCACATGTCCCCAATTTTCAATATTGCTTGGATAATATTTTTTTTACAGCATACCGACAAAATTGTAAATCTTGGAGTGATAATTGACCCAAAACTTAGTACTCGGGATCATGTTGTTAAAACAGCTTCGAAAGCACACACCATGCTTAGTATGATTAAACGGGCTGTAGGATATGATTCAACAGATCCTGTTAAACGTCAGCTTTATTTGTCACATGTTCGGTCTGTATTAGAGTATTGTTCTCCAGTTTGGTCACCATACCTCGTGACAGAAATAGCATCATTGGAGAAGGTGCAGCGACGTGCTATCAAATTTATTCTAAATGATTTCTCAATTTTATTTCTTTAGTCGATACCAGTACAAGTCGTCGATCTGCACAAAAGGGAATTGTTTCAAAAATACCCCGAGTGAAAAACAACGATATTTTATAATTTATAGTTTAATAGGATTGTAAAAACTTGGTATATTTTATTCTCCAGTAAAAATACCCCGAGTGAAAAACAAGGATATTTTATAATTTATATTTTAATAGGATTGTAAAAACTTGGTATATTTTGTTCTCCAGTTTGGTCACCATACCTCCTGACAGAAATAGCATCATTATATTTTAATAGGATTGTAAAAACTTGGTATATTTTACATGAAAGCATTCGTGCTACCAGCAACATTAATTTTTTTAAACGTAAGATAACGGAATTTTATTTCAACAAACTTAATACATACGATGTAAATAATCAATGCTCATGGAGTGCAGCTTGTGGATGTAGTAAACATCATTAGCCTTTTGTATGTATAATACACATTTTTAGTGAAATGGGATACTGTAGTAGTAATATCATGGTTTAATGTATGTCACTAATTATTATTGTTATCATATGTGGCAGGCGATCTTAGCAGAGGTCTTCAGAGACCTGTTGTTGTCTGCCAGTCATAGCATGTTTTTTTTTAAACTCAGCATTGCTATATATATTGTGCTCGCAAACATTTTCTGTAATTTATGCTATACAACACCATTGTTATGACAAATCGAAATAAATAATAAAAAAAAGTTAACTAGTAATAATAGTATAATAAGAAATAAAACTTAGGCCGACCTATATCTTTATATCCACATATATATTGATTATATATAGTCAACGGGCCAGTAATTCAAGCTTCCGGGATAAGATACTAGTACTATTGATATGACGATAATGGAAGTCGACATTGAATTTGATTAATCGCAATATATTTAGAACAGACAGTATATATTATTAAGTAACATTACAATTTGTAGATTTTAAATACGTCTTGTTCAATACAAATCAGCGGAAGGGTTAATCAGCTGCGGAGTTATATTACTAGCATAATTGCAATCTGCAGCCGCCGTTATCTCATATTCACTGAGTGTTGTATACACACTACGACATTGATCACTGTTATGTTATGCTCGGTGTTATCCGGGAATAACAAAGACATATTTCAACAATATTTGGTGTTTGTTTGAAATACTATTATGTCGTAGACGGTGAACCAACATTAACACAACATAATGAAAGAATCGTGTTCACTGGGAAGCCTTTTTTTGTCACTTGATCGATATACGATATACGTTCATGTTGAGCCAGTGATAATCATCTTCCACAACAAGTTATCTTACCCACGAGCACGCAGTGCGATACCTTGCTTTATCGAGCATGGCGTCCAACTGTTTTAAATATCGAGATACCTTGAATGTCACGCGTCCCAAGACCGGTCAATCAGACACCGTTTGACAGATGGCTGACAGCGCTTGCTTGTTTCCGTTTGTATGATAGATCAGATAGATATAATAAGCTCAGAATCTCACGCTGATGTCATTGTGTTCCCAGCTCCCTGAATGGCGGCCACTATATGATTACTGGCCACCATGACGAGATCCGGTACAACTCATTGACCAAAATGAGAGATTCCCAACTTGTCTATATACTACATCTAGCAACGGCAACAGGTAACTGTGCATGACAGATGAACAAGAGGTCAATTCTTCGTGACCTTTTATAAATCTGAAACATCCAATGAGGTTTGAATCTCAGACACACCCCCAAGATGACCACATAGACAGAATAAGTGATTGTAGTACTCGATACGGCCAGGCTCCTGCGGTAGCACTCTCACTAGCGTGAGACTGGCCAAGAGAAGATGGTGATAATGTATTAGTGGTTTATGAGCTGCTAGGTGTGCGCTGGTCATCTCTTGTGTCGCAGCATGCACATTCCTATTATAGATATATTTAACATATATTTGACATTCTCTAGTTTCATTGATAATGCCTTATGAATCCGTAGATGTGCATACAAGATTCTACATCCGTCCCCCCTTTTTAATAAGGATTTTATCCTGACATAAAGAGTATATGGAACGTATTTATAGTTTGTAAAATTATTACAATTTTCCAAAGAAACGAGGTCATACATTGACCGTCAGTTTATTACAATATCTGTTATGGACAGATCTTTGTAAGTAGATTACGGAAGGAATCAACACGTTATTTTAATTTCAGCCATTGGTAACAAATATAAATGCGGCCGTGTTAGGTGCGTGGATTCACTGCCTGGAACGTAGTTCTTAGAAGCTCCTTTGCGGTCACTTCTGTTGAAGAGTCGTTTCCTTTTGAGGTACATGGCTGTTGGCGGGATAGCGCACAGCCACAGAAAGTGTAGCCATTTGCGGCCGACTGGGGCTGGTTTAGCCCAGCGGGTCTGGCAAGCAATGAGCCCAGTCGTACTTGTACTTTATCGACTTCTTCCAGGTCTTCAAGTTGTTGCACAACTGGTTCTTCGAGTTCATTGTGGGTCAGCATTCTCTGTGATACTATAGCTCACTGGAGTTCTGGCTGAATCTGCTCGCAATGTTCTATTTGTTTCTCTCGTGAACGTTGTTTTTAGTGTCCAGTCCATGCCGTGCAGACTGCAGGGGAACGTCAACTGCAGCCTGTAAACACCGGCTTCCTAGGTGGCTGCTCTCTCGGCTTGACCAGCGCAGCGTTTGATGAGGGTTGTACCGTTTGTAGTTAGGACAAACCCATTGTTTTGATGAGGGTGGACTGTGTCTATGGGGATGCGTCGTTGGACTACCATGACACATGAGGGGTGGTATGTGGGGTTGGCCGCGAGGAGATGTGTCAGGCGAACGTACGCGGTTGCTTGAGTAATGAGTCCATGTCTGCAGACTCGGGGGTGCCGTCCGAGGCACCTGGGGGACACATCCAATCCTCTGCGGTGAGTATCTCTTAAGACATGTTGGGGCAGGGCCAAGGTAGACTGCCACGTGTCGAATGGCTCCGGTCACGTGGTAATCGTAACAAAGTGCCACTGTTCGGGTGACATCAGTGGAAGTTTAGCTCTGTAGATGAGTACGTTATCAGTCCATACTGGGGTGACAGGGGATTTTTCATAGTACCATTGTAGGGGTTGTACAATTCTACCTGTCTGAAATAGCACAGATGCGAGGAGTTCTTTCAGTGTGGTAGGGGGCAGCAGCGTTTCGGTGAGTCGTCCAGCTTCTAGATGTGTCTTGCGTTGTTGCCAATGGTAGCAACTTCGTGCGTACTGTTGGGCGCTTAGTAACATTTGGGTGACCAATTCGCCGATGGCCTGCTGGTTGCGAACCATTCGTATCTGGCCTAGCACGCCAGAGAGGCCGTTGTTTACTTCTGAGAATATGCCTTTCACTTCTTTGATTAAAAGGTTTATATGGTCTCTATTGATCTGAATTTCTGCGTATGTGTGATTAATAGTTACCGTGAATTGGTCAATCCAATGGAGGGTGGTGTCTTGGTTCCGTCTCATTTCGTCCAGGGTAACTCGTACTTCCTGCATTTCGCTGTCTGTTGCTGTACCAAACAGAAACTTCATGGCGGAACCAATACCGTTGAACACTCCTCGTCTTCTCCGTTGAGTGTCCCACAATGAAATGGGGATGGTGATGAAGTCTTCAGCGATTTTTAATCGTGACAGGGCTATTGCTGTCCCAATGGTGGGTGCCTCCTGTCTTATCATGTTCGTTGTTAGAACTATGTCCTAGAGCAGGTCTGCTGGGAATACTGGTTTTGTAATGGTTATGACGTTAGTTAGTTCACCTTCAATGACTGCTGCTTTCTCATTCACTTCGATTTCGACGCCATCTGTCAGCTTGGTGGCCCAATGTGTTTGGGCCACCAATGCCCAATGCTTATAAGTGCACATAACATAAGCATGCTACTCGTCCACGCTTGGCCTGGTTTCTCCATCTTGAAAATTTTTGTTCAGGGTTTGTCTGAGTCTTTTTGATCTTTGTGGTAATTCTGGTTCGCTGGTATCCATGCGAATGTCTCTCTGCAATGTGGGCCACGTCTCAGATGACGGCTCCTTTTCAGTCCCTGGAGATTGAGGTTGGGCCGTGGTGGGGAGGGGGGGGCGGTGTTTGTATTGGGTTTGATGACTGGGGTAGGGGCCAGGCAAAGATATATTTTTCTGGCGCAGCAGGTTCAGTCGTGGTGGCTGGTGGGTAGGTCGGGGGGGGGGGGGGGGTTGTCCGGGCGATGTCACAGTCGTTGGGAGGGTTTGTGGCTATTGTCTTAGGAATGTGTGGTCGCTGGCCATACAAAGCCTGAAATGGCGAATATCCAGTCGCATTACTGACCGCCGCTCGGTGGGCATACAGGGCTGGGCCTAATTGATTTTCCCAATTAGTTTTATTTTTAGACATTAGTCTTTCAATCAGTCCCCTAAAATTAATGTGCTATGAAATATCTGCACTTTGCCATTACTCTGTGGGTGGTAAACTGTGGTTGTTCTACGTTCAACCCCCCAAGCTTTACAGGTCTGAGACTGCTAAATTTAGTACATCTGGTGGGCTGTAACGTGTGAAGTACTCCCTATGCAGAATATCTGCAATTGTGCTACCTCGCTTATTGCTAATGGGGTACACGTCTGCCCATCCTGTCAGATGGTCAATAAACGTAAACACATGGACATGCCCTTTTTCTGAACGTGGGAATGGCCCTATAAGGTCCATTTTTACGTACTGGTGTGGGTAGCAGGGGTCTGGCATTCTGCCATGAGCTACGTGTTCTGTTCGGGTGTGGTGAGTGTGGCATATGCCACAAAAAGTCAATCTATTTTCAATGAGCTTCCGCAATCCCGGCCAAACGTAAGCTTCTCTGATGGCGCTACCTGTTTTGCCCTCTTTGGCATGGCCTGTCTGTTCATGGCACCTGTCGATACCTTCAGTCTGCCATTTTGGGGGTAGTATAATTCTGGGGTATTGGGCTTGGCGGGGACCTGGGCATTTTGTAGAAAATAATACTCCATTATCAAACCCGTAATCATTATCAGGGTCCCCCTCTGCCTGCCATTCTACTGGAAATGCCTCCCTTTAGGTTTCGATTAGCTGATCCCTGTTTATCCCATCAAAGTATAATGGGAGATCCCAGGTAACGGACCCTTCTTGTGGTTCAATATAATTTTTGACCTCTACAGGGTTTATTTGGGGGCAGTGAAGGCGACTAAGCATATCTGCTCTAATATTATTCTTTCCTTCTCGGTATTGAATATCCGCCCCAAATTCAGCAATTATAACCGCCCAACGTTGGATTTTAGTGTTGGCCATTTCATTTTGAAATAGGAATCCCCACTGCCTGGGTAGTGTATTTTTTATTTTGCTATATAGGCCTATCACTTTAAAAAAAAGTGCCCAATAGCCCTCAAAATATATGCTGATCAACGAATTATGGACGCATTTTCTTAAAAAAAAAATTCTTTAGAATATAAATCGCAATCAAAGATGTAGGGTCCAGGGGGGTGCACAGGGGGGGGGGGGGTTTCAGAGGGGTTCTGTCCTGACACCCCCCCCCACCTTTGAGCTGCAGAATAAAAGAAAAATTCCGGGCCAGAACCCCCTATTTTTTGAAATTTCACCTCTTGACCCCCCCCCCCCCTAAGACCGAAAGCTGCACAAGCCCCTGGGGTTAGGGCTTAAAGTAGGGTCGGTCTGGTGATCGGAAAGTGGTATTCTTTTAGCCCAATTAGAATGAAGATGATTGGAGTGAAGCATAATAACTATAGACTAGTAGAGGTATAATCTGAGTCTTAGGCCTACTACTATAGTAGTGGTAGGCCTACTAGGCCTCTCAAAGTCTGACTAGGATTGACATGTGCAGGCCTAGTATACAGTGGTCAAATGAAATGAATTTCAATAGTCAGTTCTATGCGTGCACATGTATAAATAGCAATTTCATCGAAGCAGCATTTCTCAATTTTGAACAGTGTAGTGTAATCTATTCCAAAGTATGGTATGATATCTGCAACACAGAAAGAAAAAAATACATGAGACTGAAAAATGTTTATAAACTAAACGTGGCTTGGTTTGCTGAAATATTCAAAATAGTTAATTAACAAGGCCCGCTGGTGACAGAGATAGGCCTCAGCCTCTAATCATCGTTTAAAAGTGAAAATCATTTGAAACAAGAGCACACTCGACAATAGCCCGCCGCCATTATTGAAATTGTCCAAGAACTGGTTATTAGCATCATACAGTACAAATTTGAGCAGGATGCAAGAACAATTTTGAAGTTAAATCGAGCCAACAAGATAAAATTATCGACAAAAAATGTGAAAGATCACAATAAATCGGTCAGTTTTAATTGTTTTCAGGTATTTTTGAACTTTTCTGAGAGCTGGTTATGAGTAACATTCATATTTCAAATTTGAGCAGGATACATGGAAAACTTTTGAAGTTATCGCGCCCACAAATCAAAATTATTAACGTACATGTAAAATCAGGGCTTGAAATTGGACTAAATTTCCACTTGTCCAGTTGGACAACTAGCTAAAAAATCAACTAGTCCTTCTCAAAAATAGAATTTGTTCTTCCTAATAATTGTCAAGCATGACCAGTGCACTCGTCCAGTAGGACAAGCTCATTGAAACGGAATTCGTCCTTCCCAGATTGTCGGTCTTCTCGGACAGGGCCAATTTCGAGCCCTGAAAATGTGAAAAATCTTGATAAATTGGTCATTTTGAATATTTTTTTCTGCCATTATTGAACTTGCCCAAGACCTGGTTACCAGCAAAATGCAGAATAAATTTGAGAAGGATACATGAAAAACTTTTCAAGTTATGATGCCCACAATGAAATGTTAACGCCAACGCCGATGAACCGCATTTGCAACAGCCCAACTTTTTTAACTAAAAAAAATGTAAAGATGGGCTGAAAATGACAGCAAGTCTGCCATTTAAAATGTAGTTCAAAACTTTTCAGGGTATAACCCTCTCAGAAACCTCACATTTTGTTTGATAGTAATGGTCTAGCTATCTGGTACGGTTTTAAGGTCAACAGTGATGACTTTAAATTTTATGGAGTTGCAATTTTTCAGGGCATATATATTTCCCCCTGAAATGACACATTTTATTCTATGGTAAATTAAATCAATTGGGCTTTAGGCCACTTGTGTGCACATACAGGCTAAATTGCGCCAGGAGAACCGCCTGAGGATGGTGAGATGAGTGAGATGACACTGCCCTCTAGACACAGATTCTTTCAAACCCTGGTGCTCTGAGGCCGAGCACGCTACCTCTTGGTCACGGAGGCTCCCCACAATACTGAGTTTTACGAGTGGATGGGGAAGAAACATTTTTGTTTCTTCCAAACCGCAGAGACTGAGAATGGGCTAGCTACCTGGTACGGTTTTCCATATACATGATATATTAAGCATTTTGAAGTGCATAATTGCCGCATGTTGGCCATTTTTAATTCAATCGAGTTGAAATTTTTAAAAACAATATTCCTTCCTGAAACCGCACCTTTTGTCCAATAGTAATGGTTTAGCGATCTGGCACAATTTTCCAGTTATTAAACATATTAAAGGGACTGTCCCAGGCTAAAATCATAAAAAATCTGTGATTTTATTTTGGCTTTCTAATATGACCATAATGATGTAGACATGTCCATAGACTAGAACTGCAAGTTTTTAAATTTTTGTGCTGCGCATTTACCAGTTGGGCTAGATAGACGAAATTCCTGCATTCTTATTTTGGACAACCATATCAAAAATAAGAAATACGGGAATTTCGTCTCTATATCTAGCCTAACTGGTAAATGCGCAGCACAAAAGTTTTTTGTGTTGAAAGTGGCGGACAAACGGACAGACGGATGTGCCTCAGGTGACCACAATAGGCATCCGCCAAAATTTTGGCTGAGGCCTAAAAACTGAAACTTAAAGCCCTAGGCCCTATAATTATCATATTTAAATTTTCAACCACTTGACTCTAAACTTAAAGTGGTTGAAAATTACTCATACATGTTATAGGCGTATTTGTTTCATTTGAGACAAAACATTTGCAAATCTTGATGTTTGACGTGTACTCATTCCATTCAAAATAACAATTTTTTTTTAGTAATCAGCTCCTGAATTTTTTTTTAAACGTATCTAGTCGTGCTTAGCGCTGGGTTGAATATGTGAGTCATTCCATCAAGATGTCATATTACAAAATATTCTAAATATACACAGCATTGTCCTTCACGATTCATTTTAAGACGGGAATTAGACGCATATGCGTCAATTGTATGCCTCCGCCATCACATGAGACTTTAATTATGTACTTGGTCTAGGGCCTCCTCTATCTCCTCTCTCCCTGACTTAGAGTTTTCTGAGATATCGTGATGACAATATTTACAACAAAAAAGCTCAAAATCACCATCTTCACGTATGTACAGTTCTATAAATTGTATGGATACGAAAGCGATATAGCTTGTACAAACCAAGATTTTTCAGCCTCTGTGACCCTGACAAATACGTCAAGGTCACCCATAATTGTGCTTGACCTTGAGTTTTATCATATGGATCATTGGTTTTAATATGGAAGAAATACATATTCAGATATTGTAGGTATGGAAATATTGTGAGTACAAACTTTCATCCTCTATTATCCTCTATGACACATAGGTGAAAGTCACCACGCCTTGAACTTGTCTTTGAGCTTTATCAGATGGATCACTAGTATAAATATGGAAGCAATACAAATTGTACGTGTGGAGATATGTTTATGACAATTTTTTCCCTTTATAAGCCTATGTGACCTTGAAAAATAGGTCAAGGTCATCCATCTTAGAACTTGACCTTGAGTTTCATTATGATATTATGAATCACAGGTATTAATATGGAAGTAATACAAATTGCAGGTGGAGATATCTTCATGACAAACTCTTATCTTTTATTACCCTGTGCCCTTGAAAAATAGGTCAAGGTCACCCATCTTTAAACTTGACCTTGAGTTTCATCTTATGAAACACTGGTATTAATATGGAAGTATGCCTAGTACAAATTGTAGGTTGGAGATAACGTGATAACAAGCTTTAAATATTTTACTCACCTCATATCCATAGAACAGTTAAAGATCCTTGTTATCTTCTCCAGGCTTAGCCACATGAGCCATGGAAAATGACTGAACTCAAATCAAGGAATATAGTATTTCCATGTTGCGGTCTTTTAAAATTATCATTTTATTCTGAACAGTCAGTTAATTTAATTAGGCATATTAGTACCACTAATGGCAGAAAGTCAGCCATTTTGAATTTGATCAGGTTGAATTTTTAGAACTTATCCCTTCCTGAAACCTCACATTTAGCTTCATAGCAGTGGTCTGGCTCTCTAGTATGATCGATTTACCGGATATAAGGCATGTTGGAGTAAATAATAGCCGATAGTAAGCCATTTGAATTTTATGAAGTTGAAATGTTTCAGGGTGCATCCCCTGAAACCTCACATTTTGTTTTATAGTAATGGTCTAGCCATCTAGCACGGTTTACCAAATATCGGGCATGTGAAAGTAAATAATGGGCGATAGAAGGCCATTTTAAATTTGATCAAGTCAAACTTTTTCAGAGTGCATCCTCTCCTGAAACCCCATGAGTATATCGGATGAGTGGCTTTAAAGTTATCAGGGTGACAATGTTCTAAATTGAAGAAAAAAGATTAAAGATGGCCGCCATGACCTAAATATTTTCCAGAACTTTCTGAAAAATTATTGCAGGCTAGGAATTATCACTACTATGCAGTATTTTGAATATTGAGTATATCGGATAAGCGGCTTTGAAGTAATCAGGGTGACAAGGTCCCAATTTGACGAAAAAAAGATTAAAGATGGCTGCCATGACCAGAATATTCCCCCGAACTTTCTAGCCTAGAAATTAATAGTTGCATTCAGTATGTTGAACACAAAGTGAATCGAAAAAGCCGTTTTGTAGATATCAGGGTGACAAGGTTCTAATTTGACGAAAAAAAGATTAAAGATGGCCGTCATGACCCGGATATTTTTCTGAACTTTCTGAAAAATTGATGCCGGCTAGAAATTAATACTACTATGCAGTATGTTGAATTTTGAGTATATTGGATAAGTGGCTTTGAAGTTATCAGGGTGACAAGGTCCAAATTTGACGAAAAAAGATTAAAGATGACCGCCGTGACCCGAATATTTTCACAAACTTTCTGAAAAATTGCTGCAGCCTAGGAATTATTATTTGCATCCAGTATGTTGAACACAAAAAGAATCGAAAACGCGGTTTGGTAGATATCAGGGTGACAAGGTCCTAATTTGACGAAAAAAGGTTAAAGATGGCCGCAATGACCCGAATATTTTCCCGAACTTTCTGAAAAATTGATGCAGCCTAGGTATTAATACTTGTATCCAGTAAGTTGAACACCAAATGAATTGAAAAAACGGTTTTGTAGATATCAGGGTGACATGGGTGATGCCCGCCGCCACCGCCGGCGGACGAAACCGTACAAAAACTAAAAGCCTCCCCCTGGTAGGGGGAGCCTTAATAAAACTATAATTTTGCTCATGGCCACACTTATTAACTGTGTTCGACAGTCAATAAAAAATAATGGTCAAAATTTGGTTAGAGAGGTATTTCACTTGTTCCAATATTTTTTCAAAAAATCAAATGTTCACAATTATTGACCCTGCAGATGCAGCCATTGACATTAGGATTTTTTTATACTAGGAAACAGGGCAGGTAAACTGTGATTTTTGTCTGTCCTGGTGACTTTTAACTGGACCTGGAAGTGGTAGGTAGGGCTAAAACTATGAAAACTTCACCCGACCACCCGGGCGGCCATGTGGACAGTTTATCTGACCTGGGCCTTTTCAACCTGCTTCGGGTGGCGGGTTGGACCGTAATGTCAATGGCTGCAGATGAGACCGAAATAGCACCATAATGTGATTATCCAGTCAAAAACAAACCAGAATGAGGCATTTAGACAAATGTTCCTATTTATATTTGTTACTATTTGAAATTTACCCTTGAAATTGACCTTTTAACTATGAAGATTACAAAAGATTACAAAAATAAAACCATAAATGGATTTTCCAGTAAAAGCTACAAATAATCATATTTCTGCAATATGCTCTTGAAATTGATGTTTCGTAGTCAAATTTATTACCTGGCATATTCTTTTTAAATTTCTTAATTTAAGTGATATTTTTGCTATTATTATTTGATCTTGAAAAATGGATCTCTTGCCCTCAAAGATGACCTGAGATATTCAAAACAACATCAGAAACAGATTATGAAGTGAAAATCAGATTCAAATGAAGCATTGCACATGTTTCTATTTTCATTTATTAAAAAAAAACATATTTGCACAAATCTGACCTTGAAATTGGCCTTTTAACCTTGAGGATTACCTAAGTTATCAACAGAATAATAACAGAAATGGATTTTCCCTTTAAAATTACACGAAGAGGTATAATGCTAGTTCCTGTTTTTGTTGAAAAATCATATTTTCCAAATGTCTTTTGACTGTAAAATTGACATTTCGACAATATGGCTTGAAAACCAAACCAATACCAGAAATGGATTGTTTAGTAATATTAATGCATGCATGTGAAAATATATATATTTTTTTATGTATTTCCTTTTTATTCATTTTTTCTCATTTTCACAATATTAATAATTATAATAGGACCTTGAAATTGATCTTTTGAACTTGATAATCACCTTGAATTCAGTGAAATTAGCTAAAATCATGACTTTCACATGACAATCCATGCAGGTCCTAACAAATCTTTACTTTTCATGTTCTTCATGACCTGAGTGGCAATTTAACCATATAGTAGTGATGGTACGTAGTTATTTTTATGTTTTTGCCATTTATTTGCAATTAAAATGTGGAATTCTCTATTTGTCTGGGGCATCCATTTCAATTTTCCATTCCAAGGTTCCTGCACGTCTAGGCCTACTCTTCTTAAAAATAATGACATTTAATGACTTTTTCACTTGAAATTTAATGACTTTTAACTGACGAAAATAACCCAATTAATACTTATGTATACCTTTTGTCGTATTTTAAATGCAAAATAACAGTTACACTAGGAAGCATACTGCACGCACCTTCCGACAATAAGGATAGGTGTCACTGACTACAACACTAGTATATTTCTATGGAGCCAATGATCAAGTATAGTAGGGTAGACCGGGGGAAAACGGCGCATGTAAGCAAATACTCTTATATTTAAAAAAATGTGCCATCTATCTAGGAGAACTTATTTTTCTTAGAAAAACATCTGTCTGTCCTACATCTTTTAGCTAAATTATTTTTTGGGTAAACACCTTTTGGAACAAGTTATAGCAATGTAATATTATCAATATCCCGCTGATCAGCTGCTATAAATTAGGCCCTGAATTACCCAATTTTATATTAAACGCATTTGCAATGCTATTTGAATGTTCCAGCAAGTTTCTTGTATTGAAAATATCGTTGTTATTTTATATTGCAATAATATTTGCAATGCTATATGCCTAGATCTCATATCTGCTGAATTTGCAGCAAGATGTACTTTTAAACGTAAATGGACTATTCAAGGTCAATATAGATTACGTGTGAGTACATATTGGAAATGCAAAAAAATACAAACGAAATAATTAAATTGGACTTATTAACATTCAGGCCTTTATATTGCAAAGCCATTATATAACACAGCAATAAGTAATAACCTAGCAGACATAAGACCTTGCATTGAAGCAATGTTGGTTTAACGTCAGTCCATCGTCTACTACATTGAACCAACATTGATTCAACGTCTTGTGTCTGCTGGGGAGGGGGGGGGGGTAACTAAACATCACGAGTTTAAATGTTGATGTGCAATCATGCTCATATTATTGCAAATAGGACGGTGTAATAATTCTTATTAATTTATTGGTGCCAGATCCAAAGGGAAAATCTGTTACCATCCCCCCCCTCCCAGCAATTGTGTTTAAAATTATAACTATAAAATTTCTTTTAAATAGATGTTGAGCCATTTGGGTTTTTTCTAAGTAATTCACTCATGCTACTAATTACACAATTTACATACCTTTATATCAGTTATTCTGCAACATAGATAAAAAAAATATATATATCCAAGTGTCAGTCATCTTCCCCATCTTGTGTGGGGTAAGATGACGCATTAATAATTACAATTGTCGATATAAATTACATCCTAGAAAGTATCATAGACTTCGAGAGCGTATCATTGCTGTTATGCCATGGACCAATACTCCCAATTAATATCACTGTATTTTGTATGGTGCATGTTGTGAAGTTGTGACAGCTTTAGCAATAAGTCAAGAATTATTACTTGAAAAATATAATAATATACACTGAATTTTTTTTTCCGCAACATCACCCTCTCACGCAACTTTCAAAATTCAACACGGGATTAAAATGTTTTAATTTTTTTCCAAACAAATTATGTTGTAATAACCTGTGTCAAAAAATCTTATTAAGTAGTTATGATGACTTCACCAGGTGGGGTTATAGCTGGGAGTCATCTTCCCCCGTGCGTCATCTTACCCCGGTCATGTATGTATATTGGTCGCTATGCGTATCCGATGTACATACTGTACGTGTCCTTTTAATAAAGGATAATAAATAGTAATCATAAGTTGTTGTGTTTATGCGATATATACATTCATGTTGAACCAGTGATAATTTATCATATAGGCAATTATATGTAAGTGTGTATATTGGTCCCTACGCGTATTCAATGTACATACTGCACATGTCCTTTTATTAAAGGATAATAATAGTAATAATAAGTTGTCACATATATAAGTTATACGATATATACATTCATGTTGACCCAGTGATAATGTATTAGTGGTTTATGAACTGTTAGGTGTGCGCTGGTCATATCTTGTGTCGCAACGTGCACATCCCTATACAGATACGTTTAATGGGTCTAGTCACACTAAACTAGGCCAGTGGCTGATTCTGAGGGTTGTCGTGTTTGAACACATTTTTTCGATATTTATATTTATTTCACCACCGTAATATTTGGTGGGCAGGAAATAGACACTATGTCATATATTGTCTCATTCTTTGTGACTTTGTTGTTGAATTATGTCCATGACAAGTGCATTTTTCCCTAAGTCAAACGTTACATCGCCAGACATCACATTTTGAGAGGATGAATAAAGTATTCTGTTTACCGCATACTTAGCTGTTTTTCATCAAATTATGTGCAATAATGATCAGAGTCAAATTAAGGACCACAATGGGGGTAATTTACTGTTTCTTACATAGTGTTTATGCGTTCTGAACACAGGTAACGTACGTGACGTTCAGTCAAATATTTTTTGATCTCCCAAGAAAGTACTCATCATTTTGTGTAATTTCTCTGAAATGAGATAACAGATATGAAACTTGTACTCTGAAGTCTCAAGTTTTATTTTTATGGAAGGCCATCTGTATTATATAAGCCTTGGCTTTTCAATAAGCATTTGTTTCTGAAGGGATTGAAACTCAGACTAAATTATTTGCAAATGTAACAGTGTACTGAGGGGCGTGTACAGTAAACCGTTATGTTTCCCAGGTTCCCAACTTCGTAAAGAAATATCAACAAGTCGCCTTCAGGTTGGTTTTCACCATTTATTTAAACATCAACAGTCAGTGGCTGCGGCGTGAAGTGGAATAGTGACCCAGTGCAGGTCAATGTGAATTCATACAAATATGAACGTGACCATATATCTACGAACCCATGAACGTGAACTCAATGTGAATGTAAATTCACCCGTGAATGTGAATTCAATGGGAACGTGAATTCACCTCCGTCATTCTAACACCCTAGCCTAGACCAATCATGCGAAGGGAAAAGACATCACTCTCCCAGAAGACTATAAGCCTTCTACATGACCTCGACTACTGTTTACGACGCATTAAAGAGATTATTTGAAATTGATCCTCTCACGTCAGCTGCCAAATTTGAAGTGACTAGAACCTTCTACTTTGGCGGGCCAGGAAAGCCGGAAACTACCCCCCCTTCCAGTCCGCCTCGTTACTATAGTATACCTACGCAATGCGCCCATAGGCTTAGCTGGAGCAGCACTGGTCGGAATCATATATCATACAGCTGACACACGTTCACCAGTCGGCAGTTACAACCCTGCAGCTCTACACAGAGCGGTTTAAATGACACTATCACATACTCCCACTCTCCAAGAAATGTCGTCTCGACAGTAACTGGCGAGAATAATTACTCACAACGTAAATCAGTTAAATATCAAAATGGGTAGGAATTTATCCAAGGACTTCACCATACGCAAGTAAATCAACTATATACAAAATACTCAAGCGCAGTGAAATAATTATAACGCAATCACACAGTACGATATACTCCTATAAACTCATACCTTACCAGCGCTTGTCACTAGCTTCAATATAGCCTGAGAAAGATCAAGTGACCTACTGTTGAAAATTTCAGTTTCAGACATCTTGACGAGAAACGCAGCTCTCTCTTCCCTATCCGATTTCGCCTTGGTTTTGCTTACCCGTCTGTTTTCTCCAGACCATTTATTAGACAAATGTGAATACGTAATATACTCACCTAATTAGAATTTTACTGGTTCTAGTTTATTCCTCGTTGCCCTACGGACTCTTGGACTGGTTTCCTCTGCATCAGATACATGTGCGTCACTCTCACCTGTATCCTCATTACCTTCCTCCTCCATTCTGGCTGCTACTAGTGCTCTGACCGTTTACAGTGCCCTAAACATTATCTTCCTCCTCCGTCTCACTCTGGCTGCTACTAGTACTCTGTCCGCTTACAGCGCTGTTTTCTAAATCCTCTCCCCCCCCTTCTAAAGAAGACTGTTCCTACAGACTCTACATCACCAGGAAAATGGTGATTAACAATCACAGGAACATCCTCATCATCTGACCAATCATTATCAGAAGAATCATCAATAGTCACAGTCTTAACATCGGTAACATCTGCAACCGGTGTGATACCTGTCTTTGCTCCTTTCTTCCTCGTTATCGACCTGCCAATTTCACCAGGCTTCTCTACAGGGAGATAAAGATAAGATAAGATTTATTTTAAGTCGCACATAAAAACATATAACATTAGCTCTAACGAGCTAGTACAAGCGACATATAAAATAAAACAATAAATATAACAGCTAAAACAAGCAGGTTGGCTGGCAGGAAGTCATCATAAAATGTAAAAAAAAAAAAAATATATATATTACGGATTATATAGACAAATACTTATAAGGAACAAATAATGTAAATGAGAAACATATCTTGTTAAAAGTTACATAATCCATTTTGGCACATAAAAGTAGATTACCCGATTTTATAAAAAACTTATGATGTATATGAAAAAAATAAATTATATGGCTAAAAGTTACGTAAAAAACATGTGTCATTTATTAATAATTGCATAACTGTATCACATTTTCGAGGGACCTACATCTAATTTTGCTCTCAATTAAATGAAAAAATAAGATCGCAGGCCATCTCTGAAAGTTTTGAGGTCTCTGGTTATTCTCAATGCCTCTGGCAAAGAGTTCCAGATTTTAGGGGCCAAAAAGCAAAAGGAATTTGTTCCATGTCGCACCCTCTTCATGAGAGGAATTTTCAGGATATTTTCAGAATTTCTTAAATTGCGGGTGCGACAGCGTTTTTCAATCAGTTCAAGGAGGTAGGTTGGTGCTAAGTCATTAAGAATTTTGAAAGTCTGAATAGCGCCGTTCATTTGTCTCCCAACTTCCAGAGATGGCAAGCGAGTATGGTTGGAATAAACACACTTTAGAGCCCTCTCCTGAATCTTTTCCATACAGCGTGCATTTGGAGCACTACAGTGATACCAGACGGCTGAGCAGTATTGAAAGTGGCTGAGGATGAACGCTCTGAAAAGAGCCAATTTGGCCTTGATGTCAAGGCAAAACGACAGTCTTCTCAGAGCGCTCAGCTGTCTGCCAGCTTTCTTACAAATTTCTTCTGTGTGTATCGAAAAATTCAAATTTTCATCAATATTAATGCCTAAAAGTTTGACTACTTTTTCAGGTTGAATTATACAGCCGTCTAGTATCACTGGGGACTCAACTTTACAGTTAAAAAATATCAACTGAAATTTTTCAGGGTTGGCTTGCATTAAGTTAATGGAAAACCACCATATAGCTTTTGCTGCTTCAGCTTCGAGGCATGATTTTACAATTTGGAAATTTGGATGTGCAAAAGAAAGAGTGTTGTCATCTGCATAATTTGTGAGGCGTGCTCGTTTAATAAAGTAGAAAATGTCATTTACGAATACATTAAAGAAAATTGGGCCAAGAATTGAACCTTGTGGCACGCCCTTAATGGTGGTTTTCCATGAACTGTGCACGTTACCTATCCGGACACGTTGCTCACGATCTGTGAGGTATGATTTAATAAGTTTGATTGACTGATCCTGAACACCATAAGCTTTTGCGATCAAAAGGTCATGTGGCATGCAGTCGAAAGCTTTGCTAAGGTCCATTAATAAAGCACCAATTTTGTGATTTTTTAAAAGATCTTTACGTCAATTTTCAATAAGGGTGAGCAGCGTGTCCTGACAGCCATAACCCTGCCTGTAGGCTGATAGGTGACAAGAGAAGACTGTGTTTAAAAAGGGAGTGATCTGGTGGGCTAAAACTTTTTCAAAAACTTTTGCTAAAATTGGTAAAATACTCACAGGTCGATAATTAGATTTATTTAATTTGTCAGATTTTTTGTATACAGGGATCACCTCTGCTTCCTTTAAGTTATTTGGAAAGGTGCCTTCATCTAAAGCTTTGTTTATTATGATTGAAATAACTGGGGCAATTTGTAAAGAGGCATGTTTTAGTAATTTGGCTGGAATTTGGTCACATCCAGTTGCTTTCTTTGGATTCAGTGTTTTCAGAATTTTTAGCACGTCTTCTCTTGTCGTATGATGGAACTGAAAATTGTTGCCCTCAGAGTGTTGTTCAATTTCAATAATGCTTGGATGTTCCGTAACATCAATATTTTGATTCTGTCCAATATCTTTTGCAACATTAATATAATAATCATTCATAATCTCTGAAATTTCATTTTGATTGTTTATAATTTTAGAATTTTCTGACAGGATTATATTCTCAGAAGAGTTGTTTCTTTTAGACAAAAAGGGTTTCACAGTATTCCAGAAATTAGAATCATTTTTCTCACACTTTGTTTTTAAATAATTTTTCATGGATAACCGTCTCAGTTTCACACAGTAATTTCTTTGTTTTTTATAATCTGACCATGTATTGTTGTTTTTATTTGTTAAGAATTTCTTGTACAGTCGTTTTCTTGTCCAAATTTCTTTCCTGAGACGGGTATTCATGAAAGGGGGCTGATCAGGCCTAACCTTCTTTGTTTTCAGGGGAGCAGGATGTTCTATGACCTCCTTTAAACAATCAGTAAACAATTTCCATGCATGATTAGCGTTCTCTACATTTTCACATTTAGAGATTTGTGAGGTCTCAATACTAGATGTATAATTTATTTTATTGTAGATTTATTATTATAGATGATTTATCGGCAGTAGATGATGTCTATGCAGCTTTCTAGTGGGACCCGTTCTGTCTTCCCGTTGGATAACGTAGACGGGGATGTCTCCGTTAGGATGTCTTAGTACAACATATGCCTCTTCTTCCCACTTCTTGCTGAGTTTATGTCTCCCGTCAAAAGCTAAAAGCTCTATCACCTTCTTGCAAAACTGCTGCCCTCGCCTTCAGATCGTATCTCTCTTCTTGCTTGCCCTGTGATGTTTTTGCAACGTTTGGAGCTATTTGGCGCGCTTTCTTCAGTCTGACTCGCAGGTCTTGAATGTACTTGGTATACCCTTTTCTCGTCGTCACCATGCTCATGAAATAGAAAGTCTACCGGCAACCTAGCTTGCCTGTCAAACATCAAAAAGAATGGGGACATACCAGCTGACGTATGCCAGGTCTCATTATACATATGGACGATGGGTCCAGGGTACTTTTTCCAATCAACTTTCTGCTCCTGTTTTAACGTCCCTAACATATTCATCAACGTTCTATTGAATCTCTCACACATCCCATTTCCGGATGGATGATAAATACTGGTACGAGATTTCTTCATGCCAGTCAACTTGCATAACTCATGAATTATCTTACCATTGAAGCTGGCGCCCTGATCTGAGTGCAACTTGAGTGGAATCCCGTAGTGAATTATGTAATTGTTGTACAATGCCTCAGCTGTAGTTTTCGCAGACTGATGCTTAGTTGCTATTGCCTGAGCAAAGCGCGTAAAATGATCTGGGACGATCAACACATTTTGGAAACCACCTTTACATATTTCTAATGACAGAAAATCTATACAGACCAGCTCTAATGGTTGTACTGACGTTATGTTTACAAGCGGTGCTTTGTTGTTCATTCTCGCTCTACGCTTGCCAGAAGAACTGATCTTGCACCAAACTTAAAGTACGATCTCTACACTGGTGTCCTGCTTGGTCTTGTAAACTGTCTAGTACATAGTCACGGAGTGTCAGTGGCAAGATTTGGAAACTTAAGCCCAAAATATTGCAAAATGTTGAGAAAAGACCTACAAAGTTTAAATTTAATTAACGAATAGTTTAACTAGTTCAAATTAAATCATTTTTTTATATAAGAAATACAACTAGTGTATCTTCAATATTTTGTACTTATATTGCTTTGAAGTTGTATTTTCGATCAGCGTTAAAAAAGAAAATTAGCCAAAAAATATTATTTTAGCAAAACATGGTCATGACTCAAAATCTAAAGCTCCGACATAGGTCGGGTGCCGATGTGGCACGTCACATATATATATATATATATTTATAACGCAAAGAGTACGGGAGTATGTGATAGTATGCACACCCCCACTAAACTGTATACAACTTAAATGTCGAATCGAAATTTTAGCATAGCCTCATTCCGAAAATGCCAGTCGACGGACAATGATCAATCGCAACTTGCAAAAAAATGAATACATAATACTCTCGGTCCAAAACGATCAACATAAGATCGCACAAATATGATGCTCCTCACCACATGATATACAAGTATATGGCTCCTTTCAAATAACCAGCATCCCATATGACACAGATGCTGCTCATGTGGGGATGATTCACACAAGTTTGCCCCGGACTGTGTCACAAGAAAATATGTAATTTTTTTTTTATTTAAGTCAGTCCACAAATTTGGACAATCTACAAAATTCTGAATTTTGTTACGTGAAAGCCACACACTTATCAGCCTACCATGGCACACATTAGTGCTGATTTAAATAGTTTAATCAAATACAATACATTCATCAGCCTACCAAAACACGCATTAGGTGTATGGACAACTGATTTCACTTAATACTCTGAGTAAAGCATCTACAAAAACAATGTAACTGCATAATTGTACATGCTTTAAAATGATAAAATATGTGCACTATCTGTCTAAGTACTGATGTAGTTCACTGGAACGCAAGGAAAAAAATGAACAAATGCCTTGGTTCCTCACATGCACAAAACTAAATTATAATCACAGAAGCTAACTGTCCCAAGTGCATCAAACGCATGCATAAGTTAAAGCAAAAACAATTGATGATCCGGAACTCCATCTCCGTGCTAGCAAAATTGAATAAAGCAAAAATCGCACTGGAACTTGAATGCATGAATGCAATATGTACAGAAATTAAAGCAGGCCCTTATGATGAGACAAACCATTTTTTGAAAATACGTTTTTTTTCTAAGCAAGTCCAATAGATTTCAATAAAAAAATAAACGATCACGCCAAACAATGTAGGAGCACAGCAATAGGAAATTTATCCGAGTGACTTTGATTTCCGTGGGATTGAGACGCCATCTTCAAAACAAAGGGAGTGTGTACCGGTAAGCCGGCCGTTTGTACAACATTCCCAGGATGCTGTATAAAGAGATAACGTGGCGCGATATTTACAAACATGCCACATGTGCGTGTGTGCATGCAGATAGATAAATCAGAGCGCAGTATGGTAACCATGCTCATTGATTCTGGTGTATTCTCATCTATGATTGCCAGACCAGGCACCAGCCTCACTCTCACGCATGTCTGTCTCCCAGTCTCACTCTCACTCATGTTACTGTCAGTCTCGCCAGCATGACCAGCGACCACTGGTGACAGTCAATGCTACGGTCGTCACTCACTCTGAAATCGGACTGTTATGTGACAGGATCACTTTGCCTTGGCTTTGTGTGATATGAGTATCACTCCACGAGGGGACTGTGCGACAGTCACCGTCTCAGTCAGTCCGCAGCCTGTGCCGTCTGAGCCAGTGGCAGACGAGTGACATTAGGCCTACAAAACCCCACAACTCAGATTCAGCAGCACCTAGACCTCTCCGAAAAATATGAAGACTTTAATCCCGGTCTAGGCATATATAATCTGACAGAGGACTTCTAGACTATAGGTATACATATTTCTTTTAAATACAAGGCCTAATACCTATACCTTTCATTTTCTTTGCCAACAAAGGAATATTCCCCCTTCGGTCCAGATCCAGACCCCCCCCCCCACGGCACAAACCATGCTGCTGATCTGATATAAACATTAAAAGCATAAACTGATATTTATTATAATAATAACGTTTGTACAATACCGGTACATATTTTTTAATTAAAAGGATATAGAGATAATAAAACATTGATATTGGATCTCATCCAAATTGAAAAAAATATATGGGAATGTTCCATACTGCGATTTTTTCTAGCTTTTTACATAAGATCTCAAAAAATAAAAAGAATTGTAATTTATTTTATGTGTTATTATGAACACATTCTCTGAAAATGAACTTCAAATAGTGAAGACCAACAACGCAATCAATTAAAAATACTGGGTAAATTCTTCATGTTTTAATAATAACAATCAGTAATATACATTAAAATTAAACACATTGTTCAAAATATAATATGAAAAACCTGATAAATATCGGCATTTCAATATATCAGCATTTCCTTGTTATTAAATCTGGTCACTACATAACACTGGGTTGACAATTTTAAAATCAGTTAACTCTTGAACATGAGAAGCGCTGAATTATAGAATTTAAATTTTAACCTATTTGATGTTGTATCTCGCTTAGCTACCACAACCCAATGGGTAAAAATTACCCACTTTTGTAAAATTTGAATAAGCGTAGTTATTTCTACTCCAAATTTTATTGAATAAAAGGCTAAACATGTTGAATAAAAGGCTAAACATGACCATTCAACTAAATATATTGAATAAAAGGCTAAACATGTCTATTCAACTATATATAGCCCAATATAGGTTTAAATATTAATTTTAAAAAAATATTCAAGATTCCAATTCCATGGCATATTTCATTTATAACCAAAAACTCATATTGTTTTTACTTTTCCCTGTCATGATTCCGGTTGAAACCCTCCCCCCCCCCCACTTCTGACAAAACCACTACACAGGCATTTAGGCCTATGTACATTATCAATCATTATATCCGATCATATATAAATATATAATACACAGACTATTAGGGTCTACCATTATTACAGTCCCATATAAACTTTTTATTGAAATAATTGTCAGTCATTTCTGACATTAGGCCCATTTTTTATTTTGACCCTTTTGCTGTTAAGCCTTAATTATTAAAAAAAATTGTTCCAAGTTTGCGAGTATTAAATTTACTTGAAAATGTATGTATACAGCCTTAGCCTACGTACGTTTTTAAGCGAATTTTTCAAGCAAATAATTCAGTAGTACAAGGGTTAAATGCATATATATTATAATATCTTTTAGGCTGAACATAGCTATCACATTCTCACATTCTTGTCTAACTTCCTAGCATCACTCATCTAGCTTTATTTTATTTTTATTCACCTTGAGATGGGGAATGCTAAATATTGCAATTCCCAACTCCTGGTGAGTAAAAATTATCTTTTATCTTTTTTTTTATAACTTGTAGCTTCCATTTTTTTTTCTGTCACACAGCAATGCCTGTATTTGAAGAGTTCAGAGAGAAGCTTTGTATCAGCAGCACAGTGTCCAGAGTAGAAGATAACCAGTCAAACTTACTGCCAAATGTGATAATTCCTGCATAATACAAAACATAACATATTTAGATATATTTTTGACAGAGCAAATTGTCACTTGTCATAGTCTACTCAGTGCATTGTTTTCAAATAAAGGCCTACATAACCATCTGATCCCACACAACATGCTCCACAACATGCTCATAAATTTTATATTTCAGCAAAAAAAACTTCTAGACTATTTGATAAACTGTAAGTTTCCTAAGGCTAATATTTGACATTTAGGGGAGACCAGGTATATTTGATCAAACAAATAAGTAATATTAAAAGAAACTTTTTTTCAAGTGATCAGGTGATAGCCTAGATATTTGTTTTATCTGACAGTGCATGGCAAACAATTATATTTTTCATCGAGGCTCTAGTTAGAGCAGGCTGATGCACTCTATTTCGCGATGAGCATAGCGCAAGAGTCCCCAGCTTGGACTGGGCTCTCTAGTAGTAGGCCTATTTAGGCTCATATACAGAGCTAAGCAATACTGTATAAAGGTAAATTTATTAGAAAAGACATAGCCTAGGGGGGGGGTGGGCGCTTAATATATAGTGTGGGTATATAGTGTACTATGATCGTGGATTATATTTTCAAATCAATCAGGGGAGTGGGCGATTATTTGAATATGGGCGTTTATTATCATAAATATGGTAGTCTACATGTGTAATATCAAATAGAGTCTACTATATCCAGGGTAGATCAAAGAGTAGGGGGTACAGCTTGCAGTCAATAAAAGCCTGGGGGTAAGCTCTCGAAAGGGGGGGTAAGCTCACTGTAAGCCTCATGCTTACTGTAAGGTGGGCCACACCATTATTTATATCTTTAAAAAAAAAAAAAAATTGGCAGATTTACCCCCAACCTTTGCTGTTTTTTATCAAACTGCCAAAACCTTAGATATAAAATGAGCACCAATAATATTCCGTGTTGAATAAAAAATTAATTTAATTTAATCAGTATCAGACCCCCCACTGACACTGTGACTGGTAACCAGGATGACAAGGGACTGCCAGGCCCAAACTGGTCACTGTCCCACTCACTCAGTCTCAGCACAGGGGGAGGGGGGGGGGGAGGAGTCAGAGGGACGCCCCTGCTTACAGGCTACAGCACTTGACATTGGCTACTTTACCCCTTGACCTTGTCACTTGTCTAGTATAACCAACGTTACCCTATACCCCATACAAATTATCGCATGATTCTCACCGATTTCTCAATCAATTATCAACCGTAGGCCTTGTCTACTATAGGGCCCACAATACAGGGTTACCTACAATACGTTCACGTCATTGACAAATACAACTTACCCCTAGGCCTACCGATCTGGCAAAAAATTCACCAATTCGTTGTCATTTCACACGGTTCTTCCCGCCATGACGTCTTTCCAGCGCTCATAAGCAGATCCAAGACAAAGTCTAGTTGAACTGGCTATTTTAATTCGTGAGCTTTTCCATCTCTTCTTCTCGCTTTCTTTTAAAATATTCGTCTCCTTTGTTTATCACTCGATGTGATTCAGCGCCATGTTTGTATGATCAGATGATGGTGTACAGTGAAGAAATCACATGACACGAATTTCATACATCATGTGCGCGCAACTTTGCCCAAGTGCCTCCTGGGTGCAAGTGATTTGAATGGAAATATAAACAATTCGTGTACATAACATCAATGTTTGGGTTTCTCCCGGCTGAATTAATTAATATTAAATAATGATTTAGGATATTTACAAACATCGTATGTGCTTTTGTGGGCTATAATTGGGACTAGTAGACTTCAATACTTAACATAAAAACACTTTTCTTAATCACATGCCATCATAAGGAGCTGCTTTAAATGTTCTTGTTCATGCGAACAAAATAATTTTTTTTACAGAGTTCCACTCGAACCGCTGTCAAAATAAAATGTTCCATCGCCAAAAATCATGTCGTACATCTCTGGTCCTAGTCTAGCAGTGCAGTGTAAAAACAGAGGTCACATACCTTGGAGATCTTTTTCACAGTCTTACTTGTTTCTTTCCAGCTAAGCTAAGTAGATGCTCGCAGCGCCATTTGTAACAGTGTACTGAGGGGCGTGTACAGTAAACCGTTATGTTTCCCAGGTTCCCAACTTCGTAGAGAAATATCAACAAGTCGCTCCAGGTTGGTTTTTACCATTTATTCAAACATCAACAGTCAGTGGGTGCCGCGTGAAGTGGAATAGGAACCCAGTGCAGGTCAATGTGAACTCATACAAATATGAACGTGACTATATATCTACGAACCCATGAACGTGAACTCAATGTGAATGTAAATTCACCGGTGAATGTGAATTCAATGGGAAATCATGCGAAGGGAAAACACTGCAAACACTGTACGTAATATAACGTTTGTTAAGGTCCCATTTTCGTCATTCATGGATGAATGTAACGAGGACGTGCTAAGGACGAAGTCATAATAAATATATCGTCCCCAGAACGTCCCGATAACGTTACATGTATGTTTTACAATCTTAGGACGTAAATGGGAGTTTAATACGTACTAAGTACGAATGCTGTACGTTGTGGGGACGTTATTACAACGTGAAATACCATAATATCCCCACGCAATACGACCATAAGCTTAGCTAGAGCAGCACTGGTCGGAATCATATATCATACAACTGACACACGTTCACCAGGACACCTCTGCAGTTCACCAGGTGGCAGTTACAACCCTGCAGTTCTACACAGAGCGGTTCAAATCACACTATCACACAAACACGTACATTACTTCCTGCATGTAAATATGCTTCTAAAAGATAAATATGTGAAGCAAAATTAAAATAAAGGTTTTCATAAAAATAATTAGGCATGCATAGAGCCTAGGTTACATTTTCAAATATAGGCCAAACATTAATTCACCATTAGGCTAACAAATATTTTTTTAAATTTTGCAGCCCGTGGGATGTATTATTGTAGGCCTATATGGCATATATCTGTCTATGGTTGGAGAACGGTCAAAGTTGAGCAACGCCACAAACATCAAGTTGTTAAATATCTATGCGGGGAATAGGTAGCGTGCAGTAGACACTGGTAGAGGCCGAATTCACCATTTACAGATAATAATATTATTAGATTAATAATCAGGGTGATGAGTGTTTTGTAACTAAATTTAGGTACAGCTACGAAGAGTTCTAGATCTAGTCGTATAAAGGTTTTTTTCTGTGTGGAATAAATGTATATCATGCACTTGATTTACACCATTATGGCATTATATCGTGATGTCTGATCTCTATGGTCTGATGAAGACCAAACGAGGCTGAAGTTCATTTCCCGCGTAATGACCTTATTTGGGTGATGACATCATTGACGTTAACCCAGCATGCCGTGCTCATTCGTAACGGAGAGGGAATACCGCCATCTTGGACAGTGCAGGGATATCTTCTAAGCCCGTTTGGTGAAAAATCCATTGACATCCTCATCTTTAGAGGTTACAATGGATTACCATTACGGTGTACCAGTGACAAATAAATTTGTCATCATAGGGGATGATGATGAAGATCCTCTAGAATTGCTGAGGCAACACGAAGAGGCGCAAATAGAGAAGCAGA
Source organism: Flabesymbios commensalis (assembly GCA_964017125.1). Taxonomy (NCBI): domain Eukaryota; kingdom Metazoa; phylum Annelida; class Polychaeta; order Terebellida; family Flabelligeridae; genus Flabesymbios; species Flabesymbios commensalis. The sequence goes on from OZ024902.1 coordinate 97,924,770, forward strand.
AGGCGCTGTCAAAAATCAGCAAAGAGACTGTGAAGACAGATACCAAAGGAAAAGGAGCATCGAAAATAGAGAAGAATAAACAAAATAATAAGAAGGTGCTCACTCCAGTTCAAGATCCGAAAAATAAACAGAATGAAAATAATATAACCAAAAAAGAAGGTAAGAACCTCCCCTTGAAAAGGTACAAAGTTAGTCGTACTGTGCGCTCGTGATTCGCTCGCTCTGTCTGTGCCAACCGCTGAACCAGCATGTCCGTACTGGTCCTGCCTGTCTGCACGTGCGTTGTCACTGTCAGCCATGTTACTGTCGTGGATGGTAGGTCCTATACTTGCCGTCAAGTTAAAAATGATCAACCAGGATCGCATGATTTTTGGCGATTTCTCCGTTAGGCTAATTTTGAACCGATTAGTCTACTTGAAATTTTGACGAGACCATTTTAGTTTTCTATTGGGCCTAGACTATAATTTTTTTTTATAATAGTCTAAGTCCTAACGTTAGTATAGTAGTATTAACATCCCAACAGTAACAGTACTAGCCTACTGCCTAGTACTGGTACTGGGCCTAACAGAAATAAAAAATTCGCAAAATTATTTCTCATATTTCAAAAGACCATTTGTCATGTAATAAAATTCTAGAATTAGTTTAATAGGGTTATAGAGGAAGGGGTTTATTACTTGCCCTCAGGGCCTCACCTAAAATTGGGCAATCGCGCAACCGTTAGTGTCGAGCCCTGCGAATTCTCAGTCAATTCTCAACCAATTTTCATGCAATTTTACACACTATTTTCTATTCATGTCGTGACTACCCTGACATGCCTGAAAGTTTCGCGAAGTTTTGATTTAAGAAGTGGACCATTTGACATGTAATAAATTAATAAAAACCTCTATAAACCCATTATCTTCGTCTCAGAATTTTAGTACATGTCAAATGGTCTAACTTCTAAAATACTTATCAAAACTTCGAAATTTCCAGAGTAGTCACGACATGGAAAATAATGTGTGTAAAATTTAATGAAATTGATTGAGAATTTACTGAGAAATCCGAGAAATTCAATAATCCTGGTTGATGAATTTAATGTGAATCCTACTATAGACTATTTCTGATATTTTTATGGCTGGCCTTATGCATGTTTTTTTCAATAAAATAACTAAAAAATATAAAAAAGTGACTTTTCAATAAAATAACTAAAAAATATAAAAAAGTGACAATTTTTTTAGTTTTTGTGTTTTTTTCGTGTATGTTTTGTCGTTTCAAAATCAAATAATGAAGATATTCCGACCGCCAATCTGAATCTTGAATAATAATTCTTGAGATTTTATCAATCTAGATAAAAGGCTTGATTCTTTGAGACAGAAGCATTTTCGACCACCACTTATCACAACCTAAGCACATTGCAGGGTCATTTCAAAGGGGGAGGAGGTATCAAATCCTATTTGAAAACTTTTTTTGTTGCAGAGAAGAACACAAAAAAGGTTCGGCCGCAAGGTGAATCTTACCAAAGCCAAGATTCAGATAAATCTTCGAAGCCTATGAGAGAGAACCGTGATCGTGATATTCCACCAAGACGTGCAGCTCCAAGAGATGGGGAGAAGTCTAATAGACAGCAGCCATTTTATAATTCAAATGAAAGAGATAGAGATCAAAGGTAATAAACCAATGTTCCCACAAGTCTTTAGAAATGGTAAAGTCCTTGAATTTGAGAAAAGAATTCCAGGCCTTGAAAAAGTGCTTTTTGTAAAGGCTGGGAAAGTCATTTTGATCAACCTGTGATGTTTTAATTTGATGTTGATATTGAAATTTTTTTAAGTCATGTGTCAGAAGCTCTGTTCCGGGTCAACTCTGACCCTAACCAACTCGGACCTTGCTACAAACAGTGTCCGAGTTGGTTCACGGCAGTGTCCGACTTGGTAATGGTGAAATAGTGTCCGAGTTGGCATAGGGTCCGACACGTCTAAAACCAGCTTGGACCCTACAAAGAATAAATATAAATGTGTTTTATTTGCATTTAAAATGATTTTTAAGCACAGAAAGTGGAAAATGTCTTGTCACGTCAATCCAAACAAGCAACCACTGCCTACAGATCGATACGTTTTGGATCGTGGTTGGCTTATTTATCATGCTATCTTTCTAAAAATTGTAATAGTGGGCAATCAGTATTTGTAGAAGGACTATGCAAATTTTAAGGGATATCGATAAATAAACGGCTGAGATATCGCGATCGTCTTTTTTTATTGGCCAATTGGCATTTAATTGGCTATTTCTATTGGCTCTTGGTTGGCTCATTCTATCTTTCTAAATATAAAGACAGTCGAACATCAGTATTAGTAGAAGAGCTTCACAAAGTGTCGGCAAAATTAATCAATGAACAGGCAAGATATCGAGATCTACAAAGCGACGCCTGGTGCGCCGACATCTTAATTTCGGACCCGCTAATTGGCATTTAATCGGCGATGTTTTTCTGCTCGTAGTTGGCTCATTTCTCATCCTATCTTTCTAAAATTCAGATATTGGGAAATCGCTATTAGTAGAAGGGCTTCAAAAATTGTCAGCAAAATTAAGAAATAAACGGCCAAGATATTGCGATCTAGAAAGCAGAGCCTGGTGCGCAGTCATCGTAATTTTCGATTGGTCAATTGTGTCAGCGATATTTATCGGCCCATTTCTCATTCTATCTTTCTAAAAATTCAGATACTGGAAAATTGCTATTAATAGTATTCTAAGGGCTTTGAAGTTTCCAGATCTACAGTGAAAATAATAAATGAGTGCCTGAGATATCCCGATCTACAAAACGACACCCGGTGTGCCGACATCGTAATTTTTTATTGGCTAATTCGCAGGTATGGGTGAATTTTATCGGCTCCTATTTGGCTCATTTTTCTAAAAACTTATACAGTGGTACAGCACACTTCATAGAAGCGCTGTACAAATAAATCATTGGCTGAGATATCCCCATCTACAAAACGACGCCCGGTGCGGCGACCAAAATTTTTGCTTCGCTAATTGACATTTAATCTGTGATTTTTATCGGTTCACGGTTGGCTGGTTTCTCGTTATATCTTTGTAAGATCATTTTAGATGTAGACTATATATATATTTGTTTTTTTGTACGGAACATCATTTTTAGGTACGGAACGCCAGATTATTTTTGTTGTGTTCTGTATGAACACCACAAATTCTCACTAAAATCTTCCCCTGACACCCCTTGCAAACACCAGTTGATCAACAGTTGAATATGGACGTCTCGGCGGGATTAATGCGGTTAAAACATAGGGAAATAAAATAATATCATTTTGAGAACAAAGCACAACAATTTAACCAAAATCTTCTTGTTTTCCAAAGTTGACCAAACGAATGCCCACTGAAGACATAGTAAAATTTGGCTCGCTGGAACATCTGCACTTATGTGGCCTGTAAGTGCATCCCATGCACAAAAATATAATTTATAATCCATATTCAAGGCCATCGTTCATGTCCAATAGCTGGCCACGAATTTTACTCATCTTCTATCGTGGCCTGCAATCAGTAGGCCTCGAATCTCACAACCGTCTGACACTTCGCTGGTATCATATCATCTGGGCTTGAGAAATCCTTATTGTGTTTGGTAGCCCGGATTACTTTCTGGGCTAATAGACTACTTATTATAGAGGCAAAAAAGGCGAATTCTGGTAGCCCACAGTGAAAAGATAGTAGCCCCGGGCGTCCCGGCATGGGATTTGGCAAGCCCTGCATGATATGACTAGGCCCACTAGTGAAATAGATATTTAGCAAGCTCAGTTGAGTAATTTATCAGTTTCAGCAACTTGTATGAAACTATTTCACTGAGATGAGACTAAATTGCATCCACTTAATCAATTAATTGGAATATTGTTCTAGATTTTGCTGCTGCAGTTGTCACTGAGGCAGCTCAGCCTGTCAACCACCCACCCCACACTAAAGTTCAGGCTACTGTTGGCCCATCTCGCACTCAGGCTAAGTCTCCTGCTTGCCCGTCTCACACTCAAGCTACTGCATGCTGGATAATCTCACACTAAGGCCTAAAAAAAATATTGTTTGTTTCAGATTTCCGACTGACCCTATCAAAACATGTGCGACCCAAATTTATTTTATGGATTTCCTAGAAAATTTTTTTTTTTTTTTTTTAGGAAATCCATAAGTTAAGGGATAACTTACTGGCTGTAGTCAAAGTAACTTGAAAAACGTTACGAAAAGAAGAGGGGGGGGGGTCAAAAAGCGTCCAAAAAACAAAAAATCATTATGTAATGTACAGATAAGACATGCATGGAAGTGAATTTGGCACCAAACAAAATAAAAAATAATTCTTACCTACCGATTGGTTAAAGTGACAAAAAATAAAATAAAAAATACAAAAAATTCCATACCTACCCACTGGTTAAAATGGCAACAAATCGGAAACAATCATATATTTTTTTTTGGCCTAAGGCCACTGGCCCATCTCACACTCTACTGGCGCATCTGACATTCAGGCTCATCCCAGACTGAGGCTACTAGCTCATTTCACACTCACATCACTGGCCCATCTCAGGCTACTCAACTGGCCTGTCTCACACTAAATTAAGAGCATCAGGGTTCCCATTCTCACTGGAAATCTGACAGGGAAAAACTGGAAAAGTGGGATCTTGTTTTCAGGGGAAAAATCAGGGAATTTGATAAATTTCAGAAAAATCAGGGAAAAATCATGGAATTTGATAAATTTGACAAATTTTCAGGGAAGAATCAGGGAATTTAAATATTCACAAAATATAAATAAAATCTGCATTCACATTTCTTAACAAAATAATTGTGTACATTTTATCTTCTACACCTAATATCAGGGATGCAAATTCACATACGCCCGGTCGCCCGTGGCGACAAGAATTATGTAAGGGCGATTGTAAATCAGCATCACTAGCCCTGCTGGCGACTGATTCCCTGTGCGATCCGCAGATCATGTGTGGCTAAATTTACGCATAACTGCAGAGCGCCGCACAGCATGTACAGGCGTCGTCATCGTTGCGCGCTACAGAGCGTTGTTTCGGCTCACACGTGGTTGTGTGTATCAGCCTTTTAGGAGGACCTACATTTGAGGAGCACATAAGCGCACATAATTCAAGATTTGGCACACCGAAAAGTGAGGAACTGAATCAAGTTTGATGCTGACACACGTGGACATAAAAATCACGTTCACCAAGTTGTTAAACAAACTACTGACCAGTATATTCCTACGGCCTGGTCAATCAGCGGTGCGTGGGCCCGTGTATTGCATGTGGCCCATCTGCGGTAGCCATGACAGCCCACAGCGTCACTTTTTGCGTCGTGGTTCCCAGCATTCGTTTCATCCGATATTTCACAGTTTAAAATGGCACTGATCAAGAAGATCATTTATCTAGTTTTTTGACATACATGCATGCTGACAACATTTCATTGCCCAACGAGCTGTGGGTGAATAGATGCAGTTTTGAATTGTTGCTGATTCTAAAAGACTCATGTATTATAGACCTGATGAATCAAGCATTAATCTTACATAAAAACGTCTGCAAAAACGTGTTGCAATTTTGTGTGAATGCAAGCTGTGGCTAACACTCCAGTTTCAGTCACACACAGGGCTGCCACTGGCTCATGTATGTCGGCGCATAACTGGACATGTAGGGGTGTTTAGACTAAGAAGGTCTAACCATGCCAATAGGCCTAACACAAAGTAAATTACACCCCAGAAAAGGCCTAATTTAATACACCTGAGATAACCTTTTTATCCCAGTTATGTTGTGCCTTGCTGTGTCATGATGTCATAGAGGCTAGAGCTCCATAGACCCTACTTCTTTGTTGATAGGACTACATATCAAGTTCAGTTACCTTGAATAGCCCCTAAACGATATGAAAGAATATATATATATTTTTTTCAAGTATGCTTATTTGGCATCATTTTTATTATGTTTAAAATGACTGACTTGATTATATTGGCAGAACAGTTTACGTTTTTTTTTTAGATGGCCCCTTTTTTCACCGAAGTGGGCAACATGGCCCCTTCTTTCTCCAAGTTGGAATGAATACTAGTGAGCCAATGTCGGATTAAATTAATTGTCTGTACATGTAATAATTATGAACAGCCAATTAAATCTAAGTGAATTATGGGAGGTGGGGTCGCCACCAGCTAAGAAAATAAAGTAAACTGGAGAAGAAATGCTGGTTCAATAACGTAACTTTATATGAAGATAAAGGCCGACAGAGACATTTTCAGGTGGCGTGGCTGGTCACTCTGACTTCACTAGAGCTTAAACAGCTGCAGACTAAAGCTAAAATGCCCACCTGCAGCAAAATTGCTCAGGCTAAGCCTACGGAAGATGGGTTAGAAGGGGAAAAAATCATTAACCAATGATTCAGCAATATCGCACATAGTCCGGCAACTAGTAAGGGCGATTAAAAAATCGTAAGGGCTAGTGGATTTTTAGTTCCACTAGCCCGGCTGGCTAGTGGATAAAAATGCTGAATTTTTTCCCCTGAATATAGGCCTATGTAATACTGATGCAGAACGTAGTACGAATTCACTATTCCTCAACAACCACTTACCTCAAACTGTTAAAGGAATTTGCATCGGCCTAATACTTGGCTTTTATTTACAGGGCTGGGGGTATGGCAGCCTATTCGTCAGTTGCACTCCACAAAAAATGTAATCGCTGCTATGTATAATAGTCTCCTACGTACGTACGTCCATCACATGAAATAATTAAATAATTTATCAATAAATAAAATACAAAATTCATTTTTCATCTCTGTTCATTTTGCCAAGGTCTATTTTATACATGATTGAAATAAAAGATAGTTCGTTGGAGTATCACTAGTTAGAAAATACCACTTCAACAATTCTGTTAATTAACCTGTCACAAAACCAGAAATTATCACTTGAATTCCCTTCGAAGTAGAAATCCTAATATTATATTTTCAACAGCAAAAAACATCAAAATTATCCATTCCAGACCTGTTATATCACAATATCATAAAATCACACGCATAAAGTTGCATTTTTTTTTGGTCTCTTGTGTCCACTTTGGTATGGACTTGCCCATAAATAGTTGCCCAGTGATAAATAATTTTCTAATACAGGTGCGGGGGCACAAAGGTTCAGCAAAAATTCCCAGCAAAAAATGTCTCTATTGCTGGAGAGGTGCAGTCTTCCCCATGAATCCAGCCAGTGTTGCATAAAACTAGTCCGACAATAGAGAAATATAGTTTCAAAAACATTCTTGTTGGCATCATTTACATCTATATGTAGTGTATTTACAGCATGCTAGTGATATAAATAAACAGACAGGGGACTGACAGCGTTTCTGTACAAGGACTAAGATTCTAAGTGCCCTTAATAATCATTCAGTGTGAACTGTTACTAAAAGGGCGTTAAGGTCGAAATAAAAAAAAATAGTATATCTCATATTTAAACTGAAATAAATTTTTTAAATTCTGTATTACTTTCGATTTTATGATATTTTAAATTTTCAATTTTTCTTAAAGTAATCACTCAATAAAGTCACAAATAATTATAACAATTTCACCTGTATGTATCTTTTTGGTTGGGGGCCACCATTCAATTATCAGAGGAGGTGGGGGGGGGGGGGCTGGAGTATTTTTAAAATAAAAATTTTCAACTAAATTTTTGTGAAATAAATAACTGTCTGAAGGACATGTTCAGTTGTAAATACATATGTAATGGCCCTTCAGTGGCGGATCCAAGGGGGGGGGGGGTTTAAACTGGCCCCTCAGAAAAAATCATCACCTTATTTAGGGGTTTCTTTATGATTTAATGATATACTGAGTGAGAAACAGTGCCCAATATGCCTCAGATTGCATGATAGAACCTTTGAAAATCAAAAATTTCCCCGGGTGCCGGCCCCTCGACCCCTTGACAATTTTTTTTGTCATATTTTAAACCCCACCCCCCTCACTGAAAAGCTAGATCTGCCCTTAATAAAATTTTGAGCGTCGCGTCGCTCAGCATCAATAAATGACCCTTAAATTTGCGAAGACCACATCAATATCGAGCCTAGTTTGGGATGCAACTTTTTAATCTAGACAAAGAAAAATCTAAGAAACTCAAGTGAATATTTTGCCGATGGGAAGTGAAATAAATAATTTTCCAATTTAAAGTTCTGTAGTCACTTTTTGTTTTGCACTTTCATCACACAACTTAAATTATGTCTCGGGTGTACAGGTGTAGACCTTAAGGCATTGAAAGGTTGTAACTAGATATCATAATCTTCGTAAATAAATGGTATTTAATATCAAGATTTATGATAAAATTAAATCAGGATCAGGGAAAAATCAGGGAATTTCATTTCACATTCAGAATGGAATCCCTGGAGCATATCACCGGCATACTTGTGAATATTATTAGCTCATTATTGTCTGAGCTACATTATATTTTATCTGAGTAGTCATCTGATATTAAGAACACATTTATTGCTTAAATGAGTAGTCCACTGTGTGTGAACAGAGGGACACATCTGTACCCAGAAAGCACCACACTGATCACAGAGATAGAGGCAACTGGGGTACAACTAAAACCGGAAACGCACATGAGTGGTGTTCTATAGCTTTAATTGTAAAACAGCTGCATTTGAGCTTTTCCTGAAGCCCAGCGCAGGCTCTACTTCAGTGCCGCCAGGCTCTAGTTTAATTAATATATTCGTCAGATATTGTATATTTGTTTTTCCATTTCAGGGGTGGTGATAGAGTTGATAGGAATGAAAGACGTGAAAGACCTGAAAGGCCTGAGCGATGGGATTCTCGAGACCAAAATGAGCGTGGTGAGAATACAAGAGGACGAGGTGGAACCCGTGGAATGCGAGGGCGTGGAAGAGGAAGAGGCGGTTTTGGTACAGCTGCTGCTCCTGTTTCTAGTGGTGGATTTGGAAAGCGCGAATATGAACGTAGAAGTGGCAGTGACAAAACGTATGTTGGAGTACATTTTCACAAGATCACATATTTTCCAACATTGGTAATTTCTTTACCTCTGTGAACAGTGTTCATGAGGCTGCTGTATTCCAGGGAATATTGTCACTTAAGACTTGAGAGGTTGCAGTTTTCCCCGACATTTATGATTGCGGTTTTCCAAATTTATGGAGAATGAAAAGTTTTGTTTTGACTTTGAAAATTTTGTTCATTTTGATTTCTGACAAATTTTAAGAGATTAATTGACATTCAAATTAGAATGTTATTATTCTAATAAACGCCCATATTTCCAATACGCGACCACCCCTCTGATTTGAAAATAAAAACCCTGATCATTCATGTACACTATATGATCATTAAACACTACTCTAATAAGCGCCCATCCCCCTGTAATCTCAGGTGGTATTCTAATTTACAAAATCTTCTGACCGCACTTCCCTTTTCACTTGGCAGGTCACACACGCATCATTAATTTCCATACTTATAAATGTGTGTCACAGTAGCGGGGTGAAAATTTAAATGATTTAATTAAGGTCTTTAACCTCTCATGATTCATCTAAAAATCATTTAGCGTCTCTGAAGAATGACCTAATTTCCTATAATCTAACCTAAGAGAGGGGTTTTAGAACAAAATTTTCCTGGAACTTTTTTAATAATGCGATATTTTTTATTTCGTTTACAACCCAATAAAAGTCATTTTCATACACTACACAACTCGTGGCTTGTAGTGGATGAAGATGGCAATGTGAATGTTTAATTCGAGCTTGAAAGGGCTAATAAAAAGAACAAAAATGAAAACTAATGCTTTTTAGTAGAGCGCCGCTCTACTTTTTCAGTCTATGTGGGTCTGAGTGGTTTTCTGTATGATTAATGTCACGGCAATAACTTTAAATTTTTGGAATTGGGAACATAACTAACTCCATGTGTGTGTTAAGAATAACTTTTTTTGTTGCACCACGAAGCCAGATTTTGAGATTTTGGATCAGCTGATCAGATGAACACTGATATAAATGACGCATCAATTCCTATCATGTACAATACTATGTCAGCCATTCTGTTAGGTGACGTCACGCGTGACCCGTGACCTTAGCAATACCCTCAGTGCTTTGACCTGCCTCGCAATACCAAGCTGCCAGTACTGTATACGACACGTGACCTACTATGATACAATGCTGTTTGAATGTTGGCCCGTCGTCTCCGACGTCGGCCCGCCATTAAAACAACATTGGGTCAACGTCTCGTGTTTACTGGGAAGTGCACCTGTCATTAATAGTAGGCCTAATACGGCAACGCTGACCAAATGTTGGGCCAGCGTCGTAGGCGGTGTGCCAGCATTGAAACAGCGCTGGCTGCATGTGATTGTCCAGCGGTATGCGTGTTTGCCTGTAAAGGCTGTATGGCCAGTCTGTCCCATAGGCATACACAATATTCAGCTGACACAAGGAGACGTTGAGTCAATGTGCGTTCAACATCTGTCCACCATCTACGACGTTGGACAAACGTTAAGCCAACTTTGATTCAACGTCTTGTCTCTGCTGGCCTGCCAATACACATGTATGGAGCCTATATAATATTCCTATCGGCCACTCACTGCCCAACAAAACAAACATTAACTTGATGTGGCATTAATGTTGGGCGAGCTTCATAGACGATGCTCTAACATTAAACCAGCAAAAAAAACCAATTCATTTGTAGTAAAAACTTAGGCCTAGGGCCTACTGGTGCCTACAGTCTGAATATGTTCTGAAAACTTTAAAAACACCCCTCAGGCAATGCATAGCCTTATCCTGCTATGCTTAATGAATTTCTTAGCCATATACGAAGCCCCAGAAGTGACATTTAGATTAGGCTATTATTGTTTTCAACTCAACATCAAGTTATTAACTCACTAGTTATATCGATAACTTTGCAATCTCAATATATCTAGGCTTATCGAGTTGTGAGTTCTATTATAGTGAGTTCCATTATAGTGAGTCTATTTAATGTTGTCCTGCAGTCTCACACTGTTATCACGCTGGTCTATCATTAAATCAACATTGGCTCAACGAATGTGGCAGTGGAAGTAGTTAATCTGTCTCCTGACTCAGTTATTTCAATCTGAACACTACACACTGCCATCACATCTGAGCAAATAGCAGTAGGCCTACTAGCATGCAATGTGCCTAGGCTACTAAATTGTTTGCTAGACACGTTCTTTTGTACCTTCCCCTACCTGTCATTGACTGGGGTATGCTTAGTAACATATATGCCTATACCACCCAAACTGTCAGGTTAATATAAACAGTTTCTGTTTATTAGATCGGCTTTGAATAATGAACTGCACCACAGTCCCAGCCCAGGGTCACACAGCTGTGAAACGCAGTGACGTCACTCAGTGAAAACAAAGTTATATAACACCCCCTCACCCATACTTCATTCTGTAAAACGCAGTGACGTCAGTGAGAACAAGGTTATATAAGAACCCTCCCTCATACTTCATTGTATAAGCCAGCTCGGTAAAAACAAAGGAGGTCGAGGGCATTGAGTTTCACAGATTTGACCTATTTCCATTAGGGTAGGCCTACCCGATTATTCCTAATAGACCGGATATAGGCCTAATAATAAACACAGAGACGCAGTTGGGGGCGTATTTACACGTGCAACGCATGACCAAAAAACCAGGCCCGTTGGGGGGGGGGGTTCAATAGGGTCGCACGAGGGTCGCATGCCCCCAGACCCCCTTAACCTGCGTTTGCAATTTGCTCAACGCCAAATATAAATTCAAACAGTTTTTTTCACAGGGGGTCCAATTAACTTATTTCGAAAATACCCCAGCAATTCAAAATTTGACCCCCCCCCCCCTTCAAAAATTTCTGGGCACGGGCCTGTTAAAACAATGACGCTGAAGCCAGGCACAAGCCCTACTTCAGTGCCGTCAGGCTCTAGTTATTAACCCTTACATTTGAACCACCAGCTGTGATTAAATCTTTTTTAATTCACACATTCGAACCACCAGCAGCGATAAAAAAAATATTTAGTTCGAAAATTCATGACCAGATGAAACAGTCAAATATTTAAAAAAAAAATTAACCTTTATCCTGCGGATCATGACTATTGTCATTTTTAATCTGCAGCCATTGACATTAGGATTTTTTTATACTAGACAACAGGGCAGGTAACTGTGTTTTTTGTCTGCCCTGTTGACTTTTTACTCAACATGGAAGTGGTAGGGCAAATAGAATATATGAAAACTTTACCCGGGCGGCCGATGTGGACAGTTTATCCGACATGGGCCTTTTTAACCTGCCTCAGGCGGCCGGCCGGTCCGACGTTAATGTCAATGGCTGACACTGTTTTATTAGTCGACCAAATCACTGTTATTGGGAAACATCAAGATTTGTAAATATTTGTGCTCAAATTGAACAAATGCGAGTAAGTTGTGGGTCTCTGTAGTAAAACACAACTTGAAGTGGCTGAATTTAAAAAAAAATCATAGTAGTAGTTTAAGGGTTAAGAAAGGGCACTGGGGTTTCTGTCGACCTGTAAAAAATAGAATAACGGGGGTGACCCACTAAGGGTTATAATCCCCAAAACTAAGACTAGAGGTGCAGCCTGGGTTTTTGCCAGGGATGTTTGGGGGGGGGGGGTTTCCAGAAAAAAATCTTCCCCGAGTTAAATTTCAGTGCTTAGAATTGGTAATTTTAACTGAAAAGACCAAATATTGATTGTTGATCCAAAAAATCCTATATTTCCTGAGTTTTTTTTGTAAAACTGGATGAAACCCTTGCATGTACAATACTATTAAATTGATGTTTAAATTGGCCATTAAATCAGTCAGTATAAAGGAACCTGTCCCTTGCTGATTCTTCTGTAATTAGTGTTTAACCGTTATTATCTCACTGACAATGAACTGCTTGCTGCATCTCTATACCAGCAGTGGGGTTAAGGCAACGGAGAAAAGAGAAGGTGCTGGAGCTCACAATTGGGGTACAGTTCAGGATGACATTGCAGGGTGAGTACTCAGTACTGCATATTTTAACACTTATAATGTAGTGCAGTGATCTTGTGTTTTGTCTTGGTTTGCTCCCCTCTTGTTTTTATTAAGGCTCCCCCTCAGGGTTCGAAATTGGACCCGTCTGATCGTCCAAGATGACCAACAATCCGGGAAGGACGAGTTTACTTTAATCACCGAGTTCCCCTCTTGCCAGTTATTAGGAAGTTTGCAAAAATATCCTGGTCCCAGTGATCATCTTCAACCCTTACACAGAAACATGATGAACAACTGGTACTAAAAGCCATGATCATATTACAAGATCAGTCAGTTAACCCTGTTTAAAACGCAGATCGAATGACACCACAAAACAAAAGTGACTATTATTTTTTTTTGAAAATACTGGTCAACCAGAGTAGCCCTCATCAGGCTGAGCTTGGTGTATATAGTCGCCCATAGCAGTGTAAGGGTCAATAGTCTTAATTTCGTCAAATTACGAATTTGTCACCATATAACTTTAAGCCGCTTGTCCAATATGTTCAATATTTAACATAATGGATGTTATATGAGCTCCTTTACTGCATTAATTTTTCAGAAAGTTCAGAAACCTATTTGTCAATAGCACCTTGTCACCCTAAAGCTCCCAACCTCTGCCTCATAATATGACTTGATGATTACATGTACAAGTTGATTATCTGGTAAATTTATAAATAATTGATAACTTATTTGAAAAGTGTGAGGGGTAGCCTTTTTAGGTGTTTACTTGAAAAACACTTACTTCTAGCTGTCAAGTGACTGACCATTTATAAAAACATAGAATTAAATTTGCAGTTTATTAAATAAATCACCCTTGTGATTGATATAATTTATATATATCTGAGGACAATATTAGACTACTACATGTTTTGATTGTACATAGTTATTACCAGATAAAAATGTTGCTCGTAATGTTTACACCTCTATGACGTGCATCCTGACATAAGAGGTAGTTTCCGCACTACCCCTGCCTGTATTGGAACATTTTCGACCTATTCGGGCTCCTCCACGAGGCTTCCAGCTGTCCAACATTTGTAGCAGCGTCGGTCTGCAAAAGGCATCCACACGTAATGTCGGACATTCAGATTCGGCCATTTTGCAAAATACAGGGTTCGCCAAAAATGATATGTGCTTTACTGAACATGATTCCCGGGTGAGCGCTAGGATGCGAATTGAATTGGCCACAGCCAGTGCATGCGGCGGTATTGATTTTACTGTCATTTACCGGTCACCTTAGCCAACGCTGGCCCAACATTAAGTCATACGACGCATGCTTGCTGAGATTCGGGAGTCCTCGGCCGATTTTGGCAAGCTCCAGCTCATTTAGTGTGTGCGCATGCGTCATTGTACCTGAACCCATCCTATGCTTACTTTAGTCTCAGAAGGTACAAGCGGGAATAATTGTCTATAATAAAATTGTCTAAAAATAGTTGAGCTGAATTACGTCATTGCAATGGATTTCCGAAACTGAAAATTGCCCCGATCACATGTCATGCATGTAGACATGGTATATGCCGCGATTAGCACTCTGAAAGTCGTGCATTTGCCGCGATCAACAGGATAAGGGTTTAAAGTTAATAAAAAAAGTGAAATAAGTGGATAAAATGATGTTCCCGTCAAACATTCAACTCTGTTTCACAATGTATATTCCGCAAATTTCGTCCGTTTTCCGCGATCAGTCCAGTGTATAAAGCAGATCCTGTGGACCAGAAGACAATTTGCCGGATCAAAAAAAATTGTACTAAGAAATATTTAGTACAAATGCAAAAACCACCGCTTTTGTGATTTCCTGGCTATCCTATTCTTTTCGTAGCATTTTATTTTTGAAGATGTCCCTTTAAAATTTGCCATGGGACTAGTGTAGCATGAACGAAGTGATTAAAATATCTGGGTCATATTATCTACAGGAGGCCAAAAACAAGGGGCATTAAGCTGATTCTTAAAACTGTGCCAGCGTTTAAGAGTCAGCTGGTCTACCAGCCTCTTTCCCCCCTGCAGCTGCTGGAGTACAAAGTTCTAATTCAAATAGGCCTAAGTCTAAGACGTGTTTAATGAATGGAAAATTGACAAAAAACTAATGACTTGTAAATAAATGTTTAAAACGGGATATGTGAACATATAAATTATAATGGCATATATGGACATGTGTAATCCTTTATTTGCAGTTTAATTATTTAGTGGTGGGCAGTAATTAAATTATACTCTGTGTGACATCCTTTACCAATGTTTACATTTAGTTGCAGGACATAGATATTTGTTTACATGTCCTACACTGCACGTGTATGTAAAAACAGACGAACTTGTCAACAAATGCAGGTGTGCACACGCATGTCTGCTACAATTGACCATATAGGGGGGTGACACAATTGACCAATTGCTCAGACAAGTGCCGCATACTTAGAGCTCAGTGCATGCGTACCGAGTCAGCGATGCAAAGACATGTGGGTCTGCCGACTCCATGCAGTCATCGCGTTGATCCGAAAATCTCCAATCGTGCCGTAATTACGCCACTCTTTTAGAACTTGTCATGTCACGATATGAACTAATAGTAAAACATCATGACAAATCATTATTTTCACAACAGACTACGTGTTTAAATTATGGAAAAATATGCACTCGCCAAGCTGGGCAAGTTTGTGGCCAGCCGAACTCGCCCGTTTTTTTTCCTACTCGCATTGGCGAGCGGGCGAGTCCCAATCATGCACACTGTGAGCCTGTGGGCGAGTCTACAACCTGTGCTCAACTAATCGTGATGACCCACCCACTCAATCCCTGCTGGACCGGCGTTGTCGACGCTATTCCTGCATTAAAACGGTTTTAGTTGATTAGTGACTGCTCGTAATTAAACACAATTATGTTTTTTGATTGTCCTAAGTGAGGTGGACCTTAACACTATTTTGATCATTGTAGCCAAATAAGCATGTCGAGTCACAGATTATATAGTACTAGTACAGTCTCCCACTAGAAGTGCCAATTTCGTAAAAATTAAAAAGCAGCCTTCTGAATTTCCAAATCAAACAAGCTTCAATGCACTAACTCATTTTTCTACATCTCATTTTAGTTTTTGGGCAATTAATTATTTGGAAACCTTTTATATCTCTTGGTATGTAAGCCTACGCTATCCAGTTCAACCACCATTCCAGAAATATTCTAAACAATTTGTACTGAGAATGATGAGATAGATGACAACTTTTTCATTAATTATTTGGCTACATAATAAAACTCTTCAGAACCGCAGGGCTTTTGCTATTTCTTATTTTGAAAGAGTATATCATGACGATAAAAAAATAATAAATGTATTATTTATTTCTTAGGCTGTTTATTAAGGTCTTAGGCTGTTTATTTTAACTAAGTTGGTTTACGGATTTTTTTGTCAAATTTTGTTGTCTGGAGGTCAAAATAAAAATAATTGGCCAAAATAATTTAGCCCGCCTTTTAAGGTGGGCTATTGCAATCAAAGTTCGGCGTCTGGGTTAACATTTATTGTGGGCTCGATAACTTGAAAAGTTTTTCATGTATCCTTTCCAAATTTGTTATGCATGTTACTAATGAACAGTTCTCGGACAAGCTCAATAATGACCAAAAATAAATTCAAAATGGCCGACTTATTGCGATTTTTCGCCTTTTACGTCAATAATTTGACCTTGTGGGCGTGATAACTTGGTTTTTCATGTATCATCTTCAAATTTGTTATGCATGTTACTAATAAGTAGTTCTTGGACAAGTTCAATATTTTATGTCAATAATTTGATTTTGTGGGCGCGATAACTTGTAAGTTTTTCATGTATCATCTTCAAATCTGTTATGCATCTTACTAATAACCAGTTCGCGGACAAGTTCAATAATGGCTGTGAAAAAATTCAAAATGGCCGATTTATTGTCATTTTTCGCTTTTTACGTCAATAATTTGACCTTGTGGCCGCAATAATGACTTTAAGTTCAATAATGGCAGCGGGCTATTGTCGAGTGTGCTCTTGTTTATTTCTCAAATCACAGAAAGTTAATATCGGAGGGGGTAGGCTGCGCAAACTAGCTGCGCAGTCGTTCACTGCCGGTGGCCAGCTCGATATAATTTTCAGAAGAAGAACTGTTACGGATTGGTGGATGGGATGAGAATAAATATAATCTTGCCCTATTGATTTAAATGTCGGCGTTTTTCCTATGTCCGCTCGGTCCGAAAACCGAAAGTATATAACGTATGGCCTAACAGTTGTCGATTTAATAAACGCTGGGAGGTCCAAAGTCTATGAGAGGGGTATTATGTGTAGTGAGATTATAAGGCAGTAAAATTTGTACCTGTATTCTGCACCACATAAATCAACCTTCTTTAATAGAAAAAACAAATGTTTTTTTAATTGCAGTGATACAATGAATGACTCAAACGTATCGGAGGAAGGTCCTGCTGAATGGACTGCTCAGAGTAAGGAAGAAGTGGAGAACCAAGATCCAAAGTTAGTATTGTGTTGGATTTACAACTAAGCTTACTGGGTTAATGTAAACTTAAGATCCCCATTTGCACATCACGGTTAAATAGTAATGGATGTGCTGACCAATACAGTTTCCTGTAGACGTTACAATTTTATAAAGTTACTTTATGATGACCAGTATTGTTCAAATATTAAAAATTGTCTATTATAATTTAAACTCTCCTGCTTTAGGCCTTCATATAGCACCATATCTCATGCAAAGCTTAAGTCAGACGAGTGAAATACAGCGTACCTCACATCGTCAAACCTAACAGAAATATTGTTTGTTCTGATATCAATATATGTGCGATTCAATATTAATTTAATGGTTTCCTAAAATAAAATATTGCTCATTTCTGACCGATCCTACCAAATCATATAAGACCTAAATTTATTTTGTAGCTTTGCTCCCGGCATAAGCGATGTTTAATAGATTTAACCTTATCAACGCCAGCGATCGAACATATATCTGTTTGATAGCTAGCCCTGGAAGCTGGCTGCCTGGTCATTCGATTAACCCGTGTTTGTTTTGAAGTCCCGGTATTACACCAATATGTGCGGTGGATGTGCACTGCAGGCAAGCGCACATGCTATTGTTTACTTCTGAATGCTTCTCATGTTTGTGGAAGTTTCCAGCGGGTCATTAAAAGTAATTAAATTGAAAAAAATGGACCTAAACTAAAGTCATTAGAAAGTCATTAAATTTTATTGCTACTCATTATAAGTCATTAAAAAATGAGAAAATAAAGGATTATTTGAACTCGTCTGCCAGTCTGTCCTAACAAATAGGCTACTACTGGTGTTCTGCTTCTATTGAAGTCAGTGCCACCTATCATTATTGTCGGCCGGTGCATGGAGTATGCTTCCACTTCAGGTCTAGCTGTCATTTTTTGTTTAAAAGAAGACAAAAAGGTATACATGGGTATTAATTTGTTCATTTTCATCAGTAAAAAGTAATTAAATTGTGAGTGATCACTCACCTCACCACTTTTAGGTGAGCTTTTTTTACTAGTCACCGATTTTCAAATCTGAAGGCCTGCTGCTTGTAGACTACCACAAACTGATTTTGAGCATCTAGCATCATAGACTAAGAGAGAAGCTGGGCTGTACATTAAATCTGCTGTCACGTCATAATCTGGGTTATACAATATGGCTTTATCACAGTGTGAACACACTATGAACACACTAGTGACGTTTTAAAGTATATTTCTGAATTGCCAAGCTAAATTTTAATATTTCTATATTTAAATGGCACAGTATTAGTTTTTTGCAATTATTGAGAGAATTACAATGAATTGTCAATTATTTGCTCTTCTCTTAGTCAAAGTAAACCAGAAGGCGACGAAGAAGAGAAAGTTGAGGATGGAGAACCTGCAGAGCCAGAAGCAGAGGAGATGACCCTTGAGGAATACAGGGAATCACTGAAAGAAGCTAAAATGCCAGCAAAATCATTTAACATTCGTAAAGCAGGTGAAGGTGTTGATAACACTCAATGGAAAAAGATGTATGTGTTGAAAAAGAAGGAAGAACCAGAAGAGGAAGATGATGAAGATGAGGTATTTTTTCACAGAAGGGGGATTGCGGGGACATTTCAGAAAAGTACAAAATTACATATGTACTGTGAATATTTTTTTTTTATCAACTATTACAATTTATCAGAAAGTTGGGGAAGTAATTTATTGGAGGAACTTTTGTGCAACCTTGATCACAAATTAAGAGACTGTAGATAAAGGGTTCAAAACTCGAATACATTTGTTTCTAGTAATGTAGACCTTGGTGGGTTGTATCAATAGAAGCTGGCTGCACTTTTCACAATAACCCATGAAAATGTATATTGTTTTTACTTGCTGCAGGGATGTGTGTTTTTTGGGGGTGTGAGAATTGGACTTCAGATTCAAAATAGCCAGTGTTCTAATCAGGCCACTGTTCTAATCAGTGCTGTGCTAGATTTCAAATATTTCTGTCATGTTTGTTTACACGCATGTTTATTATAAATTTGTAATGTTAGGAATTCCTGGAGGCCATTTTAGGGGGGAATCCCCCCCTAACACTGGCCACTCTCCCAAAAATTAGCTTGTTCTGCTCCCAAAACAGGACCTGCAGCACCGCCCCCCCCCCCCCCCCCCCAATCACTCTTAATTCTCCCGCAAACACCTCCGGGAAACCCTAGTTGTTTGCAGCCACGGATCATTCCGCCATTCACAGGGTTTGCACTGGAAATCCTGGAAAGTCCTTGAATTTAAAAAGAAAAAATACAGGCCTTGAAAGTCCTGGAACTGTGTTAAAAGCGCTTGGAAATCCTGGAATTTTAAAAAGTGAAAAAAACGATTGCAAAAAAGATCTGTTTCTAGAGTCTGATACTTAATACAGGGTTTGCACTGGTCCTGGGAATCCTGAAAAGTCCTTGCAATTTAAAAATACAAAAACCCAGGCCTTGAAAATCCTCGAATTTCGTTAAAAGTGCTGGTAAGTCCTGGAATTTTAAATAGTGAGAAAAAATATTGCAAAAATTATGTGTTGCTAGAGCCTGTCTAACATAATAACATAGCCTACCTGTAATTAAATTGTTCCAAGTCCTTGTCACCGATATCTTATGCAGGGTCGCATGATGCCATAACAAGCTGAAAAAACAGAAGAATATTTTTTTAAATTAAAGCAAAGTCAGGAAAAAGTCCTAATTTTGCTTCAATAAAGTTCACTTTAATATTTACCAATATAATCTTAGCGAGCCGACAAACCCCCAATCCCATCCACCCCCTTCAAATCCCGGATCTGTCACTGATTTGTACCCAATTTTGGTCACAAATACTTTTTGATCATGAAATGTCAGTATTTCGAGAATTTGGCGACCATTTTAAAAAAATTTCCAAACCTATCTCAAACCAAATCACTTAATTTTGCATGTAGGCCTTAACTGGCCGTGAAATGCAAATGTTCAAGTAATTTTCATAAAAAAAATGTTTTCTTTTCCGATAAATTGTTAATGCGTTATCACAAAAGATGCCAACATCTACGATTCTACCATTGTCACTAAGATTTCAGCTACATAATACAATGTCAGTGGATAAGATATTCATTTTTGGACTGAAACAGATGTCGCCTTAATTTCTTTTAATTTTGATACTTTGCCTCCAGTCTTGCTTCCTTGGTGGGGGGGGGGGGGGGTACTACACTTTTCTTTTCTCTCGCCCAATGTTGGTATCTGCTTTAGTCTGAATCACTTGATTTTCTATATAGACGAAAGTCTACATTTTAATTCTCAGTATGTTGTTGCCTCATTTAAAACAATATATGCGGATGCATATATACACATTTCTAGTTATTTCTCATGATCTGATCAACTCGTGGGGAGAATCCATTGATAACAAAATGCTTGACGACGGCAATCTTGAAAAAATAAATTCTATTGATCCATTTAAGGACATTTTCCAAGATGAAGGTTGGTTGGTGGTTAAATTGCATTAAGCTCGACATGACTGCTATCTAGCTATTACACGCAATGTAGTCCAAATTCGGAAAGAATCTTAGAAACCGAATGCCTGACTGTAACCATCTTGAAAAAATCTATAATGGCAGTGGTTTTTGTCTGGCGGTATTTTTTTTTAACAGATTTTTTGTCCAAAATGATAGTCTATGTATTCTTCATAGCTATTTATTCTTCATAGCAATTGTTTTTGGATTACAATACTAACCTTATGGGATGATTATTTTTAATTACTTTATCATACTACTCTTTATCTAGCTAAGGTGTAGGCCCTATGTGCTTGCACATTATTTTTCAGATGCTCTTTTAGTATTTCCTTTTTTTGTTCGCAAGATTGCAATTTTAAATTTGTTTCTAGGAGGAAGAGGAGGAGGAAGAAGATAGACCAAAGAAAAAGAATTTTGTTCCTATCGAGATCACATTTGCTGATAATCCTCGTCGTGGTGGTGGGCGAGGTAGTCGTCGGCCACGTGGCGGTCGTGGTGCCAATATGGGTGATCGTGGTAGAGGAGGTATGGGTGAACGTGGTAGAGGAGGCGGCTCTTTTGGTGGGCGTGGTGAAATGGGGGATAGATCACCAGGTCGTGGTAGCAGAGGTGGTGGTCGATTTGCTCGCCCAGACAGGGGGAATGGTCGCGGAAAACGTGAGCAGGCTCCCGATGTTCTAAGCGAGCAAGAATTTCCTGCCATAGGAAAAGCTATGGGTTCTTAAAAGGTATTCCCTGCACTGTCCGCCTCTTGATATCATCAAAAAGGCCAAAAAATAAATGCCTCAAGGCTTAAAACAGCTTACACGCTGCTCTTCACATAAAAACAACAAAACATACATGCGAGGACGTTTTACTCTGAGCGACTTGTCTCCTGATTTCGTTTTGGAGTTCGCATGATATGCCTGGTAAGGGAGATGTGATGAACTGTTTAGAGAAAATAAACCCAGAAAACCTGGTTTACTTGGAGAAAAGACTTCCGTTTCATGTGAACCATTTGTAGTACTGCCGGAGTTTTTGTGTTTATTAAAAACTGTAATGTGTACAAACCTTTGAGCAGCTATGGATCATCCCATGCCATGAACTTTATACACATTCATCATTGTCTAATGATTCTGATACAGGACAGAGAAAACAATGTACATCTTTATACATCTGTTATTAGAAAATATCTTGTTGTAATGGGTACATTGCTTGCTTTCTTCTCAGTGCTGCAGGTAGTGCTGAATATTCCTGTACAATCAACCCATATTCATTCGCGATGCATGAAGTAGCAAGTCATTATTAGACTAGGTGTGATGATGTCTTGTAAAGAAGCCTGTTCATCATATCCCTGTTTAACAAGATAATGTTCTTAAAATATGTTTTAATAAACAGTTGTTTTAAGATCTGAGGTTGTGTTCCGAGACATCTTATGAGCTGAGCTAATAAACATAACCAGTACATTTATGTAGTGGTAGTGACTTATCAGCTTAGCTAATAAATTGGCTTGCCTCTTAAGAGCATCTCCGAACACAACCACAGAATGATGCTGAATACATTATTTCACTGCTGCTACAGGTATTGTCAATGGATGTGAAATAGCCATCTCCTGGATGTTTTGTTGGTAGTCAACAGATCTTTACAATTATTTGTTACTTTTCCAAGGAAAAGTGTCCCACAATGTTTATGACAGGTGCTCCACTCATCAATTTACGGGAACAAGACATCATGGATACAACCGTGTGCGTGATTTGAGCATTGTACAATAAAATAATCCCATTTTATTGAGGTCGCCCCTAATATTGTTTTGTTTTGTTTTGCAAATTAAGACATTTTGAAGTTCCATAGCGGTTTTGTTAAGTTTGACAAAAATAACCTTAAATTACATAATTTTTTTCGAAAGCTTGATAAATGCACTGAAACTACTAAAAATGTATAGGTATTAGTTCACAATGTGATGCACCATAAAACATTATATGAAGTAGTAAATATCTCGGTCAGTGTACAATACGTAATAGTGGTTAAATTATGGGCAAGCATCAAACCACCTTGAAGCGACACAAGCGGGCCAAAATACTCATTTTTATTTGGGCTCCTTGATATGGTCATAATATGTCAACATGCCCATAGACTAGAATTACGCAAGTTTTTTATCCCCTCCTGTAGGGATACACTACCTCATTACTAGCATTGGATGAATGTTTATCGCGTTGAGGCCTATATATTGGTGGATCAATGCTGGGATAATGCTGGGTTCTAGGTCGGCTAAATAATAACAGATCGCCTGCTGAAATAACCATATAAAAAATATATAATATATATTCTGTGGAATTAACTACCAAGTCATTACCAGTGAATCTTTTTAAATTTCAGTTCCCAATGTAAGACGCCCTTTTTTCCAAGCAGGAAAAATATTATTTATATGGCGTATTTACTATTGGTGGTGCCGCCAATAAATGCCCATTATGGCCCACACTGTCGAATTGTGAGCTGCATGTGTATCGCTGCATTAGTTTCAAGATTTAATTTAGTATTCAGCGTTATTAGAACAGAGTCAAGGTTCGCCATCCCATGATCCAAAACATATAGGACTATTGCTTACCAATAAAATTTAAATGAAGTATGGCAGAAAACGAGTCACTAAAACCATATAGTTGAAATGTTGCTGATTCCAACGAAATATTGGACTGTGACCTGATAAATCGGTGGAATGTCAGATTTGGTACCATTGCCAATATCTCGCAACATTGTTAGGGTAGGCCTATTCCTGTTATGGTAGCAGGTAACCTCGCCACAAGTTAACCTCGCCGCAGGTAATCTCGCCACAGATTTGATAACCTCGCCACAGAGGCTGAGTTGCCTCGCCACAGCTTTGGTAATCTTGCCACAAGGGGCTAAGTAACCTCGCCAAAACTTCGCCACACCTGTTATATCCGATTTATCAATGTATTTTCAAAGGTTAACCTCTACCTTGAACCTGGAGTAGATGTCTTTACAGACTTAGACTATGTGCCATTAAAATGAACAGCAAAAAAATAACAAAAAATGTACAATTATATGACAAATAATAATAGGCCTACAAATTTATTTTGTACAGCAAATATTGTAGAAAATTTGTTGATGATGACTAATATATTAATTCTTAAACCGCTGAATTAAACAATTTAAATTTTCACACACTTAAAGAGTTGTCTCACTACCTTGACCCACAACTTTAAGTGAGAGAAAACTACTCGTATTTGTTTAATTTGTAATTTAAGACAAGTAATTTAGAAATATTAATGTTTAAACGGCTATTAAACAGATTACAGCGCCGTCGCGCCTAACGGTTTAGGGGGTTAGTGATTTAGGTGTAGGCCTAGCGGCAACAACTCGGAAGGTGATGACACTGCCCCAAGAAGAGATCCGACAGGACCCCAGGAAGACAATGAGTAGCACTAAAGCTATGTGATCGACTCCAATAACACTCATAAAGGGTGTTGGCACAACACGTGACTGATGACGGAAGTCGATAGGGTCTACTTGCAAACGCTGAATGGTAAACCATTTCAGCTCTAAAATATGTGTTTGAATAAAGTAAATAGAGTGTCAGTAATTAACCGTTATAGCACGAATCGTTACTACACGATGCAACCATGGATAACACGATGGATCCCCCAATTTTTTTCGCCATTTTTCCAGAAAAATCGTGTTATAAATATTTCAACAACCGATTGAGCGAGTATATCATGTGTAGAACAGACCGTCAGGATCCCAAGAAGACAATTTTAGGTGCCTCCGCATGTACCAATTAATGAATAGCCCCTTAATTAAGGCCAAAATTAGTTATTAATTAGCATACAGAGTACACACACAAAGACAATGGCACAGACAAGGTGGTTGGTGGTAGAGGCTATTGGTGCTAATTACAGATTTAATTAGCATAATCTGTGCATGAAAAATCTCAATGGCATGATATTCTCGGATATATAGTGTGTCAGAATAAACAATACTTAAATGCCTAAGCCTGTACAAAACCTACTTAAGAACCCTTTAAAGATTGGGGTAAAATAGTAGTTTGTTCAATTTCTGCAAAATTAATGATAAATTAAGTGATTGTAATATGTTAAAAACGGTGCAAACCGTTGATGAAATTAATTATGTGTCATGATGTGGGGTTGGGGTGAACGGTGACAACCTTTTAGTCAAAAGGCCCTTTAGTCAGAAGGCCCTTTAGTCGAAAGGCCCGCTGGTCAGAAGGCCCGATAGTCAGAAAATCAGTTAAGCTTTTTTGTCAGAAGGCCCTTTAGTCGGAATTTGTTCATTGGGCATTGAACAATTCTAGGGGACGCTGCATTTGATATCTGGGCATGTGGAGAGGGGGTATGGACTATATTATTTTGATTGAAACGTTTGTTGTCCAGCTATTGATAAAGCAATATTGAGAGTTGTGCATAAAATAATTACTCAAAGATACATGTACTTAAAATGCTGACGGAGTCAATACAAGTTTTTCAAAAAAATCGGTAATTTAATAAATAGTTTGAAAGAGAAAATTATATTGTGAAAAAATTATACGCAAACAAATTGCACAACTGAGAGTAAAATCCATATAGATCACATGTTTCGTCTCTGGAACATCAGTACGTTCGACTATTAGTTGGTAATAAGTCGATATGATCTGGATATGATCTTGAAAAAAAAATCACGATGGTTCGTAGTTCGTACATTTATATTGAAAACTAGCATTATTGATCCCTGGTTGGTTGCTTGGCTGGGTTATTTTCATCAATGAGTGCGCTTTTTTTAGCACTGCTTTTTTGCATATACATGTATATAACTTTACTGAAATAGGTGTGAAAAGTGTGTCATGAGAAAACACCACAAGATTTTTCAATTGGAGTTTGTAGCCATCTGTTTAATTTATGTCAAGCGCTCATAAATGTATCATTTTGCTCAGAATAAATAATAAGTTGTTTGTCCAAATATTCTGATAACTAGCATTATTTGTCGACTCTTTTGTGTGGAAATGCTTGTTTTAAATTCGTGAAAGTGAAGTTTACCTAAGCACAGGAGAACTATTATATAATGTGATTGCAGTATATATTATTACCGTGCTAATTAAGACCAGCGTAAAATTTGAATCTCATTATAATCTATTAGCAGTATCTTGTTATCTCGCCCATTTTTTCCCAGCAAGTTTCAAAATTTAGGTAGGCCTATTTGCGTTTGAAGCAGTATGTTGATGGTATTGCTTGTTCATATCTACATTGTTATAATCTGTTCAAAGACATGGAGTGTACATTGCTGCATACGATATGAAATTACATGTATTATTATTATTATACTATCTTGTTCCTATATGTAGAAAATTGACTGTTATTTACAGACAGCTTGGCAATAACCACTTGATCCAATTATTATGGGTAGTTTTCATTAATTTGAAGCTGGGAATTACGTCAGCAAAATTAAATTCAAAAAAATAATGAGTGGCCTATTAATAACGCAACCCTTATGAAAGTGCTAGACGTTGTTACTGGCACAAGTAAATAAATAAAGTCAAATAATTGGTCATAGGGTTGTTCACAAATGACATGATTTCGATGAGGTAATTATCTGACTTTCTGACTAACGGGCCTTCTGACAAACGGGCCTTCTGACCAGTCATCCTTACTTATTTTCTGACTAACGGGCCTTCTGACTAATCATCCTTACTGGTTTTCTGACTAACGGGCCTTCTGACTAACGGGCCTTCTGACTAAAAGGCCTTCTGACTAAAAGGCGGACACCGGGTGGACGGATGGAAGGGTGAAACTATTTCCACTATCTCTGTATGTGCCCTATAGGCCTAGTGGAAGTACAACACATTGAAAACAATATATTATATATGTGAAACATTTAGTCAGAAATAAACACATATCATTCGGTTTTATCTCATTCCGAAACATAACATGGGTATCTTAGAAGCTTAAGTTAAAGTTCTTTGGACGTTATCTTGTGCCAAAGCATAAAGTATCTAATATGTCAGCTATGAATAATATTGAGTTTAAAACAACCATTAAAGTTGAATCATATTTTGATGTTTTAAATTAGTCAATTAATAAATTATTGTCTCTTGAACTGTCTGTCTCGTCACTTGATGATATAACATTGTCATCCCCTAATAACTAAAACAGCTGTATTATATGCACGAATGACCACATCATTATATAGTCCTACATTGTCAATTGCTTCTGTGCTACATAAGTGAGTTTTAACGACAAATATGAAAAATATATAAATATATTAACCAATATAGTACATGATCAATGTCATAAAAATCAATAATTGGAACCGTTTTGATAATCAGCTTATAGATACCAGCAAGAATACATAGCACATCATCTTGATATCAGTAATCAGGTAATGTATTTGTATATTCTCAAAAGGTGCTTTGAAAAAAGGGTATTTTTTTTTATCAGACAAAAATGATATTTCTCCATGCAAACTTGGGAATATTTTAATACTTTTCCATTCTAAACAATCTAAAGAAGCTGGAAGAGCTTTAAAATCTAAATATGATCATTTAATTTAATAATTATGACAACTACATCTGTTTTACCATGGCAGCAGTGGACGTGATTGTGTTATTGACAGGGTGACCCTGTCAGCACTGGGTGTTGATGGTCTTATTGACAGGGTGACCCTCTCAGCAGTGGGTATTCATATCATAGGATACTATTTTGATTAGTTTTGAATAGCCCTATTAGTGGGGCGGATATGTAACAAAAAGTGCCTTGTGCGTGCACATCCGGATAAAAGCATGAAAATTTGTAGCATTGGGCTCAATGCTGAATTCAAAACTGCCAGGAACCACGCAGTTTCTTCATTTTTTTCCCGCCAAAAAGTTGAAAATTCAAAATGGCCGCCATGAAATACATTTTCCTTTCTAGAATAGCCAAAAATGTTCCGATTTTGATTATATTGGTGTCAAAACATATGTTTTTGAGGTCAAGGAAACCAATAAGCAACTTATAAAACATATTTAGATAATATTTCCTCACAAAAAAATAAACTAACGTGTAAAAAACATAAAATATTCGAGTTGCGATAGCAAATAAGCGAAGTACAAACTTCGGCGATTTTATTTGAGAAGTAATAAAACAAATTAGGAAGGGATGTCATATATAATATATAAACATATTTTTAAACAGCAAGTCAACATGGTGAGGGCAATATAAGCATGGCTGCATCATCAATCACACACTTGCTGGTATTTTATGTGGTTAAGGTAGACAAGATGCTGTATCAGTATAAGACACAATCGTGAACGTGAAGCACCCTCCCACTTTATCTTGGCCTACTGTTACATAACAAAACATGAAAGCGTGAGCTTATTGACAATCTGTTTGATAATGGTCTATCAGTATCATATAGAGTATCCAGCCGGCGGCTGTTCAGAGCGCTGTACATCGAGAGTAACTTAGCAAGGCCTGTTATCATTCAAATTCCAACTCAGTCTCCTGGGAGATATACAGCTGAGCTGCCATTGAGGCGCATCAAGCTATTTTCATTCCAAGCAAATTCGCCTTATGTGCCAGATGAAGCTAATAGAGCCATAGAGATGTATTTATAAGAATGAGGACTGTGTATGTCCATCAACTCTTCGAGACAACCTCTCCACCACTGGAAACATTGACAATATAGATCATAATCCTTCTTCCTTGAGTCGTGATTCCTTCCACGGTACTGCTATATCTATGACACAGCACACTACTATAAAAACGCGGTGATGTAAGAATACACATTGAAACTGCACAGAATAGATCCCAACCGTAAGGGAAATCCCTTAAATTCCCACCAAAACCATACACTGATGCACCCTCTGTTTTCCTTGCTAACAATACAACTCCAACAAAAACTGTATCCGTAATACCCATTTCTGTAGATTCAGAAATCAATGAAACTGTGGGATTAGCTTCTTACCCGCTTTGGGACCGCTCAAGTCACGATAAAACTTCATGGCTTGAAAAAAATACAATGTTCAGCTTTTTCTGACGAGAATCAAACTGAATGTGAAAACATATCATGGTCAGCTCACTATGCCAACCCCCATGGGTATGTACCCAAGCCACCTGCTATCATAACTCTCCTTCCATTATTTCGTGATGGTTTAGGCCTACATTCACCTGCTATGATCAAACATGGCATGAACCTCATAAGACAAATCACACTTCAAGTCAATCCTGAGCTAATACCAGTTCTTACTGTCGACCAGCCACTTCATGCTATAGCGAAAAAATCCAGTGAAAATGGACGAATGAGTCTGTGGGAAAATGTTAGGTTCTTCTGATGGTAGGTCTCCATGTGGAGATGGCTATGCTAAAAGCAATTGGTGGCTGGCTAGATGGAAGTGGTTGGAGCTAATGTGATGACTTCGGCCAATGTGACAATAGAAGGACCAGCAGCCGGTCTTCTGAAAGGTGCACTGTACACACATCACGGGTCAGCGGGTAGGCCTACATCAAGGGATCGCATCAGCACTGTATATTCTTCTTAAAAAATCATATGCAGAGTATGAACTCCACACTTCTTATGATGAGCAGATGACATAATGAGAAATGGCAAGTATATGACGTCAGAGCATCCTCAGTTTGATTACTGGCACAGAGTTTTGGATTTAGAGCTTCTCTTCCTCCAGTTCTTAAGATATTGGCGCAAACAAAAATACATTTCTTACAGGTAGTCTCTTACCAAAATCATTCCATGGATGTTCGCACACGACCATTATTATTACGCTCGCTGGCTCACAGTTCATGTCAACGATCTTATCTCCTTGGAAAACGACAGTCCTTTAACACATGCAGAATTCTTCACAGGAAGTGACGCAGAAAACTAGGCGCAAATTCTCATCTTTGGCTCATGACCAAGTCCACGAGCAGCCTAATGAAATTGTGAAAGGTGATGGTGGCATCCTAGGCATAACAGAAAACGAAGCTGCTCTTACTCTGTGGACTATTAGCAGTCCGGGAACTGCTAGACTTCTAATGGGATATGTTGAGAATCATTCATTGAAAAGGAAGGCCACAGATAACCACCATGAACAAATACGAACAAATACCAAGTGTGCAAAAGACTTTTATTACTCCTGTAAACATGGTAAAGAATGTGACTGATATCATTGAGGAACTTGATAACTCATTTACTGATACCAGTTGTGATATTTTTGCACTTGATTATAAACAAATAATGTCTAACAATGTGGTAGATGCGATAAAGTCCGCTGAGGATATTGGTAAAGCCAAGTACCAAACATTTCTTCAAGAGCGTCTCTACAACAATACCATTGACTTTAATGACACCATGTCAAAAACAATATGTCTCTGTTATGTTCTGATAAACAAAAGAAAACTGCAAAGCACACTTCCAATCTCTCCAATTTGAATGATGACATTTCACTTTTCTCAAGAATGTATGTATCGTGTCAGTCTAGAGGAAGTGACATGGATTCTTTCTTTAAACATGAAAATTATGCTTGCCCCCCCCCCCCCTTTAGCTTCAAATGGTATCAAGCATCAAACAAAAAAATCTGACTTGATGGAATGTTTGGAATCGTTAGCACCACAGCCAGATAATATTCCAGACGTCATGTTGGTATTATTGATGGTGCTGCCCTTGTGCAGATACTTGAGCCAAAGAAATCGCATTATACAGTCAAAACTTTCCTCGACTACTCACGAATAATTGTGTTTTTACCATACATAGAACGTTTATTTCCGTACAAAAGGTTGTGCGTGTGGATGTACTCTGGGATGTATTCAAAGTGGATAGCCTAAAGACACAAACACGAGGTAATCGTGGATATGGTAGTTGCCTCCTGGTAGAGAGCAACACTAAAGTTCCTGCCAATTGGAATAGCTTTCTTCGATGTGAAGAAAATAAAATCATTTTGTTTCAGTATCTATTATAGCCAACGCTCTGCAAGAGTTCCATCCATAGCCAGAAAGGTTTGTCTGCTCCACCCATGTCTGGCACGTCTCCCCTTGCTTTCACCCAAAAAGAAGATGACACGAGGCTTCTGTTTCATGCTCACCATGCGTACCATAGTGGCTTTAAAAAGCTAATAATACATGCAACAGATACTGATGTGATGGTTATTGCTATTGTCGTGTCAAGCGTAGTTCATGGGTGTGAAATATGGATGACAGCATTTGGTCATAAAACAAAGAAGCGTTATATCCCATGTGTTATGTCATTTAAAAAGTGTTAAGATCTGATTCATCCTGGGGATTACTATTACTGCGTTGGTTTTCTGGGTGCGATACTGTTCCCGCCTTTCGTGTAATTGGCAAGAAAACCACTTGGACTGTTTGGCGCAGTAGGCTATGCCTCATCTGACTCTATTATTTGCCAGACTGTCACGTGCACCATGCGAGGTGTCCTCTGCTGACATGCAAATAGAAAGATTTGTTGTTTTATCGTAGGCTACCATCGAACATCTGCTCTCAATCAAGTGAATGAAGCTAGACTTCATTTGTTCACCCAAAACAGGAAGATGGATTATATTCCACCGACATTCCATGCCCTCGAACAGCACCTGAAAAGGGATGTTTATCATGGCCATATTTGGGGACAGTGTCTTGTTGCTAGCCTTGAACGTCCATAGCCAAGTTAGTGGGGTTGGAATAAGGCAACTAATGACAATACGTGGACTCCATGCTGGTCTACCCGTCCAGAGGCAGATAAAGCTTGCCAAGAACTGTTGAAATGTGGGTGTAAAAGGCATGTTACAAGAGATGCAGGTGTGTGAAAGCAAACCCACAATGCACAAACCTGTGATACTGTTCGGGACAGTGAACCAGAGATTAGATGATCAAATTTGCATCACAGCATTTGTGGCCTATATAATGGTGTTATGTGTGGATATACTTTGGTTTAATAGTTACACGAAAGTGATGGTGGTATTCATATTTAATTATTAGTCATTCACAACAATGGTGCAGGAGCTTATTCATCTGTATTGAGTCATTCACAGCAGTGGAGATGGTTATTTCACTTTATAATTCACAACAGTGGCTATTTTTTGTATATTTCGTTAAAAAAATAAGAAACACCAGATAAATAATATCTCATAGACAGCTCCCGTCTTTCACAGAACACTAGAGAGCCAGTAGTAGGCTACTGGTACGACATATTCAAATTTTGTCTGCACATAGTTACATGAGTTATGTACACTTTTGTATCATCCCAGTGGCATTTCTGCTTATATTTTAAATATATTTACTAGTAAATCATATGTTGGGATAATAGAAAGTGGTCTGTTTATGTCATTATCTGATCACGTCACCAATATATTTCCATGGCTGGATGTTTGAATCCGATTTTTCCTGTTTTATATCATTTTTTTCTATTGTTTTATGTTAAGACTTATTTTAAAATGTTTAATACATAGTTTATTGAATTCCTTGACCTCATAAACATGGGTTTAGACACCAAGATCATGAAAATCCGAACATTTTTGGCTAATCTATAGCCAAAAATGTGTTTTACGGCGGCCATTTTGAATTTTTCTCTTTTTGGCGGGAAACAGTGGAGAAACTTCGTGGTTCCCGCTATTTTTGTATAGAGTGTGGTCAGGTCTACCATCCTGCCAATTGTTATGCTTTTATCCGGAAGTGCACGCGTCATTCACATATCCGCCCCACTATATTCTCGGTTGATCGGGGCTTGTCCTTATCAAGGAAACTAGAACAGAGTATCCTTGCCCGAATGAATGCAGCCATACTGAGCGTGAGCGTATTTGTGATCAAATTGGTGATGCACAACCTTCGGCGATAGCCTTCTATTTGCAGCAGCAACGTTCTTGCTTCGGAGTACAGAAAATTCCACTTGATGGCTAGTTTTAAAGTTTTCCGCTTTTCCCACTTCGAGACGGCGGCACCAGCCTCTATTCTCGCAACCATTTTAACCACATGTGTGCTTTTTGCTGGGAAGATGGAGGCTTGATGTGTGGGAAGCACTGATTGGCTAATCATCTCCCTGTCAATAACGCGTATGAAAGCACTATTGACAGGGGTGTCCCTGTCAATAGCCACTGCGTTCAATTTAATATAATTAACAAGATAGACACCCGTGTGATGTAGTCTATGCTGAACTCCTTGTTTTTATTTCCAGCATTATTGAACAAGCTTGACTTAATAACTTTAAACTGTTTTAAAATAATAACGCGTGTCTTAAAAATGATTCAGGCCTATCTATAAATATATTCGATGGTACGTGGGGCAAGATGCCCACTGTGGGCGTGTTGCCCCATCGAAAAGTGGGGCAAGACGCACTTTTGCGTGAAGAAACTATATTATGACTCACAATAAATTAATTTGGTTTAAAACCTCATAAGTGCAATATATACCTGGCTAGTGTGACTGGCCATGTCTCTCATACATGACATTCCTATCATTACTCTATGCAAGTCCATTATTTGACTTTGTCCTTAGGTGGGGCATCTTGCCCCACCTTACCCTAACTGTATCAACGCAACGCAACAAATGCAAAATCATCATACTACATGCAAAAAAGACAAAGCGTTGCTAAGCTATTCTTATGATACATCCTAAAACATCCAAAGAGAAATGAAGATCTCCCACATCAGGTTTCTGGTCAAGCGGAAACTCCCCAACAAAAAATAGGGATCACAGGGTGCTTGATGGAGGTGGGTGGAGATGTCACCAAGGTAAATAATATGTCTAATCCCTTCCAGAATACTTCAAAATGTTTTCTAAAAAAATTGAAAAATCAAGTTTTTTGCGTTGCGTTGCGCAATTTAAAGTTACCCCCCTGGGTAACTGTAGGCCCTATTTTGCGCAACGCAACAAATTCTAAATATGTATTCTACTTTAAAAAAAACACAGCATTGCTAAGCGATAGGCTATACATCTAAACACCTCCGGACAGAAATAAAGATTTCCCACATCAGGCTTTTTTGATCAAGCAGAATCTCTCCAATTAACGATAGGGATAATAAGGTGCTTGATGGAGGGGGGTGGGGATGTCACCAAGCTAAATAATAGGTCTAATCCCTTCCAGAATACTTGAAAATGTTTCTAGTCAATTAAAGGAAAATCAAGCTTGTTGCGTTGCGTTGCGCAATTTACAGTTACCCCCTTGGATAACTGTATTTTGCGCGCCGCAACGCAACAAATTCTAAATCTTCATTCTACATCCAAAAAAAACACACAACATTGCTAAGCGATAGGCTATAGGCCTACATCTAAACACCTCCAGACAGAAATAAAGATTTCCCACATCAGGCTTTTCTGATCAAGCAGAATCTCTCCAATTAACGATATGGATAATAAGGTGCTTGATGGAGGGGGGGGGGGGGGGGTGGTGATGTCACCGAGCTAAATAATAGGTGTAATTCATTCCAGAATACTTGAAAATGTTTTTAGTCAATTAAGGGAAATCAAGCTTATTGCGTTGCGTTGCGTTGCGCAATTTACAGTTACCCCCCGGGTTACTGTATTTTGCGCAACGCAACAAATTTTAAATCTTTATTCCATATCCAAGAAAGACACAGAGCATTGCTAAGTTATTAAAATGATACACCCTAAACACCTCCAGACAGATATGAAAATTTCCTATATCAGGCTTCTGCACGGTCAAGCGGCATCTCCCCATTGAATGATGGGGATCACAGGGTGTTTGATAGAGGTGGGTGGGGATGTCTAAATAATATGTCTAATCCCTTCCAGAATACTTCAAAATGTTTTCTAGAAAATTATAAAAAAATAAGTTTTTTGCGTTGCGTTGCGCAATTTACAGTTATCCCCCCTGGGTAACTGTATTTTGCGCAACGCAACAAATTCTAAATATTTATTCTACATTAAAAAAAACACAGCATTGCTAAGCGATAGGCTATACATCTAAACACCTCCAGGCAGAAATAAAGATTTCCCACATCAGGCTTTTTTGATCAAGCAGAATCTTTCCAATTAACGATAGGTATAATAAGGTGCTTGATGGAGGGGGGTGGGGATGTCACCGAGCTAAATAATAAGTGTAATTCATTCCAGAATACTTGAAAATGTTTTTAGTCAATTAAGGGAAATCAAGCTTATTGCGTTGCGTTGCGCAATTTACGGTTCCCCCCTGGGTAACTGTATTTTGCGCAACGCAACAAATTCTAAATCTTTATTCCATATCCAAAAAAGACGCAGAGCATTGCTAAGCTATTAAAAGGATACACCCTAAACACCTCCAGACAGATATGAAAATTTCCTATATCAGGCTCCTGCACGGTCAAGCAGGATCTCCCCACTGAACGATGGGGATCACAGGGTGTTTGATAGAGGTGGGTGGGGATGTCTAAATATGTCTAATCCCTTCCAGAATACTTCAAAATGTTTTCTAGAAATTTAAAAAAAAATCAAGTTTGTTGCGTTGCGTTGCGCAATTTACAGTTATCCAGGGGGGGTAACTGTATTTTGCGCAACGCAACGCAACAAATTCTAAATCTTTATTCTACATCCAAAAAAACACACAACATTGCTAAGCGATAGGCTATACATCTAAACACCTCCGGACAGAAATAAAGATTTCCCACATCAGGCTTTTTTGATCAAGCAGAATCTCTCCAATTAACGATAGGGATAATAAGGTGCTTGATGGAGGTGGGTGTGGATGTCACCAAGCTAAATAATGGGTCTAGTCCCTTCCAGAATACTTGAAAATGTTTTCAGTCGATAAAAGGGAAATCAAGCTTGTTGTAAGCTATGAAAATGATACACCCTAAACACCTCCAGACAGAAATAAAGATTTCCTACATCAGGCTTCTGCTCGGTCAGACAGGATCTCCCCAATAAACGATGGGGATCAAAGGGTGTTAGAGTACTTCAAAATGTTTTCTAGAAAATTTAAAAAATCAAGTTTGTTACATTGCGTTGTGCAATTTACAGTTACATTTAAACACCTCCTGCAGACAGAAATGAAGATTTCCTACATAAGCCTTTCTGATCAAGCAGAATATATCTCTCCAATGAACCATAGGAATAACAGGGTGCTTGATAGAGGTGGGTGGGGATGTCACCAAGCTAAATAATACATTTTTTCCCTTCCAGAAAAATTAAAAATGTTGTTTAGTCAATTAAAAAAAATCAACGCAACTAATCCAAAATCTTTATTCCACATCCAAAAAGACGAACAACATTGCCAAGCTATTATAATGATGCATCCTAAGCACCTTCAGACAGAAATGAAGATTTCTTACATCCCCAATGAACGATAGGGATCACATGGTGCTTTATGGAGGTGGGTGGGGATGTCACCAACCTAACTAATACGCCCAAACCGCTCCAGAGTATTTAAATTTGTTTTAACAAATTAAGTTTGTTGCGTTGGGTTGCGCAGTTTACAGTTACCCCCTGGGTACCTGTATTTCGCGCAACCCAACGCAACAAATCCTAAATCTTTATTTTACATCCAAAAAACACACACAGCATTGCTAAGCTGTTATAATGGTTTAAACTTAATTTTTATTTTTGAAACTCAAAGGATTAAAAACAGCATAGATTGCCACTAGTTGTTCTCCTTGGCATAACAGAAGGTATACAATATATAAAATGGAAACGTTGAAGAAAAATATATTGAAAAATATTACAATATGCGATGAAATAAGTAATGAGATGAGTAATGAGTTGCTACAGCAAACAAGTTGTGGTGATGATGGTTTAAAACTGGTTATTAAAATCTGCCACATAAGTATATGAAAACATGCAATATTTCAAATAATATGTGATATGTATGGTGTTTGCAGGGATATTTCTGATTACTTGGTTTCTTATACCCAGCGAACACGATACATTGACTCCATGGTTGCTCAATTTTGGGACAGCAGACGGTGGCCCAACATTGAGCCAACATAGAATCAATGTATCCTGTTTGCTGGATAGTGCGCTTCTACGCGACATGTGAGATCACTCACAGAGTTATCTGTGGTATGCTTGTAACACTGTTTTATTGAGTCGATAATGTAGCCAGACGAAATCTAATAATTCGAGTCAATTAGACATAATATACTGGGTACTTGTTTTATTCTGGATAGATAAAATGAGTTAATGTATCGTGTTACCTGGGTATCCCTATCTGATGAAGCAGATTCTCTCCAATTAATGATAGGGATAACAGGATGCTTGATAGAGAAGTCACCGAGCTAAATAATACATCTAATCCCTTCCAGAATACCTGAAAATGTGTTTTTAGGTAATTACAAAAAATCAAATTTGTTGCGTTGTACAATTTACAGTAACCCCTGGGTAACTGATTTCTTCGCAAAGCAACGCAACAAATCCTAAATCTTTATTCTACATAAAACAACTAAACACAACATTGCTAATATTTAGGCTATTAGAGCCTATAATGCTACATCTAAACACCGCCAGACAGGAATGTAGATTTCCCACATCAGGCTTTCTGATCAAGCAGAATCTCACCAATTTGGAGGTGGGTGGGGATGTCACCAAGCTAAATAATAATCGAATCCTTTCTAGAATACTTGAAAATGTTTTACTTTTGTAAATTAAAGAAAGAAAAATCAAGCTTGTTGCGTTGCGTTGTACAATTTACAGCTACCAACATCCTCCCCCCCCCCCCCCTTGGGTGACTGTATTTTGTGTAGAGCAACAAATCCTAAACCTTTATTCTACACCCCACAACACAACAGCGTTGCTAAAGTAATAGGCATATAAAGATGCATACTATGCAGCTTCAGACAGAAATTAAGATTTCCTACATGACGTCACCTGGTGAAGGAGAATCTCCACGGTGAAGGTGGTTGTGGATGCCACCAAGCTAAATGATAGGTCTCGTTCCTTACACAATACAAATATAGATAAGGAGGATTGATAGAGTTGTGACTGACATAGATTTTTCATTGCAGTCTAAGCATATAATTGATGTGGTCAATTCATATAATAACTTTATTTGTGATGTATTTAAAACTTTGACGATTGTATTCCACAATGCAGCAATGATTACTATTACATAGCAAGTAATACTGAATATGAAATAAAAACAAGTTTCAAAGAGCATCTAAGGCCTAATCGTTTTAAGGGTTAAGTGTAATACTAGTATCTTATATTAAGTTAACCTGTTTACAAGCCTTTTAGCATTATCATAACTATGTCGTAGGCCTACTCCAAAGGGACTAGCACACAACATAGTTTTAGTAATGGTTGTCAAAAATATAAAACTACCTGGTAGGCCTACAATAAATATGTGTAAATTATATATGCTGTTGTTGTAGAATTAGAAGACTAACACATTTATAAAATAACAGCTAAAATCAAATAACCATGAAATCATGCGCAATTATGTAGCTTATAGCTTAATATATCATTTGCTAAACAACTGAAAAGGTTGGTAGGTAAATGAATTACCCCCTGAAAAGGTCGTGAGAGAGATTACAGTTTACCTTTGCATGGTATTAATTAATCAATAGTATACACATTCCTGTGACAAGATAATTACTATCCCTGCGACAAGACAAAGTCAAGATAAAGCTATTGTTTTTTTAATGATCTAGGATCTCTCAGAGACATAACCAACCTGAGTTTTAATATAGCTATAATGGTACTGCTGAAGGTTTGTTTCGTCTGCTATTTTTAACAGACCAACCCAAAAATAAGGGTGTCTGTTCAAGAGGCACTGCTTCTTCATACAATAGTAGCGTGTAGCCAGTTTATTAACGGTTGGCCTGTAATCTATACTACTATCTTTATTACGATGAGGATATATATACCGCTCCCTGTGCTTTACAGCAATATCTACTGGTGGCAAAGGGTTCTTTTGGAATTGTACCCTGCATGATTGGCACATCGCTAGTTTCTTCCCTTTTATTTTCGGAATAATCTCAAAAGGTTCGTCATTATGGTAAACCTCTGTGAACGCCACAGGCCTAGGTCTACTGATGTACTCGCAGGGGGGGGGGGGGGAAACTGTAAATTGCGCAACGCAACGCAACAAACTTGATTTGAAAAAAACAAACATTTTCAAGTATTCTCATGGGGATTGGTCGTATAATTTAGCTTGGTGACATCTCCACCCACCTTCATAAAGCACCATATGTGTTCCCTATGCAAGAAATTTTCATTTCTGTCTTGAGGCGTTCAGGATGCATCATCATAGGGGGCCTAATAGCTAAGCAATGCTGTTTGTCTTTTTGAATGTAGAATAAAAAAATTGGATTTGTTGCATTGACGTTTTTGAATTAACTAAAAAACATTTTCAAATTTTCTGGAAGGGATTAGATGTATTATTTAGCTTGGTGACAGCTCCACCGACCTCCATCAAGCACCTTGTTATCCTATCGTTCATTGAAGATATTCTGTTTGATCAGACAGCCTTATGTAGGACATCTTCATTCCTGTCTGGGGTGATTAGATACAGTATAGCCCATCATTATAATAGCTTAGCAATTATGTGTGTGTTTTTGGGTGAAGTATTCTTGAAGGGTTATACATATTATTTACCTTGGTGACATCCCCAACCATTTTCATCAAGCACCCTGTGTTCCCTATCGTTCATTGGAGAGATTATTCTTGACTAGAAGTCTGATGTAGGAAATCTTCATTTCTCTTCGGATGTTTTTAGGATGTATCATAAGAGTAGCTTAGCAACGTTGTGTGTTTTTTTTGCATGTACAATGATGATTTAGCATTAGTTGCGTTGCGCAAAATACAGTTACCCAGGGGGGGGGGGGGGGGGTTGACTGTAATTTGCGCAACGCAACATAAATTGTTTTAATTGTTTGGAAATAAATTGGGATGTGTTAAAGGTACATACTTCGAAGTAACCAGACTATAGAATTGGCCATAAGGCCTGGTTTTTCTATTATTGATATTTATTTTGATAAATATCGCCGCCAAAACGACTTTAAAATGCAGTATTGTCATTCAACAATTCTCAACTGTGGCCCACACTTAACACTGCTTAGCGTGGTATCATGGATCATGCATGTCATGTGCTGATCATGTGATGTAGGCCTGTCTATTTCTGACAGTTCAGTAAACAAACAAGCAATGACAGAGCCATGATATAGGCCCCCGATATAGGCCTGGGCTTATGATTTTTCAAGTAATCCTAGCGTTTTTCAAAGTCGAGCAGTCTGGAGTACATTATTACTGTTAGATGTCATGATATGTCTTACTTGAACTGAGATAGGTACCTAGATAGATCATGTGGCCCGTTGATGTCTTCGACGAACGCGACGCCAATGATGTGTGGTCTACAGCTGCAGTTACAACTTTAAGCCCGTGCTGCCACCAGACACCACGTGATATGATGTATGCACGCGGCATATAATGTGTGGTGTGTGGCTGACCGCCCTGATCGAGCTGTCAAAACTATCAGAGATGAGTTGTTGTCTGGTGACATTTTTAAGTGAGTGTTATAGTAGGCCTATATTATAAATTAGAGAAAAAACGATTGAACAGAGAAATCATTCACTATCGCTCCGCAGATACAGCACTACATGCAGCATGTCTGTAGCATCTCGTCTGATACCTTGGCACGGGCTGTGACCTGCGAGCTCGCCAGCTATCTCTGTCATCACCAGATATGGTAGGCATAATCAGTTACTGTGCGGTTTGCTGTATAGTAGACCACTGGCCACTACTGTAGGTCTACACGGGTTGTAGGACTATATCATTTATGTACAATTATCAGTTGAGACCCTACCTTAAAAAATACACTGTGTGCGTTGGAAATAAAGAAAACACCTTTAGTAGTGTAAAAATGCATAGTCTTTTGAAATGTATTGGTTCTCAGTAGTAGGCTTTGTCACGTGGGTTGATTTGTTGTGTCTGCGGCTTATGTTGTTCAATCAGGGAAAGGGATGTGGAGTTATGTAGGATATGTGGGCGAATATAATTGATATTGTTGAATAGGCCTGGGGCTAGATGCCGATTGACGTATTTCAACACACCCCACATTTCATATTAAATAGCAGAGATCTCCCTCTTGTTCATGTGGATGGTGTGGATGGTGTGTTTACAACTGAACCGTTGTGTCTGCTCGCTTGGCTTGCGTACGCCACGTTCACGTGACTAAAATTAGCATAATTATGGAGTGTTTACACGAATTCAAATGGCGACAGTTTGAATATCATTCGGCGATACAATCATTAAAACATATTATATGAGAGTCCTGAATGATGCAGTATGGCCACATATATGCGGCAATTTGTATCATGATTAAACTGAAAGTCATGTTTTGGAAACTCTATACCAGAATATACTTCAATGTAGGAACCTTTAAGGATGTATTTATCGTAATTATTACAATTTAGCAGATTTTCAATTACCCAGAAATCATTTTTAAGTATCATGTGAGAGATTTTAATTATTCTGGGTTTTTTGAGACGACTCCTGAAAATTCTGTTGCGTTGCGTTGCGCAAAATACAGTAAGCCAGTTTGTAATTTAAGACTAAGCAATTTACAAATCTTGATGTTTAAATGGCTAATAAAACGGATTAAAGCGACTACAGTCGCACTTAGCGGTTTAAGGTGAATAGGTGTAGGCCTAGCGGCAACAACAGAGGAAGTTGATGACACTGCCCCAAGAAGAGATCCGACAGCACCCGAGCCTGGCCGAGGAAGACAATGAGTAGCACTCTACTCCAATAACACTCGATATTGTTGACGCAATTGATTGACACAAGTGATATTAACTCATGAATGTGAGTGCGTGGTGACGTGGAGTCGATTGGGCCTACTTGCAAACGCTGAATGTTAAACCATTTTTTATTCTTCCGGTTTTAATAATAGCATAACCGCCAATATGAATCTTTGATATTTCTATCAGCATGAACACCTGATGAACGTTTAATATGGAATATGAGGTGATATGAATGACCCTTAAGTGTTTTATTTGTTGTTGGGAAAATGCCCCCCCTTTTGAAATAATAATAGGTCACATGCCCCATCGTCTATTGAAGGTCAATGCCCCCCGCTCCGAAAAATATCATGGGCCCCTTGGCCCCCTTTTCCAATTTATAAATCGGGCACTGGATATGTAATAGTACCAATCTCATACATATAATTTTAACTATTTATATTGACGTAGGCCTATATTAACCGTCTGCGTCCCTATGTTTGGGCTATATTCAAGTTAAACTGAACGTAGATTTTAACCTAAGTCAGTTTTGCTCAGCCTAGAGCAGGGTTGTCAAACATCTCAGTGGCGGATCCAGAGAGAGGGGTGGGGACAGTGGCACATTTTTAGCTCCACATCCATATAATAACATTTATCATAAATTTAACAGTGTCCTCGAAAACGCATCGGACTGTCGGACAACACAGACCTCACTCGGTGATAATTTGTATTATTGTCCGACAATGTATATTGCCCACCCTCAGTGGGAGATCAAGGATCTGAAGAAAGGGGGATACCTTGAACGCCCGGGGTTTTGGGGGCTTGCCCCCAATATTTTTGGGGTAAATTTTAGCCATTTTAGGGGACTTTTTAAAGTATTTACCGAAAATAGGGGGGCGCCTCCCCTGGATCCAGTACTGGCAGTAGCACATGTTTTGCTCAACAAACAAGATATATTGAGCCAATGGCACGCAGGTGAGTGTTAAGCCTTTTCAAAGTACTGTTGCTATTTATCAGCACCTTGTTGCGACTCGTATGCACACTACCAGTTACGTCATGCGAATGCGAGCGTAGCAACAGTACTTTGAAAAGGCTTAACACTCACCTGCGTGCCAGCATGACCCAAAAAAGACTTTCCAATTTATGTCTAATTCAAATAAATTACGATAGGGAATTTGATTTGGACGAAATTGTAAATATTTATTCAAAGCTGCACACACGCCGTCTTGAGCTGGATTCACTGTTATGAAGTTTATGAAGTCTTATTCTAAAGACTGATACCGCTGGCCTACACATAGGCCTATGTAGTTTTGCAACAAATAAATGGTTCTATTTGTCTTCTGGTCATATTATTTGAATCATAGTGAAATATTAGAAAAAGAGCATATTACTGAAATTATTCCTTCACAGGTCTAAAATGTGCATTGTACGAAAATCCCGCATTTCCTATTTTTTTATTTGATTTATTCACCCGGTTTATTCAGCAAACCATATATACATGTAACAAAGTATAATTGTCATTTTAATGTAGTGATGGGTATCTCATTTGTTCATCAAATTTGGAGGATATTATGGATGCAAGATATAGTCATATTATGCACTTCATCATGTACTTGTCAGTACAATTATGTACAATTATATTTTAAAAAAGACATTATTAAAGATATTATTTTATTTGAATAGCCCTTTGTCGAGTAATATTTAGTTAACCTGGATACGATTTTTCAAAGTAGATTTTTTTGTCAAAAATATCATGTGCATGAACAACTCCATTATGTCTCCAGAATTCATGTCAGGTGCTCTCAGAAGTCGCCAAAAAACGAATTTTCCCAAACCCCCAGCTGCTACTATGTCTCGCTGCGCTCGCCAAGACGTCCACTTTACATGATTACGCACCCCCCCCCCCCTCCCCCCGCAGCAAGACCAGCCTACGGCCCTGCTACCTCCACCAGACTATGGCTCGAGCATGGAACAGGACCTGCACCAAACACGGTTCTCCAGCTGGTAAAGGCTGTTCAAATTCCAAATGTGAAAATGTGAGGTGCTCCTGTCGCAAAACATGGATCAACTTCACCAAGTTATGTTCCTGTGACCTCTGTAAGGAGTGTGAGAGGCCCGCCGTATCACTCTAGATGATAAAGAGGATGAAGACTCGGGAGATGACGAGGACGATGTCAAAGACTTAAAATAAAATATGTGCTAGTTGAGAGCATCTAAAAAAGTGTTACTTTCACTCGATTAGTAAATGAAATGAATGGGGTTTCAGGTCATCTTTGTGCACATATGGGCTAAACTAGACCAGGAGAACCTTCTGAGGATGGTGAGATGAATAAGATGACACTGCCGTCCAGACACAGCTAGGATTCGAAATTCACATATGGGCTAACATATGCACATATGGGCTAAACTAGACCAGGAGAACCTCCTGAGGATGGTGAGATGAATAAGATGACACTGCCGTCCAGACACAGCTAGGATTCGAAATTCGATACATGGCAGTCTGAGGCCGAGGACGCTACCTCTCTGTCACGGAGGCTCTCTACAATATTGAATCTTTATAAGTAAGCGGGGAAGAAACATTTTGTTTCTTTGAATATTGAGGGCCATATGGGGCTCGAACCCGCGATTTCCGACTTGCCAAGGAGGCAGCTTTAACCACTGCACCAGGACCCC
This sequence comes from Flabesymbios commensalis, assembly GCA_964017125.1. NCBI lineage: Eukaryota > Metazoa > Annelida > Polychaeta > Terebellida > Flabelligeridae > Flabesymbios > Flabesymbios commensalis. Next base: position 97,968,913 of record OZ024902.1, read on the forward strand.
CGCCCCACTCGATTAGTATACACACATATGATATGAGGATTTTATTTGTATACTGAGTAACTACATATATTACATGAACGAATTACAGACACTGGTATTTCACGACTAAGCTTACTCCATTTATCAATCGTTGTGACAAAAACAAACATAATAAAATGATCATTTTGTTCGTCATTTATTACAAGTTTTTATAAATGGACACAGTCATAACCACTGTAATTTAAGTTTAGTGTTTGATTTTATCATATGAGGACATTAATGTTGCTAAAATATGTAAGGGGAGGTTTTTATTGTATTTTTCTCTTGCCAGGCCTTGAAAAAAAATTTGTTTCGGATTTCGCAGTAGGCAAAAAAATTATGAGGGAGCGAGGGTTTTTTATCGCTTGTCAGATCAAAAAGTAAACAACAACAATTTGCAAGTGTCTTTGAAAAGCGCATTTAAATTTTTATAGGACTGCTCGAAGAATTTGAGTTTTAGACGAAACCCAATCACTGCATGTCAACCGACTGACCAAGTATTTTCAGAAAATGATTCCCGAAAAATAAGTGTTCCGAGAAAAACGTAAAAAAAAGTTTTTCACCCACAACATTTATACCAACCCGGCCGGGAAATCCGAAACAATATGGGCCTCTTGTATACTTCACTTTTCCCCCAGACAATATTTCAGGCTGCCATCATGTCTTTTATAAATTTGTGATGTCCTTGAGACATTTGAATGGGTGGCTCACTTTCAATAAAAAAAACGTACAGGACTTTATTTCGATGAACATGATTGAGTGGCATACATAATATACAACATCTTCCATTTTTCAGGTGACAAGAGATCGCCTATTTTGATTAACAAGAACCCTGCGGTTCTGAACATTATTAAAGAGTTATTTTTTGAAGCAGACTGAAGTTGATGTTTAAGCAACTAGAAACCGTAAAATTGTAATCAAAATATTTTCCGCCAATATGTATTTTAGATTTAAAAAGAAACTTGCTAAACAATAATTAGATGCACAAGTGCGATATGTTTTCTTTGTTAGTTCACATGATAACAGTATATTAAAATAACGTGCAAGCACTCCCAACACCCCGTGGCCGATGGTAGTGACTTAAAATGGCCACAAATTTAACACAACTGCTGGCAATACTCACTGACCACAAAATCGCATAAAGTAGTTTTTATTCAATATTATATTGGACGATATAATAGTGATTCAAGTTAAATGCCGATGTGCCATACGAAATGGCCTGATTTGATCTAGTACTACTACTCGGTCCATATAACAGGAGATGTACACGGGATACGGTAATAGCTTGAGGAGATACGATGCGCAGCGTTTAATTACGTCATCATTTGGAGGGGGATACAGGTGTCCTTTCCTACATCTCGTGAAATAACACTGTCAGCAAATCGTGTAATACATATTATTTAACACAAATATGACGTTTTTTTCAATAAATCGTGTGATAAGATATTATAATTATCACTGATATTATATATTCCATAGGTAACTACCAAGCCTGTAGGCCTGAAATGGTTGAACACGCTCCAATAAACTATTCCGACCTTCATTTATGGCTAGATTTTTACTGGGGGGGAGGGGGGGGGGGGAGGGTAATGGACATCAAAATAGATGAACAATACAAACAACAAACCTTCTGTAAGAAAGCTTTTCATTATGCTCGTCAATTTACAAGACCAATACTTAATATATAGGCATACGTGGCTTATCATCTATTATTACTACTAATTATGAAAGACGTCGTCCCTATGTCTGAGACACGTGGTTGGTCCCTCAGTGATCTAAATTGACTATCATGATGTCTTCACTGCTCATTGCGGACCGTCATTGTGGCGGTTGCCGAAATAAGGAGTTTCATTAATAAATGATTTGCTCCACTGATGTAATTCAATACGCTATATACTTAAGTTACATAGACCACTTTGTAGTGTAGGCCTATGTTGTTTTAACATTGGGACAATGTCGTAGAGGTAGACCAGCATGAAATCAGCATTGAATAACACCTGTGTTTGTTGGGTAAATAATCAATACCACAGACCCTTCTGCCCTGAAAACGATCCTCAGTTAAAACTATTAACACTATACACGCATAGCAAGTTAATGGCTTACTTTCGACCTGTATAGGATTTGATGATCATCTACTTTCAGAAACACGCAGTCCGAGAGTAGGCTAAATTATTGAATAAATATATATTTTTAAATTCTTATTTGGCAATCATATCAGCAATCAATCCATGTGGCTCGCGTAGAGTTGGAGTATGGTTCGAAGTCTATAGTATGTACGTGGGACACATTAGGACATAGCAAGCAGGGACCGTGATCTGAAATACAGCTGTTTTTCATACCTAAAAAATTCGCTCTATTGACAGAGGAGGCTGCACGTCAAGTTGTGTCAGAATGATGGCAGCGTGTTAACAAGTTTTGTTTACTACAAAAGTGAACCGATGCTATCGCACATACACAATATCCACCCAACAAGCACAAAACATTTGTATAACATTTATACAATGTTGGAACAAAGTCGAAGACGTTGGGCCGACATTGTAGGCTATATATGTTATAAATGTTTTGTGTTTGCTGGACAGTAGCATACAGAAATGATATAAGCCCCCAGCAAACACGAGGCATTGAACCAATGTTGTTTTAATGTTGGGCCTGCGTTTGCTGGGGCTACCACCATTTGATCAATGACGGGCTAAGGGGCAATCGGATGGCGGCAAATGTAGATGACGGACGTCGTCATCGAGACAGACTGTTTTGTCAGACATTCTGAGGCCTAGGCCTACACACCTGTTGTGTGAAATTAGACATTTAGGCCTAATCAGTATAATACCATACCGTATCCCAGCGCATAAACGTGCATGCACTTATATTTGAAGATGCACTTAGTTTTTGAAAACACGTGCATGCACTTATATTCGAACATGAAATTTAAGAATAATACATGCACTCATATTTGAACTTGAAATGACTTTGATAATAAACAAATGATAAATATTTTGACATAGAAATGCAAATTTGTAAACTTATTTATTTCTTAACAACATTTATAGTATGGATAACCTTAATAATACACAATCTTAGCATCGAGATGTGCATTATATAACCTTATTTCAAGAAAACAACAACATATTTGCATTTACTATATAAATATAAGTCTACTTGTTCCCGCCAAAAAATCTTCACTGCTTCAACAGCCAGCCATCATTCCGTACAATGCATGTTAGAATTGTCACAGCTATCATCAACAGTGGCGTCCACACCATTGTCTAGGAGGGCTCAAGACATGATCGTTGTTGTAAAAACATAACAGTCTCATTAAATGATATTGTAGTACGTTATCCCCTCTGCAAAGGCAGTATGTGCTCACTTGTAAAGTGGGCAGATAGGCCTACTGCATTTTAGCTTTGCACGGCAGTTGTAAGAGAACTCCTATAGAACATGTAGGCCCTACAATGAGGCTACGCGTTATCACGTGGTCGCTGAAAGCCAATCAGCAGATGTTATTGTAAATAGGACCATTCCGAAACGTTGGCCCAGCATTGATACAACACGGATCAATGTCACATGTTTACTGGTATACCGTGCATATATACTGAAAAGTCCAGGGATGTGACGACCCAGCTTCTGTGTGTGTTGATTGGTCAGGGAAGTCTATCTCGTCCTATGATCTGCTTAAGATAGGTCAGCCTATCTCAGAATGTTCTTTACCCCAATGGTAGCTATGGTGTTAGCGGCATTTAAACCAAGGGTTAGATTTTCAAAGGCAATATATATTATTGCAAAATATTGTATCGATATCATGATAGATTTGATCTCAAGAGCAAAACATCTGTTAGCTTTCCCCAGTTTCAAACAACTCTCATTGTGGTGGTTTCTTAAGATTATATTGGCCTAGTTTGATCCCAAGGTAGGCATTGTTCTCAGTAAAATCTATTGGCTATATACAGGTTATAAATCAATAGCCCCAACACACAGCTCAAAATTTCGAGACCCCCAACTGTCGTAAAATGGACGACGGAAATCCTAATAACTCAGGCAAATACAGATATTTATGCTTATTCAGAAACAGCGTTTGGTAGGCCTACTGTAGGCTATGGAATGACAGAAAACTGAATCTATGCGTTTTGCAGTATTTGAGAAGATGTGAGTTATAGTCATTTGGGACACACATTATATGGACACAAAAAACAGTGCCCAGAATCCGTTTTGTGAACCATATTAAAACATTATTGGAATGAGTTCCAATAATGATTAATCCATATCTCTTTTTTTTTAATCTCCGTTTTACCCTGACACTTAGTTTTTTCTCAGTAGCTTGGGAGAGATAAACTAAAATATGTATTGATGTAATGAAATACAGCTTAATAGTGTTGTAAAGTCGAAGATGATACTGTGTTATTTTTCTTGATATATCAGAGCTCATGATCATCAGGATGATAGAATTCACTCAGAAGACGATATACATAGGACGGCGCGTTCCCACCACTGAAAAACAAAATATGTATCAAAGTATTAAGATTAAGGGTATAAGCTGTAATGAACAATGCAAAATTAATTATTTTCTTGTAGATTTCCTTGCGGCATTTTAAAGACTTGCAAGTCACGCAATACCCCCGCATCAACAGTCACAAGAATAAATCATATACATATGCAAGAGATAGACTAACAATAGAGTTAGAGTTTTTAAAATTATCCAGTTATGTCAACTATACAGATCTCAGCGACACAACTTATTACCTGGGTACAAGGACATTAAAATGTACTTGGGTAGTACCGAAGTACATCTGCAAATTACAAAGTACAAATGTATAATATAATGGGCATGGCGCAATGGCCCAATGTCGGTTTATTGCTGGGTAATCATCGACGATGTCTGTTGACATTAAACATAAAGACCAATGTATTGCGAAAAAATAGTTTTTTCCTTTTATTAGATATTAATGTCACAGGTATTAACGAGAAACATGGTTGAACTTCATTTGTTAAAATTCTTAAATTGCCAACAAAAACACCATGATCAACCATATTTTGCACTCAATTAACACATTAAATATGAAGTACCTCAGCATAATATAATATTATTTAACTGTAAAAATAAGTAACTAGAGGATATACAATTATTCTAATGTCAAAAATGTGTTCAGTGCTGAAATGGTTTAGTGTCGTACATTCAAATGAAAAGAACAATTCTGTGTATCTTACGGTGTATTTAATTTGCTTTGTCACTTGAATATGATAGCTCGCCGCAATGAAAGTGTTAATAATTCTTAAAGAACCTGTTAATTGCTATCATACATGTATGCGGTCTGACACTTAGCCCTTCTAACTCGAAGATGTCTGCAATTAAAATTGTATTTTTTTAAGCGGCGTGTTTGTAATAATTTTAGCACAACAGGGGACATTATAGGTTTCCCGGACCAACCTAAATATAATTTTAATGCTTTAATGCTACAATATAGATCGAACAGTACTTTAGGAAACATGAACATAGATGACCCTCGCAATTATATGGTTGTATAAGAGGTAATCGCCAAATAATGAAAGCTCACCCCTTCTAAGCAGACAGTATCGTTAATCTGATGTCGATTCAATATTGAGCTATCATCTACAACGCTACCCCAACAATAAACCAACATATTTTTGGCCGGGTCAGGCTTGTGTAGCTGTGTTAGATAACGATGGACGATAAGCATTGAAATCAATATGCTGTTACGTCTGTGTGTTTCTTTACCAATTTTATCAGCACAGCCAGATATAGTCTGGAAGACTCACTAAAAGTCTAAATGAAAGATCAAAGGGACAAAAAACAGTTCATTGAGGACAATAAAGTGTCATAACGCTTTTTGATTGATACAACTAGACAAAATACATTTGTTTTACGCTTAACAATTAAATGATTTTTCAATTTATGTTCTAGTAAACATTGCACTGAATAACCGAAAAAGTGAATTATAATATATATTTTTTAACAAATCGGGGTGTACTTGCAATGTACTTGCTTTCAAATAACAAGTACTTTGTAATGTACTTGGGTTCAAGTCCCGGTTCAAGTACATTTTTGAAGCTCAAGTACATAGTACAAGCAAGTACTCGAAAAAATGTACTCAAGTACAGGTAAGTACAAGTACCGATGTACTTGGCCCCAACCCTGCATGAAAGTAGGTCTCGTAAAATAAAAATGTACACACGAGTTGGGCGAAAAATGTACTCAAGTACAGGTAAGTACAAGTACCGATGTACTTGGCCCCAACCCTGCATGAAAGTAGGTCTCGTAAAATAAAAATGTACACACGAGTTGGGCGACAGGCCATATCACAGAAAGTGTGGCGAGCACACTCACGTATCACATGTTACAATATATACTGATGGTACCTGACAGCCTATACGCACTGTGTGGCGCTAGATTCATGTAAGGGAGTGGGTGATGGACCTTCCGTTCTCAGCAGCAGCATGAGCATTTTCGACGTCACAGATGTCAGCCCACAGCACACAAAATAGTTCCTTAAATAATAGCTCATTTCGATATATTGGGACATAATTGACGCCTTACATTTTTACAAAATAAATTGAGGATGGTGATTGTATCAGTTCGTCACGGCTGTATTTCTATTTTTACTTCCTTCAATGGTATGTATTTCCTTTAATGGCTCGCATAGTAATCAGTTTGAAATAGGCCATCACTAACGATCATGCATCATGGTTTATAAATCTGGCAGATATATAGTTCCCATAACAAATGATATCAGTCATGGACCATTCTCCCTTTTTTTAAATATTTGAGATAAAACAATATTTTGCACAGATGGGCTAATGGTCCTAAGGCTAGTGGAGTATTGATTTGTTACCTGTTTAGTAAGACCTGAGGCAATTTGCAATCGCTCCGACACCAGAAAAAAAGTGAGCACTATATAATTATGCAGTAACTTAGTATCGAACACCCCCCTCCCCCCAATTGAAGTTATTACAATGTTAAATTATTGAAGTAAAGTGCGAAAAATCACAATTTTGATTTTTTTTTCAGGCATTAATAAAGTTTCCCGAGAACTGGTTACCAGCAATATGCAGAACAAATTTGAGAAGGATACATAAAAATATTTTCAAGTCATTTTGCACACAAGTACATGTTAACGCCGGCGCCGCCAAACTTCAATTGCAATAGCCAACCCAGGGTTCCCACAAAAATTTGACAAGTGAATTCAAGGACTTTTCAAGGACTAAATGTAGATTTTCCAGGACTTAACCCTTTAAGCCCTCACGATGCATTAAACATTATTTTACATCCCTGAAAACAGACCTAGTTTTCCTACAACCAATGGTTTTAGAACGAAAATGTCCATGAAACTGGTTTACCAATACATGGCAATTTTTCACCCACTTCTAGTCATCTTCATCCACTAGTACTACAAGTCGAGCATTGCGGCAGCAATCCGCGCAGGATGAGATGACAATGGGGAATTCAGGCTCGAAAGGGTTAAATGCCACTATTTTAGGTCAAATATACTAGCTAGTAAGGGAGCCACCATTCAATAATTGGGGGGGGGGGGGCGTGGCTGCAATTTTTGAATTTAACAAATTACTTATTTCACTTCCTATCTGCACAACTTTATTTTTTAACACTCTGCCTCAAGCAAAATATTTACTTCACTTTCAAAAAAATCCTGTCCACAAAGTTTGATCCCAAATGAGCCTTATTATTGATGGTTGAATGGAGCTCAAATTGAAAGAGTGGCTTAATTATGCCAAGCGAAGCGAGGCTTAACATTTTTTTAAGACTATTGCATATTTATTTACAACATGTCCTTCAGACAATTATTTATACACTGTACTGTATCACGAAAATTTGGTCTGAAAATATTTATTTCCAAAAACTCCAGTCCCCACCCTCCTTGGTAATAGAATCCTGGTCCCCTAAGACAAAAATATGTACTGAACTGGTGATTACTGATGGGCCATCTGTTTAATCAAAGATTTCTTAATACATAACATCTTATAATTTTATTTATTCATATGGCCCCTTTCAGAATTCCATTTTTTCAAGGACCTGTATAATGCATAAAACCTGAACAAAAATACCAAACTGGTCACTGGAAGACTGCAATAGAAAACCAAATTCCATGGACCAAAGGAATTCCAGGACTTTTCGAGGACATTTTAATCAGAATTCCACTGTTCCAGGACATTCCCAGACAGCCATAATTTTCCAGGTTTTCCAGGTTTTCGAGGACGTGTGGGAACCCTGCCAACCTTTTATAATTACGAGAACCCTGCGGCTCTGTCCTTTGCATAACTGGTTTTGTAATTTTAAACTCGAACAAAGTCACAAAGCTCTTATGACCACACTATGACATACACTGTCCCTGTCTATGTCGCCAGATCACGTCCCAGCAAACAAGGCAAATTGAACCAAGGCTGGCTCAATGCTGGGCCACCGTCTGCTAAGCTGGCCTAACATTGCTTCAATATGTCGTGTTTGCCGGGACGCTGATATTGCATAGGACGTTCACTTCCTCCATATGTGAAACAAACAGGCGTGGAAGGCTCATTAAGCTAGGCAGGGTACAGTGACCAGAGATTAGTTATGTCCCGACGCGATGTTGTTCTAATGTTCATATTAGGCCAACACCGGTTCTTGCCTTTGTTTAACCTTTTCGACACCACGGTCCTGAAGAAAATTTACGTTTCTCGCCAATTCACTGGCCAATAATTAGCCTGTACGCCAGCCTCCTGAAATAATTCGAAAAACATCTAATTACCTAAATTTAAAAAACGCGGTACTTTTTTTGCTTCAAGTGTCATATACATGGGTTATATCATGTGAAAGGTAATTAAATGCTCTTTCAAAATGTGATTTAAACTTGTTTATTTGATAGGTTGCCAATGCAACAAAAAAACAGCTGCAAAATACCGCAAAACATAAAAAAGTGTAGGCCTAAGGCTAAAATGTGTGAAAGTTGTAAAATTCTAACATCATAAATAATGGCATAGGCACTAATATGAACTACAAATGTTTGTGCAACATTCAACAGCAAAATCGTCATCATTCATCACTGACATTGACAGTGACATCAGTTTCACTTTCTCCAGCACTGTCACTCAGTCTCAGCTCACTGTCATCATAAAAGACTGGAGAAAGTGAAACTGATACCTCGCCCATCATCTGCCGTAGCTATTTACTAGTCTACTATTTAATTATTGTAAAATAAACATAGTCTATGTAAATAGTCAAACTTGTCAGTTAAAAATGCCGGTAAACCGTTGTCTGTCACTAACAAGAGATAGGCGTGCATCTGTTGATCAACAGGTATGACATGTGGCTGATGTGCGGTGATCATAACTAGCTGGCGGTTCAGCGTTGTTTGATTGGACGTTGAGATCATGTGACGTTGCGATCATGTGAGAAGTAGAGTCATTCACGCTGCTTGTATTGCCAAGCACATGCGTTTGCCAGCTGCAGCGGGCAGAGGTGGTGTGTATCACGGAGACGATTATGAGCCCAGCAAACGCAATACATTACAGTAAGCACGTGTTGGATTAGTTCTAACGACGGAACAGCAGTCTGTTTTGTGTACGTTTGTACGTTTATATACACATAACCAGTGAAATGTTATAGTAGGCTACTGTACATACCACGCAGGGAACATAAAATGTTTTAAAAGTTTTTTTCTCTGCAAACTATGCAAGTCTCGCACTTCTCGTGAACAATTAAGGTTCAGACCAGTTAGGTGGACATTAATCACTTAATGTAGAGTGCCTGAGCACACTAGTTTTTTTAGAAGAAATTCAAAACGACGAAATCACAGCGACATACCAACTCGCATCCACAACAATTGCTTTCGGCAAAGCAAAAAATAATAAAAAGCGGGCTAAAAATTCGGAGACTACTGTGATATTTTAAAGTGGAATTCTTATGGTACTTATTTTTAATGATGGATGGATACCGAAATAACCATTCGCATAAACAAAAGGCATAAAAAGGCATAAACGAAAGGCATACACTATAAGCAGTAGGCAGGAGAACATCGGGGTGGTTAATAATTCACATATCAATCTCATAGTTATTAATTGGGCTTGCTATATTAGAGTGATGGTCTTCAAATGATCATATAACATTGATTATATGGATAATTATGTAGGAGAGTGTGTCTAACAAACACTTACATATTAGAAATGAAGAGTGTTACCAGTTCCGGTGGAACATAATCAAAAACAGGATTGTAGATCTGTGCTTTTGAAAGTATCTCTCCTTCCGAAAATTTCATCACATCTTCGGGACTCACGAATTTGTTGAATGCATCCTGAAATAACATTTAACAGATATACATGTATACTGCTATTTAAGATCACTGAACTTCCAAATTCAATTTGATAAATAGTCCAAATGACTTGCAAAAATCATTTTTTCTTACGATCAGGAAACATAACAATCTCCAAGAGTGTTAGCTAAAATTTACAGACTATTCTTATTTCGCTTTAGTATTATATCCACAGTAATAGCAACAAACACCTACGTTACAAAACAACAGAATAAAACATAAAAAGGTAAGAAATAAATTTGGGTATTTTGGAATTAAGATCAAAGTTTACAATGTGGATACTAAGCCATAAAACGATGGCATCATTATTTGCAAATTAAGCAGGCTTTAAAAAGGCTAAACTTACCAGCACAAACGCAGGAGTGAAGATATATTGTTAGAAATATAATATTTACTAACTTACAAGATTAGTTTCTCTAATTTACCATGCAACAAATAAATAAAGTATACTCACCTGATCATAGGTGCATAAGTATTGCGGCGATAGTTTGTACATGGGGGCACAGACCACCAACTAAAAATTCAAAATATTACATTTAATATTTGAAATAAATGTAACCTTTTACTGTCGATTCTGAATATATTTGTCACCAACAGTTCTACCTTAAACCGCCGGTCTCAGTATATCCACTGCCAGCTTATTGTCATGAATATACAAGATATAATATTGATCAATGAAATGTCCCTTACACAGCTAATCATGACTAAAGTTGTTTTTAATATTAGCCAATCAAATCACTGTTAAATGGAATGAAATGAGCGTTTCAACATCAAGATTTGCAAATGTTTGGTCACAAGCTTATCAAATATTAAGCAGCAATTTTCACTCACCTGAAGTTGTGGGTCGCGGTAGCGAGACACAAATTCAAGTGGGTGAAAATTTAAATTATTTAAATTAGAGGTTTAACCCTTTAACCGCCGGTACCGCACATATTCGGGTTTTCATTTTTGTATTAGCACATTAAGTACCACATTTTAAATATGTTAAGAATAAAATGTGACATCAACCAGTAAGATTTGAAAAGAGTTGACCTCCATTTTATCAAATCTGAATAATTTTCACTCACTTGAAGTTGTGGATCGCGTCAGCGAGACACAACTTCAAGTGGGTGAAAATTCAAATTGAATAATTTGGCGGTTAAAGGGTTAAGGATTAAGTAAGCGGGAAAAAAGACATTACATCTGGTGGAATTGACATGTGGCGTCAGCCTAAAGGGATGTTTTGGGCTAGAAATTATTTATTCACTTATTTGATGGACTATTTGCATTTTTCTAAATCAAGTTTGTGTAGGGGGGGGGGGCTACATGTAGCCTAGTAGTGGTAGTAGAAGTAGTATGATAAAAACAGTGCAGTCCATTGATTAGATGAATTATATGTAGGCCTACAGATGATGACGTGAGTGTTTTCCTTCACTCACACAATAAGGGATTCTGGGAATGTCCAGTGGAATTATCCGCAGGCATGCCAAGACGTCCAAAGACTAGTTTTTTTGTTGAAAAGAGGCTCCACTATCCTCGGGTCGGATAGTCCCCTGAGTAACAATGCTGAGGAGTAACTCGATTTATCTCACCTGAGTGACATCATGTCAAACACTCTATTTGTTATTTCCCATCTTGCCAAGTCAGGTCTGACTTTGACAACAGGTGTACATTGCAGCTGTAGACAGAGAGAGGGGTGAGAACAACATGAATATTTTTGTGGGGGGTCGTTTTGAGCAAAAAGTGGACCTTTTTCTACTTTTCTTTCTGTCGGTAAGGCGGGGGGTGTGCGGGGGCATGCTCACCCGACTTTTTTTTAAACCCTTGTGTTGCCATATAGGCTTACGTTTGAAGCAAATTTCAAACTAAATAAAACAACACTAAAATGTGCAACATATCTTGCTGTAAATGCTCAGTAATGAAATAATTTAATTTGGAAGTCTATTTTTTCAGAAATACTATTATTTTTATTTGAAGCTGAAATTGCGTTAGCAATTTGCGTTAGCTATTCCAGCTTCAAATGAATGAAAAATATTCACAAACAATTCAGCAGCACAATGGTTAATATAAAAATACCGTGCAAGCACTCCAATAACCCTCGGCTGATGCAGTGACTCAAAATGTCCACAAATCTGACACAACTGCTTCCAATGCGTTATGCCATTGGATCGCACATGAAAACGGAAAATGCCAATGGACTCGCAGACTCCAAAAACCTATATATGCCAGGTCTCGAGGCATTTAACTGAAAATAAGAACGATTTAATAAAATTGATAAAACCAAAATGGCCGCTGTAGTCTCGTTTTCTGTCTCATATCCTTTCCACTGCCATAGCGTATTAAACCGGATCGTTTTTGCGGCCCTCTCAGAAACAGTACCATACAGTGTAGGCATGCCACAGCGTGCTGGATCGTAGTGAAAAAACGGCCTTCTCACAAACACCATCGTATGTCGCAGACCTGTCAGTAGTTTTCATCCTCATTCCATTTTATTCATTATTAAAACTATTTTTGCTAAGGTGGTAAATAACTCACACTTGTAAGCTTTGATATACAGAGAGTATTTCCCCATTTCTTCCAAGTAAACTTGTCGGCATGCTTCTAACATATCATGATGTTTACTAATTAGCAATTATAAATGGATAGTTATAAGATTATGTGAAATAAGCTATTTCGTCACTTTTACATGCTTTAAATATCATGACATAGATATTAAATATACCCGATTCTACACCTGCAACTTTTAGTTTTATGTCTTGTGAAGACATTTTGGTTTTCATAACATTTATTTTTTAATTAATTCTACACACATTATCTTGATAATGAACAGGGGGGTCAATAACAGAACATTACACTATGGCTGTTCCACGGCATTTCGTCTGGTTCCGATTTAATACGTTGTAGCGTAGCTATGCCCCAGCCGCCCCGTAGCACTTAATGTGTATCCATCACCACGGCACAATACGTTACAGCGTTGATACATGCCAGCCACTCACATCACACACGAAACATTGTCACAATGGTGGTTTTATGCTGGGTCAGCGTCGTTGATACTGGACCAGTATTAATCTAGCATTGAGCCTAGTATCGTGCGTGCTGGGTGCTGTCATCTCCGTGTGTATCTACGCGGCCGTGACATGTTGACCTTTCTGTTATTCTAGTACATTCCAACAAGAGTAAATTACGGCATATCATAAGACATGTTAGTATTTTTGTCTTTATGCCGTTGTCTTCATTAGAAGAACTACATTTCCCAATGTGGTAGGCCTAAGCAACTCACACTTGTAAAATTTGATAGCAAAAAAACAGTCAACCATTTCGTTCTGGTAAGTTTGTCGGCATTGTTGTCAATTGTAACCTATATTATGATGCTCTTTAAACTTGAACATTGGATAGATGACGATAATAATGTGCAGTGATACAAACAAACTAATAAACAGAGAAACGCAACCAAAAACATAGAACTCTAGAAAATGAGTCATATTTGCGATACCATGATCCAACCACGCTGAGTTTAATTTTAAACTTAAGTGACTTAACAATTTTAGTCCTACACACCTTAAATATTGTGATATATGTTTAACATACCTGGCAATGTAAATTCAACCTTTATAGTTGGATGTCTCATCAGCAAATATTAGGTTTATGATATTGATACTCCCTACTAATTATATTAATCATAGTCATGTGGATTCATGACAAAAGATTACACTGGGTGCCATACACCTTTCTACTTTCCCTTCAAATGCAAAAAGTTGCCCCGATGCCTTTTCAATGGTGGGCCAGCATCACAGGCGGTCCAGATGCATTATGTAGAGTAACCATGAACGCTGTGTAGACGGGAACCTATAACGTAACAAATCGTTATATCTCACCTCGCACATCTGCCGTAGAGTAAAAATACGTAATAGCGGTAGCTGCTCTATACATGAATAAGAGAGATTTTGAGATAAATTACGGATTTTTACGCTATGCGTGACAGAAGGCCACTTTTTGGATACGGACTAAAACGCTCTGGTATGAGTGCGGTATATCATAGTGTTTGTGAGAGGGTCGATTTTTCCATCCGTTTTGATACGCTGTGGCATAGCTGTGGTATATCTACCCGGCAGTGGAAAGGATATGAAAACAGACAATGCCAATAGACTCGCAGACCCGGAGAACCTATATATAGGCCTACCAGGTTTCAAGGGAATTCTGAAAAAAAAAATAAGTCGAAAAATACAAAATTAGTCGCCAGGTGGCGGCCATTTTGATTATCGGTGGAAAGTTGAAATTCTAATTAGGTCATCTCCATACTCATGGGTAACTTCACTTCAAAAATTGCAGAGATCCAATAATTATTTTTCAGGTTATCGCGTTAACAAGGAATTTTTAGATTAAAAAATCAAAATGGCCGCCATAGCCTCCTTTTCGGTCGCACACGAAAACGGACAATGCCAATGTATCGCCTGATAAAATGTCGTGCAGATCAGGAGAAGCTGCAGAGAGACCTATCTGCGTTACAGGACTGGGCAGATCGATGAGGCATGTGTTTCAACACATCAAAATGCTCAGTCCTGAGGGTGTCTAGGCCGGCCCCGATGGCTCATTCGTATCGACTGGGGCTTGTAACCTGGAGGTACCAGGTTCGAATCCCGGTCGGGCCGGATATTTGTCATTGTGGTTGTGCATATACAGTGCTTCAAACTGTCCAAAGGCCTGGAGTGTATAGTGCTGCCTATGGTAGGCCTACTGTGCTCTATAAAGAACCCTTGAAGTCATTCGAAATAAGAGTATGGCATAGTCTCGTCTTCGGGCTTCCTTCTGTCGCGATATTGCCATGATTGTGCAGAAAGCGACGTAAAGCAATATTCATAAATGCCGAAATAAAAAAAACTGGAATAGGCCTATCAATACACCCTTAAAGACGAAACACTAGCGAACGTTTCATCAACATCATATCTTGGTGTTTGCCTTAGCGAGACCCTGGAATGGAGGGCCCACATTAACAATATTACGAGTAAAGCAAATTCCACTCTGGGCTTACTTCGGAGGAAGCTGGAGGCATGTCCCCCTAAACTAAGACAGACTGCCTATTTCTCCCAGGTCCGATCATCCTTAGAATACTCTTCAGAAGTTTGGGACCCCTATCAGCAGCAAGATTTGTCACACAAAATTATAGACAAACAGCCAGTTTGACTTTTCTTATTTAGAACCTGGGCTGGACTGACTTGAAAACAAGACGAAAAAATTCTAGACTTTTAAGTATGTTCAAAATTTTTAATGAGCTAGTCAAAATTCCTAAATCAGTTGGTTAGGATGAATGGCTTTTGCACCTAAAGTAGACAATGAATCACTCTGCTGCAAAAATAGACTACTGCGCAGCGGTTTCTTGCATTGTGTCGGGACATATCTGTAGGGATTTTGACCTTGGGGGGGGGGGAGGGGGGGGGGATTGAGATGGGTCTTTATGGTAACCCAGGTGAGAATAAAGCATTATCTTACCATAATATTTCCAGAAACAAGAGTCCATGAAACAAGAAGATACCTTTAAGTATTAAGCGTTATTATTAAACCGTTTTTAGGGACAACACTCACAATGGATAGGTATGTGCCATAATAACACGATGCATGTATGGACGATGTAGGCCAAGGGATAACTCAACCTTATTACCTCACCTCATAATTACGTCATTACCGTTGGACGATGTAGGCCAAGGGATAACTCAACCTTATTACCTCACCTCATAATTACGTCATTACCGTTTTGGTAAATTTTCCAATCAGTCACAATGGTAAATGTAAAATAAATGTCCAATATTGCCCTAGCAAAACACGAGACAATACAAATGTTCTCATTATTGGAAAGTAATTTTTAGTGCCAGAAACGTATAGGGCCAACAACAACATTCCTGAAGTTTTAATTATGTCGATGGGATGGCCAAAATGTGGACCTTTAGCCGTCAGGGGGGGGGGGGGGGTCGTACGACTCCTTCGCTAAGGGCCTGTTAATTATGACATCAGCGGTTTACTGACTGCAATGTGGAAGGTCACAGTCAGGTCATCTCGACTGGGTTGTCTGAGTTGGCCAGGGAGAAGGGGGGGGGGGTGTCGTGAGTGCATGGCACATATGCGTGAGCTCAAGGAGTCCGCCTGTAGCAGAAAACTTGATAGCTGAAGGTGGTTGTTTCAGGGCAACCACAGCCGACATCAGTGCCTGCACTGTGGTGACACTGTACTGGCAGTGCCTGCATTGTGACAGGAGCTGCATTGGCACCGCTGTTGAACGGAGGAGCCGCCTGAAGATTATGGCCAGACACGTGAGACTGCAGCTGCCCTTGAATGATGCACTGTAAACTGGTGCTTCCGTACCATGCATTACAGCATGCAACAGAAAGAACAGATCGCAATGATCCTCCTCGGATGGGGGCGAGATGTACTATTACTAGCAATCATCCCAGAACCCCTACATGTAGCCTAGAGTTATACAAAATATTAGGAAATTCGTTTTATATTACAACCAATTTACTCTAATAACGCATAGTCATCCACAATGCGGGAATGTCCCAAGGGTGGATTGTTAACAGATTTTCAACGATGGCGGATTGAAGGATGAATGCGCATGGTTCCTTTGTGAAGAAGGCGGTCTAGATCCACATGTCAATTCTATCAGCTATGAGTGAACGCATAATGTTAGACAGTCTTTGTTTGGTGCTGGTCCAGAATTCTAGATGGTGGACCAGTACTGAGCTGATTGGGCTACTGGTGGATTCAAACTCAGCAGCATGAACACGGATGCTGTTGGCGTTAGCTGAATCTTGGGATAAGTTCTTGACCTGTACTATGTGAGATTTTTAAAAGGGCACTTATAAATGTCTGCTTTGACAGATAGGCCTAGGCATAGGTCGTACCAAAGAGCATTGTGTATAATTATAAGCTATCACTAATCAACTGATGCTCATTTAATGCTGGGATACGTTTGCGACGCCGGTCCAGAAGGAATAGTATCAGTAAGGAGGTTTTTCGTTATGATTCGTTGAGCACAGGTTGTAGGCCCACACACATGCGCAGCATGGTCATCCTTCTGGGGAGTGGGATCCGTCTGAGGTAATATTTTGAATCAGTGATGCGAAAAGACTAACCTGCTTTAACAAGGATATCTAGAACTCCTGGATATATTTTGATATTTGTTTGGACAATGTCGCAATTGTTACTGGTAGTTTTAAAATTGCGCAACATTTATATCCTCTGTCAGCCATCTTGTTTTTAGTTTTATCCCAAAAAAAGAACCCTGCGGTTCTGAACATTATTGAGCATTTTATTATGTAACCAGATAATGAGTGATCAAGTCATCATGGTGATCATCCACCTATAGATCTATTTCATCAATTTCACGGCAGACTGAACTGGATAGCGCACATACCGGAAACATGTACAACTCTTTAACATGAGATATGAATGTTTCCAAATAATAATTTGCCACTACACTTGGGGCAATCAAAGAACGCAATTGTGTATAAATATCAACTAATGCTGGTTTGTTTAATGCGGGAACGGGAACACCGTCTGCGACGCCGCTAAGTAGTTGGGTTGTTATGATTAGCTGAGCACAGGTTACAGGCTTACCCACATGCGCAGCGTCGTCCTAGTTTTAAGTTTAGATATTTTGAATCAGTGACGCGAAACAACACACCTGCTTTAACAAGCATATCTAGGCCTCCCGTATATATGCTCTAAAATATGTTTGCTCAATGTCACCATTGCTCTATCAGTGTTGGTGGTAGGATGAAATGTGTCAAAATATTAGGCCCTAGTGATAATAGATAAGCCTTGGTACAATTGCATCTTTCTAGAGAAAGATATAACTTCAACCAGTTCATGATTAAGTTTTCATTTAGCTACTTACCAAAAACTTCATAAAAAAACTTTCCAGAACTGATGAAATTTTGCAAATTAATAGTAGGCTACGTACAAGATTTTTATTAGTCAATTGTAATCAGGGTAATCAAAATGCATGGAAGCATACGGTTGAAATTATGTTTATTATACTTATTGGGATATATCTCAATATAGCCTATTGTATAGTCCAGCCATTAGGCCTGCATTGAATATTGCGGATATTCGGGATTGGAACGCCCAAATTATACCCACATGTGATAATACTGTATATTGACTGCCATCACAGACTATTGAGGTTCAGGGTTATCCAAAAATGTTTTCTTTCGTAAACGAATTGGATACTAGAGGTTTCTTTATACGAACTGGTCTTGGCGGTTTGAAAGAAACAAAAATGTTTCTTCCCCATCCACGTGTGAAAGTCAGTATTGTGGGGAGCCCCCGTGACAAAGAGGTAGCGTGCTCGGCCTCAGACCGCCAGGGCTCGAATTTCGAATCCTGTGTCTGGAGGACAGTGTCATCTCAATCATCTCACCATCCTCAGGAGGTTCTCCTGGCCCAGTTTAGCCTATATGTGAACAAAGGTGGCCTAAAGCACGATTCATTTCATTTTTACGAACTGGCTCTCTTGCCGGCCGTCGTGTAGTCTAATCCAGTTTAGTTGGCCAGCCGTCAAGTTTGCCCTATGTAGAAGAGAGTCCCTTGCAGGCCTGCGGTGAATTATCCAGCCGCCGGTAAAGTGAATACAAGATATAAGTGAAATAAATAAAGACAGAGCAATCCAGAACTCCACACATTAATTGAGACATGACTGAGATTAGATGGCTAATTGCTGTTCACAAAAGTGTAGTAATCAACAGGCCCCGCCTCAGGTGCGACTCCTGCCAGAACTTCTAAATAGTGGTTGTCAATTGCAGTTCTTAAGCGTAGTTGCAATTGACATAACTCCGGCTGTCAGCACTTCTGAATTTCAGAGTAGTGATCTTGAAAATATCTGCCACAGGTGTAACAATATTTTGACACGTTCAGGTGCGACTCCTGTCAGCATATCTGAGTTGTGATCGCCATTTGCAGTTCCTCAGACAAGGTACTGTCACTTAATATTTTAATATTGCGAGAAATTTTAAAATCTCGAAAGTCTTTCGTAATTATGAGAGACAAAGAAGGCAAATGTCACAATGGATTCAGCAAGCCGACCAAAGAGCCACTTCGTAGTTTTATATATATATTTATAATTGGGAGCTGCTTTGACGAATAAATAATAGGTTGTTGATATTTATGACTGATCACTCATCGATATCTTTGACTTTCTGATCACAGTCAGAGATGACGGCGATTGAACAGTGAAATGGCATATATTTTTTTCAGGTGGTCGGCTAAAGGGGTCACCATTTAATCTCATTTTTTTTTTACATGTTTATATGGAATAGCTCTAGAAGAAAATTATTTATTTCATGCAGAGTCCGCCCGAAATTATTTATTTTAAAGGTGATCTATCACCCCTTATATGGCATGAATAATTTTGTGACAAATAAATCAAAGTTGCCACAAGATGGGGCACAAGTGTTTCCTTATATGGGGTGATTAGCTATCATGTGACCCTCTGAGAGGGTCACATGATTAGTGTAGGCTCATATGTCACATATAACACTTCCGTGCAATTTGTCTGTTAAAATTGATTTTTCACTTGATTCTGATTCAAAATATCATGAAGATTAAGAAAAAAAGGGATTGCATTTTTTTATAGGTTGAGAAAAGGTCTAAAATGGCGAAATCCAAGATGGCCGCCAAAGTATATAAAAATAAACATATTTACGAATAAGTTTGCAACTACATACGCTATAGACATAAATAATATGCGTATTCTTATGTTTTCAGGTATGCGGAAGCCAATTTTTTCATTTGTTTTTACAAAAAAATATTGTAAAGTCTATAATTATGCAAATATGAGCAAAAACAACCGGATATCGCAGTGAAACTGCGGCTAACATTGTTTTTGCTCATAGTTTTTTTTCTGTTTTAATTATGCTTGGCTGGTTCAGTATGGTGATATCTGGGCGGGTGTGGAGCTCTCATCCTTGTGGATGTTTTGTAAAACATGAAATTCAAAATGGCTGCCATGAAATCACTGAAGTTATATTTTCCATAATATTTTTATCAGGAACTACAATAAAACAATCCTACCATCATTCGACATCATTATATTGCCTAAAATGCTACGATAAGCTTTATTATATATATAATCTCAAGTAAATTACATACCGGCACATAATCATTATATGCGTGTAGTAGCCTAAGCTTACACATTACCGTCTGGGGGTAAATCATCTACACATGCCCAGAACTCCTTATTGTGCGAGCGAAGGAAAACACTCTCAATAATCCACCATGCCTTATCACCCCCACCCTCACATCATCATCATCTGTAGGCCCTACATCATTCATCTCATCAATTGACTACAACGTTTTTATCGTATTACAATGTCACTTAAAAAAACATTTGTGCCGAAAAGTGACGTAAAGCAATGATTTACTAGTAGTTGGTAGTAGGCCTACGCCTATACATCACCCATAAACATAACTAACTGCATGATAGGTTAAAATATGAACCAAGCGTAATTGTTCAGATACATAATTAATTCCAATCTGGTATATTCTGGGCATAATTCTGAATTGCAAGACGTCAAATGCGCAACTAGCACTTCTGGAGACCAAAAATGCTAAATGATGTCATGTTACATAGGCTACTAAATTAGAAAAATGGAAGAATAACTGAACTAGGCCTATTTGTCATATTTAGATATTTACACAGATCAACATATGCCTATAGGTATTAATAACTCTGTGCTATATAGATTATTTGCAAAAGGTCTGACAGAACAAGGTCAAACCATACTGATTTTTTTCACACCCGTCCTCAAGCAGTTCACTTCCACAATTTGACGCAAAAAAGTAGTGTTGTACTGTACTCATTGATGGAAAAGGGTATGCTGAAGAAAATAAAGATTGCAGGGTTGGCCTTTACAGTAACAAACAAATATCATACCAAGGACAACCTAAGGTCATTGCAAAGTTCGATAATAGCTCTTTGTACATGAAACAATTATTACGCATTTCTGGCATTTCGTTGTCATACAAACTAAACTATCCTCCGCAAAAGATATTCTATTCATTTGTAGCATCAAATTCATTCTTGCAGCTAGGCCTATATTTTTCTTCCAACTTGAGAGAATTGAAACTAACATAGGTCATAATATTTCGGTGATGGCAAAAGGCGGCAACACCATCTGGATCTTGCATTGCTGTTGTGGAATTACTGAAATGTAAGTTAAAAGCAGGCCTAATGTATCCTTGTGGCACGTATGTCTGAAAAATGTATTCAGCATTTAGTGTGTTTGAAGTTAAGATGACCTTAACCGTGTATGGGTCTGGCCTTGAGCTACTTAGCGTTAGAGTTACTGACCTACTACGAAAAAAACCATATTAATTTATTGCAGAATATTATTCATAATACATAAATGTACGGTACATTATACAATTTGAATTAGAATTAAATGAGTTAATCTGAAATGAAAAAGAAATAATCTGAAAAGAAATTATTATCTAAAGAGTTATTATAGCTATGATGATGATTGTGTAAAGTCATTATCCTTCAATTTATATTTTATATCGTAATTATGTCAATAACTTGGTGAAAACTGTTATCGGTACATTTAATTCAATGATACCTCAATATTACACTAACAAATAATACAAGTTAGATATAGAGATGCAGTTATAATATGTGTGTGAAACGTGTGTGAAACGTGAATCCAAAGTACGTACAGAGTAGAAGCCTTTTTTTAAGAGTTGAGCCAGAGAACCACTCTCAGAAACACTCTAAACATACTTTGTTTTTAATTATCTTATTTTTCGATATATAATTAGAGAAAGGATATTTCCGAAAATATAAGAAGCAATATAATAATAATTTTGACCAGTATTGTAATATCAGATAAATGAAGTATGTGAATCAGGCAGATGTGATTATAATTATAAATCACTGATTATTCAATCATTGCATGAATCTATGCACATTATAATGATGCTAGTAACATAAAGTAAATCAAGTTACTTGTTTTCGGAGTGGTAAGCATAACAGTTTAATAAGTTTTGTCATAATTATTACATTCTTTGACTGCTAGAATTAAAAAAAATTGTAACCTTTACGTGTTTTTTGTGACAGCATTCTTAATAATATAATTATATAACTTCATGTTCGACATGTTTGAGGTGCCGACTCGAGTGGAGGTTCAAAAATGTGATATTGACGTTTGAATCACAGATTTTTAAACTTCCACACTATCGTTATATATTGTCATTAAAAAACACAATAATTTTGCAAACTGAAGTTTACTTTGTGCCAGAATGTAATTTTAGTAGCTGCCTTTGGTATTTCATTGCATTGAAGATAATGTTCATGTAATATTTAAAAAATGCTAATTAATTGAATCATATTTCAGAAAATTCGTTGATAATATATATCATCGAAGGGGGGGGGGGGGGAGGTTAAAATAAATGGGTGAATAAGTGAACGAATGACTGGGGTATTCGGACATATATCACATATAATTTTTTATTTTTGCACAAATAAATTATGACTAAACTGAACCAGGATAACGTTCCGTGTACATGGTGTATTAGAGCTGTACTGATTTCTGTATTTTCAAGAGGTGACAATTGTGGTATATCTAAGGGTATGAAAATCACACGTACTTCATATTCAAGGATCAATAAAATAACCCAGCTGTATCATGTGTTTATTCAAAGACGGCTTTGTGTCTTGAACATTAGGCCTAGATGAGTGTGCTGCGCAAAAAAGAGGGTTTTCATGTTTTTAGACAGTGACAGATAGTTTGTTAAAACTTTTAGGCTATCCCGAGCATTGTGTCTATTCAGACAGAGTGTGTTATCATGGTAATTGTCCAAATCTGTATAGGCCTAATAAATGATATGCTTACACCAGAAACTGTATAGGGCCTAGTTATTTTCGGCAAAATTTGTATAATTACAGGTATATTTTTGGCCAAAAATGTATATTCAAGACTAAGGGTTTGACTATCCTGTTTGCACGCCGAACCCAAATTTTCACCGAGTGCACCAATCCATGTAGGGGGATAACCTCCTGAGCATGGTGAGATGTATATTAATTGACACTGCCCTTCACACAGTATCCTAAATTCCGTTCAAGGCCTAGCACACAACCTCTCATACACGTAGCAGATAATTTATGCTATTTGTTTACATTTTGTTTATTAAAATTGAAAAAAATCAAGTTTAAACTGTTTATTTTTAAAATATAATGGTGTTATCAGTTTCCTCGCCTTAAAAACTATACAAATCGATATATTATACATGTTTTTGTGTTCATTATTTCAAAAGTTATATTGAAATAAATAATATCTTGGAAACATGGCGGCCATTTTGGATTTAGTCAATTTTCATAGATGTAAAGAGTTAGAAAAAAATGCAATCCTTTTTTTTCTCATCACTACTATGTTCCAAAAGGGAATAAACAAAAAAATCACTTTTAACAAACATTTTGCACGAAAATACAAAAGGGCATATACTAGATAGCCAATCACCCCATATAAGGACATAATTATTCATACCATATAAAGGGGTGATAGATCACCTTTAGAAATACTCCAGCACGCCCCCCCCCCCTCCCCTCGTGGAGAGGGAATGGTGCCACCCTAACGCTATTACTATCGTTTGTCGATTCACGGCTGGCGGTTGCGTGATTACGCATCAAACTCGATGTGTTGGCTAATGTTGTTTCAACACTGGTCCACCTTTGACAAAACTGGGCCAACATTACAGCAACGTATGGTCAAAGCCTAGTATTTCCCGAGTTATGACGCATCCCATCTCTAGTGGCTCGCGTGACAACGTTACCTGTTTCGGCTCTTTATAAGTATAAACACGTGGTCGACTGAAGGAATGCATGATGGGACCACAAGGGTTAATGCCGTAAAAGTTGACTGTTATGACAGACGTTACGCGCAATATATATTATGAAATGTCGGCCAACCCATCTCGCAGCGAGTTTAAGAATACAATATTATAAACCGCCTCTAGGATGTATGTAGGCCAATGTCACAAACCCGTCTTACTAAAAAAACATTGTTAAAACAGCCAACCAACACAGGATTTTACGCAACCCCTTACATCAGCCAGGCGTTGGATTCGCGGTATTTAGATGGCTGTATTTAAAAAGAGTTTAAATTCTGTTTGATACAGCCCATTTTTGTCTTCGCCAAGGTGGCTAATATATATCACAAATAATTCGCCACATGGCAAATATTTTCGCATTTGGATATGTGCAGGGTGACATGAGAATTAATCCTAATCCAGCCGACACCTCTTCACACCTCAACATGCTCAAGGGAAGTGAAAAAAATCTTAAACTTGAAGATTTATTTTTGGCGTATTATGCTATAACGCTAATACATGTATATAGAAGCGTTCAATACATACATTTTTAGGCCTACTTGATTTTCTATTTTACCATTCTAACTTTTTATCTTTTAATTAGGCCTCTCGCTTGTGGAACGTCAATCTAGTTATATTACAATGTTGATTTAATGTTGAGCCACCGTCGGCGACGCTGGCCTTTCATCAACGTGTCGGGTTTGCATGGTTTGACGGATTGAGCGATGTTGTTGTAATGTTGGAAGAGTGTCCCATACGGAGGACCAACATTAAAACTATTTATTTGAGTGATTACTCAAAAATAAAGGTGCTGGTAGGTAGGCTATATAAACTGCCGCCCAGGGCTGAATGGTGATGTCTGCATCCCTCAGAATAAACAATAACATACCATATGACAAAATACGGTCATTGTTTTGTGCTTGCTTGGAAATTAATCATTATTTTGTCAATTTTTGGCCTAGAGGAATATATAATATATCAATGTGGGATAGTTTTAGCTGAAAAGAATAAATAGTCATTCTTAATCCTGAGATATTTAAAAATAAAATAGATGTAATTCACAGTCAGTGACCAACTTATATCACAGTGTAGCCTATTACATAATCGCAGGGACAGAGAGTTGTGGCGAGGCGACAGAAGGCATGGTGGGTATACCCATAAAGGCTCCCCCAACAACAACAGGCTGTAGTACGTAATCTGCTGTGCAAAGGCGGTATCTGCTTATTTGTAAAGTGAGCAGATACTGTCTTTTGGCTTCGCACAACAGTTGTAGGTCAAACCTGAGCTCAACTGTACATCCAGGCAAGGATAACAGAACCAGGCAAAGCGCTATCACCTGTTAGCTGGCAGCAGATGAGTAGATGTTATCAGAAATGGGAAACTTCAGAGACGCTGGCCCAGCATTGAAACAACACTGGATCGATGTCACTTGTTTACTGGTCCATCGTATGCGTTGAATGATCTGACCCAGATATTGTGTGTGTGAATGGTCAGGGAAGACTATCTCGTCCAATGGTGTGCCTAAGATGTAGATCAGCACCATTAAGAATTTCTAACACAATATTGGCTATGGCATTAGATGCTATTAAGACCAAGGGTTAGATTTTCAAAGGCGAGATATATCATTGCAAAATATTGCATCTATATCATAATATCTTCACTTTGGAAAGTAGAACGCCTGCTAGCTTCCCCCAGCTTCAGACTCTCATTGTGGCAATTTCTTAAGATTATATTGGAATAGTTTGATCTCAAGGTAGGCATTGTTCTCAGTAAAATATATGGGCTATCTACAGGGTATAAACTGATGGCTCAACCCACAGCTCAAAAACTGGAGACGCTAACTGTCGTAAAATTGCCGACGGAAATCCTAATAACTCAGCAAATACAGATATTTATGCTTATTCAGAAACAACGTTTGGTGGGGCCACTATAGGCTATGTGATGACAGAAAACTGGATCTATGGGTGTTGTGGTTATTGCGAAGATATGAGTGATAGTCATTTGGGACACACGGATGGACGCAAAACAACAGTTCCAAGAATCCGTTTTTGAACCATATTAAAACATTATTGGAATGAGTTCCAATAATGTAAAAAGGTAATCAAATCATCAGAAATGCCTAGAGAACCACCACATCAAATTTGAACTAGAAGAGTCTAGTTTTTTGTAAAAAAGCCTGGATATGTCTCCCCTCCAGCAGCGTAGCCATGAAGGTTGATAGCTAATAGATGTTTTATCAATGGCTTTTGTAATTAATGTTACTAAAAGGCTCATGTGGACAGTAGAGACTATGTATTTTGATGTGGTGGAACCCGTTTTTCATATCTACAGCATCTTCCCCAGCAAGGTTCGCTACTCCTGAGGCCTCGCTGTGTCAAGACTTGCTGCCAGGAAGATGATCTACAGTAACTAAATCGTCTTTAGGCTCAATTAGTTGGGCAACAGTTTTAATATCTTCACACCTGGTGATGTGCAAAACACAAATGTGGCCCGTCAACACTCCCAGCAAACACGAGATGTTGACTCATTGCTGGTCCAATTCTGGCCAACCGTTTGCGACGCTGGCCCAGCATAAAACCAGCACTAGTTCAACGCTTCATGTTTGCTGGGCTGCGGGTCTGGCAGTGCAAGCAGACACTGACCCAATGTCTTTTCAATGTTGGGCCATCGTCGCCGGTGCTGGCCAGAATCCATTCAGCCGTAGTCAGTAGGCCTACTTCATACTGGCCGTACTTTGCCCTAGACACTGCATATAGATTTTTTCTCTTTGAAAAAATAGGCCTCTTAAAGTGGGACCTGAGATCTAAAAGATTCACTGGTAATGACTTGGTATTTAGGCCTACAACTTATTTTGAAAAATCTTATGGCCCACTAGAATTAACTTGTTGCGTCAGTTCCGTTTACTGTACGTATTCCATCCCTATCCGTATTCCGTCCGTATCCATATTCAGCTTGTATTGTTTTTTTTTACCATTCCCATGTGCACGTTTTCTGTCCGTATAATGCCGCATATTCAGTTGGCGCTAATTTAGCAGACAAAAGGACTGTATTGTAGGGCCAAGGAAAAATTGATTTACTGAACATTTTGTATTGAAAATAATCATTTCTATTGCTGAATTCCTTTGTTTTGTTGGTATATTTCAAAGAAATGCATCGCTTGCATAGCTTATCTGACCGAAAAATATCTGCGAGTAACGTCATAAATATACTCCACCTGTTTTCTGTTTCGACTGTGAATAATGGTTCAGTTTAATATTGCATTGAATTAAGTTTACGAATTAGTGTATGAACAACGATGTTCAAACTGATGTGCAAGTTGTGTGAGGCCTACTTAGGGAGGACATGTCCTGCCAAAGATAGCCTAAAAAATATGAACTGAAAAAAGGACATGGGGTTTGGCACGACCACAACATGTGAATTATTGGGAAATACCTCAAGAATGACGTAATATCTTCAGATTTCCCCATCCGTATTCCGTCTGTATCCGTCGAAAATTGCTACATAGAGCGATCGGGAAATATAGAGATGGGATACGGATGGAATACGGATGACATACGGACACATGGAAATGAACCTTCTGTTTCATTATGGAAACGATTTTTATCTATTACGGATGGAATACGGACGGAATAAGGATACGGATGGAATACAGACACATGGAAACGTAGCTTAATAATAATAATAATAACTATATTTACTGAGGGTGGACCCAATGAGCTATATAGCTCATCTTCCTTGGGGCCCTCAAGGCTAACATAATATCAATACAATATGGAACATACATAATATATTATGGAAGGGAATAAGGGCCTTATTAACATTAAATTGTGCATGGTGGTCTTGTTATCAACCATTATATGAGGGCCATTATGCTACTTGCAAGTACTATTATGCTTTATGCTTATCCATTTGTGCAACATCAAAATCCCTTTGTGCAACATCAACATCCATTTCTGCTATGTGCAAGTCCGTTTTTGCTACATCAACATGCGTTTGTGCTTATTTAACATTCGTTTTTGCATTAGGCCACAGTTTTTTTATTTTCCTGTTTTACAGATTTTTTTGTCCAGATTGGACTGTTGGAGGACAAAATAAAAATAACAAGACTACATAAGTCCAGGAGCTCCCGCTCCGAATTAGAATTTGATTTAAGCAATTTTGTATAGGGTTAATAATGTAGTCCTAGTCTAGGTCAAAAATCAAGACGCAAGACAACTAGGTCTAAGAAGCCCAGTCTAAGAGTAAGATAAGAACTAGACAGTCTGTCAGAGATTGCAAACCTCCATTGAAATTATTGATCCTAATCAGTATCCCAGTAATGGTCTACCTATCTGGCATGGTTTACCCGATTACAGGCCAATCGAGTTAACTAATAGCTGATTTACGGTCATTTTGAATTCGATATAAATTAGTTAAAAACTTAGGGTGCATCCTCCCCCGAAACCTCAAATTTTGTTTTATAGTAATGGACTAACATCTAACAGTTAAACACAGTTTGCAAAATATTGGGCATGTGAAAGTAAATAATGGCCGATAGAGGGCCATTTTGAATTTGATCAAGTCAAAATATTCCAAGATGCATCCTCAGCTGAAATCTCACATTTCATTCTATAGTAATGGTCTAGCCATCTAGCACGGTTTACCAAATATCGCCCATGTGAAAGTGAATAATGGCCGATAGGAGGCCATTTTGAATTTGATCAAGTCAAAATTTTTCAAGATGCATCCTCTCCTGAAATCTCACATTTTGTTTTATAGTAATGGTCTAGCCATCTAGTACGGTTACTAAAAACCGGCTATGTGAAAGTAAATAATGGCTGATAGGCGGCCATTTTGAATTTGATCGAGTCAATTTTTTTCAAGATGCATCCTCTCTTGTAATCTCACATTTTGTTTTATAGTAATGGTCCAGCTATCTAACACGGTTTACCAAATATCAGCAATGTGAAAGTAAATAGTGGCCGATAGGCGGCCATTTTGAATTCGATTGAGTCGAAAGTTTTTTAAAGGCATCCTCTCTCTAAACGTCACATTTTGTTTTATAGTAATGGTCTAGCTATCTAGCACGGTTTACCTGATATCAGGCCTATCGAGGTAAATAATGCTGATTGTCGGCCATTTTGAATTCGTAAATTAAAAATTTTCAGGGTGCATCCTCCCCCGAAAACTCACACTTTGTTTTATAGTAATCAGGTAATGGTCTAGCCATCTAGCACGGTTTACCAAATATCAGCCATGTGAAAATGAATAATGGCCGAAAAGGCGGCCATTTTAAATTTGATCAAGTCAATTTTTTTCAAGATGCATCCTCATCTGAAATCTCACATTTCGTTTTACAGTAATGGTCTAGCCATCTAGCACGGTTGACCAAATAACGGCCATGTGAAAGTGAATAATGGCCGATAAGCGGCCATTTTGAATTTTATCGAGTCTAATTTTTTCAAGATGCATCCTCTCCTGAAATCACACATTTTGTTTTATAGTAATGGTCTAGCCATCTAGCACGGTTTACCAAATAACGGCCATGTGAAAGTGGATAATGGCCGATAAGCGGCCATTTTGAATTTTATCGAGTCGAATTTTTTCAAGATGCATCCTCTCCTGAAATCACACATTTTGTTTTATAGTAATGGTCTAGCCATCTAGCACGGTTTACCAAATAACGGCCGTGAAAGTGAATAATGGCCGATTGGCGGCCATTTTGAACTTTGACAAAATGAATTTTTTCAAAATACATCCTCTCCTGAAGCCTTACAATTTGTTTTATAGTAATGGTGTAGATATCTTGAGCGGTTTTCATGATATTCCACAATATCAGGCCTGTCGAGGTGAATAATGGCTGATAGGCGGCCATTTTGAATTTTATCAACTTCAAATTTTTCAGGATGCATCCTCTCCTGAAACCTTACAATTTATTTGATATTAATGGTGTAGCTATCTTGAGCGGTTTTCATGATATTCCGCAATATCAGGCCTGTCTAGGTGAATAATGGCCGAAAGGCGGCCATTTTTAATTTTATCGACTTGAAATTTTTCAAGATGCATCCTCTCCTGAAACCTCACAATTTGTTTTATAGTAATGGTGTAGCTATCTTGAGCGGTTTTCATGATATTCCGCAAAATCTTTCAGTCGGATTTACCGATGTTATAAATTAGGTCAAAGTGCTGGGTCAACTTCAAGGTCAAGGTCCAAAAACCTGAAAAGGCACAACTAGGGACCTTAGAGAACATGTATGTGCAATATGACTGTCATCGGCCCAGTACTTTTCGAGATCTGCTCCGGAAACGAAGTGCGCGTCAAAACGTCTAAATAGGTCATAGTTCTGAACCAGAAGTAAGTCAAAGTTCA
This sequence comes from Flabesymbios commensalis, assembly GCA_964017125.1. Lineage (NCBI taxonomy): Eukaryota > Metazoa > Annelida > Polychaeta > Terebellida > Flabelligeridae > Flabesymbios > Flabesymbios commensalis. Next base: position 97,999,420 of record OZ024902.1, read on the forward strand.
AATACCCCAAAAGGCACAACTAGACCCCCTAGGGGTGTTGTGTGTAAAATTTGAAGACAATCGGACAAGTACTTTCAGAGATATGCTCCGGAAACGAATTGTTTACGGACGGCCCAACGGCCCAACGCCGTCACATCATCATTTTCTCCTCTGCAACCTTGCGTATTGAATTCAGATTAAAAATATTTTAACCCGTCCATTAGCCACCTGGAAGTAACCCACATACCAAAAATTGTGATCCTAGCTTATTTTCTCACAAAGTTATAGGCAAAAGAAGAGGCCCAAAAAAAAACGGAGGTAGAATCCATAGCTCCCTTCGCTCACCTACGGTGACGGCGGGAGCTAAAAATAAAGTTAGGAGCTGTGTACTTTTTTATTTTTTCATAAAAAAAATTCGGTCGCAGGACAAAAAATAAATAAAAAATTAGGTTACTGCGCTATTTTCTTCAACAATGACAGTATGTAAGCCGATTAGAAAGCGGTTTACATACTGTCATTGTTGAACGACGTCATGCATACAGCATGCAGGAAAAGAAATGCCATAAATAGTCAGTTTTAGAGAATGAAAAAAGAGCAAGCCATGTGGCCCATACAGTGTTGGAAAAAGGGGCCAAAAATTATGGGCTCGTCAAATGATTAAAACAAGAGGCCCAGGGGCCTTGCCGTTTGTCAACAGCATTGCAAAAAATCAGCTATAAATGTGTCAGGGAATGTATATCTATACTCTAAGATGCATTATCATGAAAAGATGTATATCCTTTATATCGATCATTGGCATTTATATTATTATGTTCGGTTCCCATAATACATTTTGCTGATTTTACACACGTTCTGAAGCACTATGTACACCTAATGAAATATGCTTGACAAAGAATCATTTCACAGGACTACAATGTTAATATTACAAAAGTGCAATTATTACTTCTTCTGGGACTTTTATAATGCCCCAGTTAGCCAGGTATTTTCACGAAATCTTTAATTTTCAATTTTAATTCTTCTGTCTAAAATAGGCCTAACAAAGTTGTAAATTATCAGCTTTTAATGTTTATCACATGTGGACGTAATGCACTTTCACTGCACCCTCTTACGTAATGCCAATTATGGAAATCACAATACACACAGTAGACCTAAGGATAAAGACCCATGAAGGCTTTCTCAACTCACACGATCTCTGCTGAAATGTTGCTGTAATGTTGTCAGGCCAAAGTTGAGTCAGGTGTTAGTTGGCTGTATCAAATGCTATGAAATAAAATAAATGGGGTTCTACACTACATTTGTACACATATAGGCTAAGCTGGGTAAGGAGAACCTGAGGATGGTGAGATGAATGAGGTGCCACTGCCCTCCAGAAACAGGATTCGAAATTGAGCCCTGTTGGTCTACGGCCGAGCACACTAACTCTCGGTCACGGAGGCTGCCCACAATATTCAATATTTACAATTGAACAGGGAGGAAACATTTTGTTTCTTTGAAACTTGAATGCCAGAGCAGGAGACGAATCCGCGATCTCTGACTTTCCTAGCAGGCACCATCCCCCCGCCCTTCGGTATTGTTATTACATATATACAAACACATTACCTGTGGATTTAATATTGGTTCACCGTCAGGGGCGCTGCCCAACATTTTTCATATTTTATTCTGCACAACATAATAAATGTGCATAATATATATTGGTCATGTCATTGCTATCCCTTACCTGTTATAATTGACAGGTATGTTTTCACTCTGGTTCTGCCATAATAGTGTTCCCTGTTCCACTTTGATTTTCATTTATAGCAAAAATGAAAAATATATATTTTAAAGTTTTATAATCCACATGCATGGCTGGTCCTCGTCTTCATCATTGACGGTTGGCCAGTAATTGGTAGAAAACAATCAACGAATAGGAAAGCGTGAATTCAACTATGATGCTGTGTCATTAAAAAAACACTATTGGCCCAGCTGCTTTATAGACACTTTATAGCCCTACATATTATTACTTCGAGGCATGTTTTTAATATACATATATCCACTTCTGAAGTATGCATACTTTTAGGTGCACCCCAGCAAATACGATACGGCGAACAGTGGATCAACACTCAAAGGTTTCGAATTTCAGAAGTTTAGCCAGACCAAATATAGAGTTAACTCTATGGCAAGACACGTGTGATTGTACTCCAGCGGTATTGCCTCATTGTAGTAGTCAACGCGATGCGTACAAAGCATAATCTCATAATATATTACACTGGCTACGCTATACTTTCCTCAGAAGCTACATCGACTTAATGTTAGTTTAATGTTGGGCCAGCAGTGCAGACGGTGGACTAGCATTAAACCAGGGATAACTGGATATTTAGTTTATTGTTGTGCCGCCCTCTACATCGTTCACCCAGCATTAAAGGAACATCATTTATTAATAATATTACTATTTGTAAATTCAATTCAAAATAAATTTATGGCTTTGGTACCACACATTTTAGTAACTTCTAATTAGATCCCTATCACCGTGATATTTAGGCCTTTATTACTATGTGATGCTGAATATCAGCTTCCATCGATAGGGTCCATAATACAAGAACATAAATTAGGCCTACTATTTGTGTTTTTAGCATAGACTCAGGTTAAAATCTACGTTCAGTTTAACTTGAATATAGCCCAAACATAGGGACGCAGACGGTTAATATACGGCAATATAAATAGTTAAAATTATATGTATGAGATTGGTACTATTACATATTCAGTGCCCGATTTATAAATTGGAAAAAGGGGGCCAAGGGGCCCATGATATTTTTCGGAGGGGGGGGGGGGCATTAGCCTTAGACTCTGGGGCATGTGACCCATTATTATTTCAGAAGGGGGGCATTTTCCCAACAACAAATAAAGCACTTAAGAGTCATTCATATCACCTCATATTCCATATTAAACGTTCATCAGGTGTTCATGCTGATAGAAATATCAAAGATTCATATTGGCGGTTATGCTATTATTAAAACCGGAAGAAGAAGAAATGGTTTAATATTCAGCGTTTGCAAGTAGGCCCAATCGACTTCACGTCATCACGCACTCACATGAGTTGATATCACTTGTGTCAATCAATTGCGTCAACAATATGGAGTGTTATTGGAGTCGATCACGTAGCTTGAGTGCTACTCATTGTCTTCCTCTGGTGCTGTCGGATCTCTTTTTGGGGCAGTGTCATCAACTTCCTCTGTTGTTGCCGCTAGGCCTACACCTATTCACCTTAAACCGCAAAGCGCGACTGTAGTCGCTTTAATCCGTTTTATTAGCCATTTAAACATCAAGATTTGTAAATTGCTTAGTCTTAATTTACAAATTAATCAAATACGAGTTGTTTTCTCTCACTTAAAGTTGTGGGTCAAGGTAGTGAGACACAACTCCAAGTGTGTGAAAATTTAAATTATTTAATTCAGCGGTTCAAGGGTTAATATATTATTATTATTAGTCACAATGAACAAATTTTCTACAATATTTGCTGTACAAAATAAATTTGTAGGCCTATTATTATTCGTTATATATTGGTCCATTTTTTTTAGAATTTTTTTCGCTTTTGATTTTAATGGCACATATAGTCTAAGTCTATATAGACATTTACACCACGTTCAAGGTAGAGATTTCCCTTTGAAAATACATTGATAAATGCTGATACAACAGGTATGGCGAAGTTGTGGCGAGGTTACTTAGCCCCATGTGGCGAGGTTACCAAAGCTGTGGCGAGGTTACTCAGCCTTCTGTAGTGAGGTTACCAAATCTGTGGCGAGATTACCTGTGGCGAGGTTACCTTGTAGCGAGGTTACAGTCAGGTTACAGGTGACAGTCCAATATTTCGTTGGAATCAGCAACATTTCAACTACATTTTGGTTTCAGTAGCTCGTTTTCTGCCATACTTCATTTAAATTGTATTGCTAAGCATATAGGCCTATGTTTTGGATCATGAGATGCCGAACCTTGACTCTGTTCTAACAACGCTGAATACTAATACTGAAACTAATACAGCGATACAGCTCACAATTTGACAGTGTGCGCCGTAATGGGCATTTATTGGCGGCACTGCCATGTCAAAAATAAGAAATGCGGGAATTTCGTCTCTATATCTAGCCTAACTGGTAAATGCACAGCACGAAAATTAAAAAAAACTTTTGCAGTTCTATTCTATTGACATGTTTACATTATATGGTCATATTAATAAGCCAAAATAGAATCACTGATTTTTTTATGATTTTAGCCTGAGCCAGTCCCTTTAATTCAGCAGGCAGGGCCTTTCCTTCAAAAATCCTATGGCCCACTAAAATTAACTTGTTGCGTCAAAAACAAAGATATTGCTCAAAGTGTGGCGCAGTGATAGAATGATGTTGGGCCAGTTTTATTTTTTGTGGGAATCCCACAATTAAGCCTACTCTTTAGGTCAGGCACTGGTATTCTTTACATCAGGCGCCAGAAACACCAGATAACACGATACATTGGCCCAATGCTGATGTAATGCTGGGCCACTTTCTGCGACGCTTGGCCAATATTATTCCAATCAAAACCCTTTACGGTCTAATCACTATATTTAATCATGAACATATATTTTATCTGAACACTTCTTAAAGACGAAAGTAGGCCTACCTAACCTAGGGACCCCAAACGTTATATTGGACATATTCACAAGGACTGGTGTACAGAAAAGTCAACCGTTTCTAAACACACAGCACCCCTATTTCCCCTCAATAGGACACAAACTCAGGCAAAATAAACTTAATAAATAACAAGACTACATAAGTCCAGGAGCTCCCGCTCCGAATTAGAATTTGATTTAAGCAATTTTGTATAGGGTTATTAATGTAGTCCTAGTCTAGGTCAAAAATCAAGACAACTAAGTCTAAGAAGCCCAGTCCAAGAGTAAGATAAGAGCTAGACAGTCTGTCAGAGATTGCAAACCTCCATTGAATTTATGATCCTAATCAGTATCCCGGTAATGGTCTACCTATCTGGCATGGTTTACCCGATATCAGGCCAATCGAGTTAACTAATAGCTGATTTACGGTCATTTTGAATTCGATATAAATTAGTTGAAAACTTAGGGTGCATCCTCCCCCGAAACCTCAAATTTTGTTTTATAGTAATGGACTAACATCTAACACAGTTTGCAAAATATTGGGCATGTGAAAGAAAATAATGGCCGATAGGGGGCCATTTTGAATTTGATCGAGTCATAATTTTTCAAGATGCATCCTCAGCTGAAATCTCACATTTCATTCTATAGTAATGGTCTAGCCATCTAGCACGGTTTACCAAATATCGCCCATGTGAAAGTGAATAATGGCCTATAGGAGACCATTTTGAATTTGATCAAGTCAAAATTTTTCAAGATGCATCCTCTCCTGAAATCTCACATTTTGTTTTATAGTAATGGTCTAGCCATCTAGTACGGCTACCAAAAACCGGCTATGTGAAAGTGAATAATGGCCGATAGGCTGCCATTTTGAATTTGATCGAGTCAATTTTTTTCAAGATGCATCCTCTCTTGTAATCTCACATTATGTTTTATAGTAATGGTCCAGCTATCTAACCCGTTTTACCAAATATCAGCAATGTGAAAGTAACTTGTGGCCGATAGGCGGCCATTTTGAATTTGATTGAGTCGAAAGTTTTTAAAAGGCATCCTCTCTCTAAACGTCACATTTTGTTTTATAGTAATGGTCTAGCTATCTAGCACGGTTTACCTGATATCAGGCCTATGGTCTCACCACCCTAAATAAGCCGAAATCCAAGGAGGTGTCTACTAATAATGGAATCATCACACAAAATATTTTTGATGCGGCTGTTCCAACCTCTATTGAAACAAAATAAAATACAAAGAAGTTATAATTTTGTGAATATTTAATAAGCACACGTTAACTTCTTTGTCAAGGATATCAGATATAACTGTTTCATGATAACCTCGCAGGGATAAAGTGGGTTAAAATGATGTGTGTCTCTGCTGTGAAAGAGAGTACGGATTATAGCCCAATTTTAACAGTAGTGACCTTTTTACACGCTAGGGGGCGTAGCTTAAAATCTGTCTGGTAAGCATACCCATAGCGGGCCTGTTTTCGAACAAGGACAACTCAAGCTTTATCCTGATATGTCACACTAAATATCTAATAGGGTGAAAAATGTTGAAATCGGCCTGCGGAATTGAGGCAGTTTACATGTGTTTCAATGGGACTGGCATTTGGGGTGGTGAGACCATCAGTAGACACAAGGGGTTTGTGTGTTCTGGTCCTTTCTTGACATATTCCAGCTGCTTGATGAAAAATCTGGAGCTTGATATCTATATTTTATTGATTTTTACCATCGCTGTAACAATCTAAGTGTAATAGTTTTGATTAGAAAGTATATAATTGGTGAATAAATATAATAACTATGTCTAGAAGAGATTTGAAGAGGCCGTGTTTTGATGATATAAGTCACGGATGAAATGCCTGGTTGGTAGTTTGATTGTCATACAGGCCCAAATAAAAAGAAAAAAATAGTGAATTTAAGTATGGATGCTACTAATAACAGACCATTCTAATATGTGCGGCATATTTCAACAAACAATTTTTGAAATACAAGGTAACCATGACGACTTTGTGTGACGAAATAGAGGCGGGAATAGCCACTTCATTTAACTGTTTTATTCAATGCGACTTTCATGGAAACCAGGCCGCTTTCAGGATATCAATAATTATTCAAAGGGCTCCGAGGGCAACAGTTTTCAATATATTTGCCTAATTCAAAAACTATATTGTTCAGAACACCTTCAAGCTTCATACCAGGCCGAAATAAAATAAACCAAGAAAATTATATCTCTACATCAGTAGACACAAGGGGTTTGTGTGTTCTGGTCCTTTCTTGACATATTCCAGCTGCTTGATGAAAAATCTGGAGCTTGATATCTATATTTTATTGATTTTTACCATCGCTGTAACAATCTAAGTGTAATAGTTTTGATTAGAAAGTATATAATTGGTGAATAAATATGATAGCTATGTCTAGAAGAGATCTGAAGAGGCCGTGTTTTGATGATATAAGTCACGGATGAAATGCCTGGTTGGTAGTTTGATTGTCATACGGGCCCAAATAAAAAGAAAAAAATAGTGAATTTAAGAATGGATGCTACTAATAACAGACCATTCTAATATGTGCGGCATATTTCAACAACAATTTTTGAAATACAAGGTAACCTTGACGACTTTGTGTGACGAAATAGAGGCGGGAATAGCCACTTCATTTAACTGTTTTATTCAATGCGACTTTCATGGAAACCAGGCCGATTTTCATGATATCAATAATTATTCAAAGGGCTCTGAGGGCAACAGTTTTCAATATATTTGCCTAATTCAAAAACTATATTGTTCAGAACACCTTCAAGCTTCATACCAGGCCGAAATAAAATAAACCAAGAAAATTATATCTCAACATGTGGTCTCACCACCCTAAATAAGCCGAAATCCAAGGAGGTGTCTACTAATAATGGAATCATCACACAAAATATTTTTGATGCGGCTGTTCCAACCTCTATTGAAACAAGACTACATAAGTCCAGGAGCTCCCGCTCCGAATTAGAATTTGATTTAAGCAATTTTGTATAGGGTTATTTATGTAGTCCTAGTCTAGGTCAAAAATCAAGACGCAAGACAACTAGGTCTAAGAAGCCCAGTCTAAGAGTAAGATAAGAACTAGACAGTCTGTCAGAGATTGCAAACCTCCATTGAAATTAATGATCCTAATCAGTATCCCAGTAATGGTCTACCTATCTGGCATGGTTTACCCGATATCAGGCCAATCGAGTTAACTAATAGCTGATTTACGGTCATTTTGAATTCGATATAAATTAGTTAAAAACTTAGGGTGCATCCTCCCCCGAAACCCCAAATTTTGTTTTATAGTAATGGACTAACATCTAACACAGTTTGCAAAATATTGGGCATGTGAAAGTAAATAATGGCCGATAGTGGGCCATTTTGAATTTGAGCGAGTCAGAATTTTTCAAGATGCATCCTCAGCTGAAATCTCACATTTCATTCTATAGTAATCGTCTAGCTATCTAGCACGGTTTACCAAATATCGGCCATGTGAAAGTGAATAATGGCCTAAAGGCGGCCATTTTGAATTTGATCAAGTCAAAATTTTCCAAGATGCATCCTCAGCTGAAATCTCACATTTCATTCTATAGTAATGGTCTAGCCATCTAGCACGGTTTACCAAATATCGCCCATGTGAAAGTGAATAATGGCCGATAGGAGACCATTTTGAATTTGATCAAGTCAAAATTTTTCAAGATGCATCCTCTCCTGAAATCTCACATTTTGTTTTATAGTAATGGTCTAGCCATCTGGTACGGTTACTAAAAACCGGCTATGTGAAAGTGAATAATGGCCGATAGGCGGCCATTTTGAATTTGATCGAGTCAATTTTTTTCAAGATGCATCCTCTCTTGTAATCTCACATTTTGTTTTATAGTAATGGTCCAGCTATCTAACACAGTTTACCAAATATCAGCAATGTGCAAGTAAATAGTGGCCGATAGGCGGCCATTTTGAATTCGATTGAGTCGAAAGTTTTTAAAAGGGATCCTCTCTCGAAACGTCACATTTTGTTTTATAGTAATGGTCTAGCTATCTAGCACGGTTTACCTGATATCAGGCCTATCGAGGTAAATAATGCTGATTGTCGGCCATTTTGAATTCGTAAGTTAAAAATTTTCAGGGTGCATCCTCCCCCGAAAACTCACACTTTGTTTTATAGTAATCAGGTAATGGTCTAGCCATCTAGCACGGTTTACCAAATATCAGCCATGTGAAAATGAATAATGGCCGAAAAAGCGGCCATTTTAAATTTGATCAAGTCAATTTTTTTCAAGATGCATCCTCATCTGAAATCTCACATTTCGTTTTACAGTAATGGTCTAGCCATCTAGCACGGTTGACCAAATAACGGCCATGTGAAAGTGAATAATGGCCGATAAGCGGCCATTTTGAATTTTATCGAGTCAAATTTTTCCAAGATGCATCATCTCCTGAAATCACACATTTTGTTTTATAGTAATGGTCTAGCCATCTAGCACGGTTTACCAAATAACGGCCATGTGAAAGTGAATAATGGCTGATTGGCGGCCATTTTGAACTTTGACAAAATGATTTTTTTCAAAATACATCCTCTCCTGAAGCGTTACAATTTGTTTTATAGTAATGGTGTAGATATCTTGAGCGGTTTTCATGATATTCCACAATATCAGGCCTGTCGAGGTGAATAATGGCTGATAGGCGGCCATTTTGAATTTTATCAACTTCAATTTTTTCAGGATGCATCCTCTCCTGAAACCTTACAATTTATTTGATATTAATGGTGTAGCTATCTTGAGCGGTTTTCATGATATTCCGCAATATCAGGCCTGTCGAGGTGAATAATGGCCGATAGGCGGCCATTTTTAATTTTATCGACTTGAAATTTTTCAAGATGCATCCTCTCCTGAAACCTCACAATTTGTTTTATAGTAATGGTGTAGCTATCTTGAGCGGTTTTCATGATATTCCGCAAAATCTTTCAGTCGGATTTACCGATGTTATAAATTAGGTCAAAGTGCTGGGTCAACTTCAAGGTCAAGGTCCAAAAACCTAAAAAGGCACAACTAGGGACCTTAGAGAACATGTATGTGCAATATGACTGTCATCGGCCCAGTACTTTTCGAGATCTGCTCCGGAAACGAAGTGCGCCTCAAAACGTCTAAATAGGTCATAGTTCTGAACCAGAAGTAGGTCAAAGTTCAAATACCCCAAAAGGCACAACTAGACCCCCTAGGGGTGTTGTGTGTAAAATTTGAAGACAATCGGACAAGTACTTTCAGAGATATGCTCCGGAAACGAATTGTTTACGGACGGCCCAACGCCGTCACATCATCATTTTCTCCTCTGCAACCTTGCGTATTGAATTCAGATTAAAAATATTTTAACCCGTCCATTAGCCACCTGGAAGTAACCCACATACCAAAAATTGTTATCCTAGCTTATTTTCTCACAAAGTTATAGGCAAAAGAAAAGGCCAAAAAAAAACGGAGGTAGAATCCATAGCTCCCTTCGCTCACCTACGGTGACGGCGGGAGCTAACAAAATAAAATACAAAGAAGTTATAATTTTGTGAATATTTAATAAGCACACGTTAACTTCTTTGTCAAGGATATCAGATATAACTCTTTCATGATAACCTCGCAGGGATACAGTGGGGTAAAATGATGTGTGTCTCTTCTGTGAAAGAGAGTACGGATTATAGCCCAATTTTAACAGTAGTGACCTTTTTACACGCTAGGAGGCGTAGCTTAAAATCTGTCTGGTAAGCATACCCATAGCGGGCCTGTTTTCGAACAAGGACAACTCAAGCTTTATCCTGATATGTCACACTAAATATCTAATAGGGTGAAAAATGGTGAAATCGGCCTGCGGAATTGAGGCAGTTTACATGTGTTTCAATGGGACTGGCATTTAAGGTGGTGAGACCCTATCGAGGTAAATAATGCTGATTGTCGGCCATTTTGAATTCGTAAGTTAAAAATTTTCAGGGTGCATCCTCCCCCGAAAACTCACACTTTGTTTTATAGTAATCAGGTAATGGTCTAGGCATCTAGCACGGTTTACCAAATATCAGCCATGTGAAAATGAATAATGGCCGAAAAGGCGGCCATTTTAAATTTGATCAAGTCAAATTTTTTCAAGATGCATCCCCATCTGAGATCTCAAATTTCGTTTTACAGTAATGGTCTAGCCATCTAGCACGGTTGACCAAATAACGGCCATGTGAAAGTGAATAATGGCCGATTGGCGGCCATTTTGAACTTGGACGAGTTGATTTTTTTCAAAATGCATCCTCTCCTGTAGCCTTACAATTTGTTTTATAGTAATGGTGTAGATATCTTGAGCGGTTTTCATGATATTCCACAATATCAGGCCTGTCGAGGTGAATAATGGCTGATAGGCGGCCATTTTGAATTTTATCAACTTGAAATTTTTCAAGATGCATCCTCTCCTGAAACCTTACAATTTATTTGATATTAATGGTGTAGCTAACTTGAGCGGTTTTCATGATATTCCGCAATATCAGGCCTGTCGAGGTGAATAATGGCCGATAGGCGGCCATTTTTAATTTTATCGATCTGAATTTTTCAAGATGCATCCTCTCCTGAAACATCACAATTTGTTTTATAGTAATGGTGTAGCTATCTTGAGCGGTTTTCATGATATTCAGCAAAATCTTTCAGTCGGATTTACCGATGTTATAAATTAGGTCAAAGTGCTGGGTCAACTTCAAGGTTACGGTCCAAAAACCTGAAAAGGCACAACTAGGGACCTTAGAGAACATGTATGTGCAATATGACTGTCATCGGTCCAGTACTTTTCGAGATCTGCTCCAAATACTCCAAAAGGCACAACTAGACCCCCTAGGGGTGTTGTGTGTAAAATTTGAAGACAATCGGACAAGTACTTTCAGAGATATGCTCCGGAAACGAATTGTTTACGGACGGCCCAACGCCATAACATCATCATTTTCTCCTCTGCGACCTAGCGTATGGAATTCAGATTAAAAATATTTCAACCTGTCCATTATCCATCTGGAAGTAACCCACATACCAAAAATTGTTATCCTAGCTTATTTTCTAGGATAGTTATAGGCAAAAGAAGAGGCAAAAAAAACGGAGGTAGAATCCATAGCTCCCTCCGTCTCACCTACGGTGACGGCGGGAGCTAAAAATATTAAATTATTGGAAGGCTCCATAACACTGTTAACGCTGCTAACATGTCATCTCGCCTTGCTTTATATCTCAATCATCTCACCATCCTCAGGAGGTTCTCCTGGCCCAGTTTAGCCTATATGTGCACAAAGGTGGCCTAAAGCCCGATTCATTTCATTTCATTTGCTTTATATTCTGACATCAAATCAGGTCATTGTGTATTATTTCCTGGTGATACACGTCAACACTCTAAACTAGCACGATGAGTATACCCGCCCTGAGGCAGTTGCATAGCCAGACGCTTGTAAGTGCAGAACTTTACTGTTGTTTGCACATCCGCAGCTACATCAGTACATGTATAGCGTTTTAATAAATTCTGAAAATCTTACAAAAAAAAAGAATTTCGAAACGCTGCAGTTTTTTTCATACCCTATGACCTTCTTGTCGAAACAGTCACTGTGGGATACTGACTCAGGTGCTGTAGCTATATCAGTACATTTATAGCGTTTTCAATAATTTCTGGAGATCTTACCAAAAAAAGGTATTTTGTAACGCTGCTGTTAAATTTCAAGCCCTAGGGATCAGGTGCCGTAAAATGAAGACTCGGTTGATAATCGTCTTGGTTGAGACGAATGAATTCATAATAATAATAATAATAAACTCCTATAGCGCCTAAATCCTCGGTGATCCGAGCTCAGAGGCGCGACAAACATAATCGTAATCCAACTCATAGGAAACTAATTTGTGTTTTCGCAGAGCAAATTTCTAAAGGAAGTTCATAGGTGCAGCAACAGAAAAGACCCTGCTGCCTACCGCGGTTCTGACCCGTGGAACATTCGCCTGATCTAGATCACTGGAACGAAGTGTCCGTACCTTACGCGATGGCTGAAGCATATTTCAGATATATACTGGTTGTCCACTAGTCAGAGCCTGGTAGGTCAGGGAACACAATTTAAATTTGATCCTGTAACGAACAGGTAACCAGTGCAAAGATTTTAGAAGAGGAGTTATGTGACAAAAACGAGGAAACTTTGTTACAACACGCGCCAAACAGTTTTGTACACCCTGCAGCTTAGATATCTCCTTTTCAGTGACGTTGAAAAGGACGGAGTTACAATACCTATCAAAGAAGTTGCAATTGTTTTAGCAACAGAGGGTGTTAAAAAGCGCCTTATTCTATGCATGTCACGTATATGATAGTAGCAAGCGCGAGATATACCAGATATATGTAGCTTAAAATTTGAAGCACTGTCTAAGACTATACCAAGATTTCTAGCAGATGGAGAAGGAGTTACTTCCTGTGCCAACAATCTTGTTGGAAAACATTTTGAAAAGTTTTCAAACTGCACTTTAGATCCAATTAATAAAAATTCGGTCTTATCAGGGCTAAGTTTTAATTTCCTTTGATGACATCCAATAAGACACGTCCTGAAGACATTTTGTGAGAATTTCCAAAGAAATATCGGGATTTTTTAGCAAAAGAGATAACTATATCTCGGTATCGTCGGCGTAAAGATGATGTTCGACATTGTGGCTCTGAATTACATAGCTCAGGGGGGTAGTGTAGAGAATAAACAACAATGGGCAGAGGACGGATCTCTGGGGAACCCCACACGCGACTTCGGCTGGACTGGATAAACAGTCCCTTAGTTTCACCTTTTGTTTGCGATCTGACAAGTAAGACACAAACCAGTCAAGGGCGATACCATCGATACCATACCAAGTTGACAAGAGATTGGTGATACTGCTGTGGTCCAGAGTGTCGAAAGCAGCAGACAGATCTAACAGAGTAAGTGCAGTGACCCTTCCCTCGTCCATATTCAAAATAATGTCATTTTCAGCTTTGAGCAAGGCCGTTTCAGTAGAATGACATTTCTTTTAAGCTGACTGATACTGATTTTATAGATCGTTTTTTTCAAGATGTGAACGAGTTCGATTTGCTATAGCATTTTCTATGATTTTCGATACAAAGTTTAGGTTTGACACTGGTCTGTAATTTTTCATGTCATCTTTTAATAAAGATGTCTTTTTGAGTAGAGGCATGTCATGTGATGTTTTAAAAATGTCTGGAAAAACTCCTGAAATCAAAGATAAATTAACCGTTTGTGTGATTGGAACCAACAAAACATCTAGGCAAGATTTTAACAACTCAGTAGGGATCGGATCAAGATCGCACGTTTTGCTAGGTGAATTTATAATTAGTCCCCTCACTTCATCAGCAGTAGCTAGTTCAAAACAAGTCATACGTGATTTAACTGTCGGATATTTAATATGCGACATATTATGAACGTCGTTGGTAAAATTCATACGTATTTTCTCGATTTTGTCCATGAAAAATTTCGAAAACGATTCAGAAAGTGATTTTATATCAGAAAAAGCTGGGATAGATGGAGACTGTGTTCTGTGAAGAATATTGCTTCTAGTTTTCCAAAGTGTTTGTAGATCTGCATAATATCTACGCCGTGCATCGCTCATCATTTTATTACAAAGATTTGCCTGTTTTCTGTACCTTGATCTATTTAGGCATGATCGAGTCCTTCGCCAAATTCGTTCTATTTTTTGACGAAGTCGCTTAGCCAATTGAATTTCCATTGTTATCCATGGATTTGGGGGTTTAGGCGTGATCGGCGCGTACTTATCTATGAGATCTCAGGACCGTGTGATATTGCTGATAAAGTTCAGAACAGGTTAATTTCGGATGGTTAATTGAAACAGAAAGTTTAATGTCTGAAATAAAATCTGTAAGAGGTATGCCTTTAACACATCTGTATGAAAAACACGTTTTGATTGGATGGGATATGGGTTTGACACCAACATCGGATATCACTGTCAAATGATCAGATAGACCATCATATGGATGTACAGTCTTTATCAAGTCACATGCTGTTCGAGTAATAAACAGGTCGAGCCAGTGCCCATGAATGTGGGTGGGGGAGTCAACATGTTGACGCAGACCAAAAGATGTTAACAAATCTGTAAAAGTGGTGGTATGATTTGATGGACTATCTAAATGTAAATTAAAATCACCCAAGATAAACAATTCTCCTGGAAAAGATGACATGTTTTCCAGGAGATCTTGGAATTGTTCAAAGAATAATGTGGGATAATCGGGCTGTCTGTATAGACAGATGACTTGTGCGCAAAAAGACGATGATGTTATTTTACAGCACATGGCTTCGAAACATTTTGCACCTTGTAACATTTAAATGGTCCGCCACCATAATAGCCACACACCACCTGTTTTACATTGACGAGACTGGTGAATTCATCTACATCTCCTCAGTAATTTTGAAATATATGAGTTTGAAAAAAGCAAGGCACAACATGAGTCAGGAAAAAATATAATTTCCTACTAATAGATACAAAAACTGACAGCTCAGTGGCAATCAGTGAAATACAAACCAGTCAAATACATACAAATTATGGTGGTGAACATGGCGGTCTACACTTCACCAGGCTAACTTTTTTATGATACAGTAGACTCTCGCCAATGCGGTAAAGTACTGGCCAGAATTTTTTTACCGTATGGCGGTCCGACCGCATTAATTAGTGATCAGGCAACAAATACCATGTGGCGTCCTGCTATTTGATATCAAATCAATTATTATGTGCTTATGCTCTAAATAATAAAATGAAAAATAACAGTACTTAGTAAATATGTTCAAAGTTTATTGCAGCTGTTTGCAAAGATAAAATTGATTTTATAATTATGCCCAATTAAATAAAAAAAAGTATTTTAATAAAAGCTTTTGTTTTTAAATCTATGTCACAGAACAGCTTACTGCATTTTGAAAAATGAATTGTTGGAGGATTGTTGACCGGTGGATTTTATTTTCACATGAGTGTTGTAATTGTATCCTCAATATTGAACATCGAATGTAGAATGTCATCTAGGCTACGGTCTGCTGTTTCTGAGGACAACAACTGCTGCCATGCATAGTCTCATGAAATGAGTATTTTATAATCACTGACAGACTGTCACTAGTATCATCATCATCAGACTCTACAGCTAGTTGACGATGAGATTTGCCAGCACTAGCTTTGATAAGTTTCACTTAGGGTAAGTTTTGTACGCTTACGCGCAGACATGATTAAAGTGCTGTTATGTGCAGCAGAAAAATTGATGATTGAATGATTTCTCATTTTGAAAAGCGCATTTTTATATGGTCACGTGAGTCCTGTTCATGGCTTCCCAATGTTTATTTGCCACCGTGATGGAGCAGCTACTCCAAGTTGAGATGTCATGTTGGTGGAGTTAAAATCCACTCCAGGTTATAGAGCTAGGCCTAATCATGAACGGTAAATGGGAATGCAAGTTGAAAGAAGTGTTCCGATAAGAAAATAACAGTCCCTACCATTGTCTACTTTTTCGCATTGTTTAAAGTGTCTGTACTAGAGTTAGGTGTCACTCCGAACGAGTCGCGATATGTGCGAACGCAGACCGGATCATTAACCCTCTGAGTCCCGATATAAAAAAATATACTTTTATTGTTTGTATTAAAACTTAACATGTATTGATAATTACATAAAATTTAGTAAATTGTAAAATCTATATAGACACTATCTTAAATGCAGTTTTGAGTTGTATTATTACGACATTCCCACGTCTTAAAATTATTATTTAAGATGGTCTTTATTATCACGGGCAGTTGAACCAACGATGGTTATTGTTGGCCAACCGTCTGCGACGACGGTTCATCATTATCTCATTACTGCATGAACAATATTCGCTGTAGCAAGACGCTTTATCAAGAAATAATCTGCTATACAGCTAACGCTATTTGTCGGCTAATACCACCTGTCATAAATTGATTTTTGAAATTGTTTTGTGCTTGTATTATCTAACATGTTCAATTATCAATGCTTATTGACGATACCAGATAATTAACGCATGAAATAAAATAGATACTGCAGCACGCAGACAGTGTATGGCCAGAAGTAGCGGGACGCTTTATCAACAAACAATTAACCCTTAAACTTCTACTAACGCAGATATTTTTTTAAATAACAAATAGTTTTAAAAAGAATCACTATTGCATTATTTGTCGGTTAATACCACTTTGTCAGATTTATTTGTCAGATTTATTTTTGAAATTGCATTGTGCTTGCATTAGTTAACATGTTTAATTATGCTTATTTACGATACCAGCTAATATACCATGAAATAAAAAAAACATTACTACAACAGGCAGACAGTGTATGTCCAGAAGTAGAGGGACGCTTTATCAACAAATAATTAACCCTTTAACTTCTACATTCAACTAACAGGTCAATCGTATATTTTAATGAAAAACTTTAAATTTTATTTTCCACATAACAATGTGTGATTTAATGTTACCGTCACCAAATGATAATGAAGTTATTTGCCATGTTTGAAATGTACGCATTGTACATGTGTGGAAAACATAGGTGATAGTTTTTCAATATTAAAATCCCCTCTCAAAATGGTCATAACGATATATTGAAAATACTCATTTGACCGCAATGACGAGAGTAAACTTGCCATTTTGCCACAAAAAATTGACCGTAGTCCGGAATGGTGGTCTGACCGCATTGGTGATCGCCTTTGATATGGCTTTGACTGAGAACAAATTCGGGCCGGGAAAAATCGACCGTAATGACGATCTGACCGCATTGGTGATCTGACCGGAAGGTGAGAGTCTACTGTAGTTATTTCAATGGAAACATCAAAATTGCATTTCATTAACACGGTGGTGTCTTACTGCATATGCTGTATACTGCATATATACATGTAACACAACAGTTGAATACTGATGATAATGATGCAAGATGCGAATGATACAATAAAACAACTCACGGGAACTGAATGATGTCGTGCAGCCAGGGCTACAGCATGACTGCCATTTACAGCCTTCAATCTGGAAAGAAAAAATATCTCACAAGCGGAAAGCAAAGTGTAAAATAACACAATTTCAATTATAATTGTTTTGCTCCTTTATCTGTATTATCTACAGTTTAGTTTTTATGTGATACTGAGTTGATAATGAGAGAAAGAACAAAAATAACTATACTGTATTAAAAAAAATAGATTAGATGACTTATGTTTTGTGTTAGCAATTATGTTTTGTATGTAAAATTATTGTTCCATATTACTTTTTAACAGGGATTCAAGTTATTTAAGTAACTTCGTAATACACTAAAAACAATCCACTCTGTAGATTAATAAAAAATAATGATACACATATGATCGCATGACAAGTGGCTTGATTGGGCATTGTGAATTATTAGGTGCTTCCTTCACTCAAACAAGAGGGATTTTGAGCATGCATAGCGTGCCTATCCCTCAGGGATTCAAGTTATTTAAGTAACTTCGTAATACACTAAAAACAATCCACTCTGTAGATTAATAAAAAATAATGATACACATATGATCGCATGACAAGTGGCTTGATTGGGCATTGTGAATTATTAGGTGCTTCCTTCACTCAAACAAGAGGGATTTTGAGCATGCATAGCGTGCCTATCCCCAGAGTAACAAGACTACATAAGTCCAAGAGCTCCCGCTCCGAATTAGAATTTGATCTAAGCAATTTTATGTAGGGTTATTAATGTAGTCCTAGGCTAGGTCATAAATCAAGACGCAAGACAACTAGGTCTAAGAAGCCCAGTCTAAGAGTAAGATAAGAACTAGACAGTCTGTCAGAGATTGCAAACCTCTATTGAAATTAATGATCCTAATCAGTATCCCAGTAATGGTCTACCTATCTGGCACGGTTTACCCGATATCAGGCCAATCGAGGTAACTAATAGCTGATTTACGGTCATTTTGAATTCGATATAAACTAGTTAAAAACTTAGGGTGCATCCTCCCCCGAAACCTCAAATTTTGTTTTATAGTAATGGACTAACAACACAGTTTGCAAAATATTGAGCATGTGAAAGTAAATAATGGCCGATAGGGGGCCATTTTGAATTTGATCGAGTCATAATTTTTCAAGATGCATCCTCAGCTGAAATCTCACATTTCATTCTATAGTAATCATCTAGCTATCTAGCACGACTTATCAAATATCGGCCATGTGAAAGTGAATAATGGCCTAAAGGCGGCCATTTTGAATTTGATCAAGTCAAAATTTTCCAAGATGCATCCTCAGCTGAAATCTCACATTTCATTCTATAGTAATGGTCTAGCTATCTAGCACGGTTTACCAAATATCGCCCATGTGAAAGTGAATAATGGCCGATAGGAGGCCATTTTGAATTTGATCAAGTCAACATTTTTCAAGATGCATCCTCTCCTGAAATCTCACATTTTGTTTTATAGTAATGGTCTAGCCATCTAGTACGGTTACCAAAAACCGGCTATGTGAAAGTGAATAATGGCTGATAGGCGGCCATTTTGAATTTGATCGAGTCAATTTTTTTCAAGATGCATCCTCTCTTGTAATCTCACATTTTGTTTTATAGTAATGGTCCAGCTATCTAACACGGTTTACCAAATATCAGCAATGTGAAAGTAAATAGTGGCCGAAAGGCGGCCATTTTGAATTCGATTGAGTCGAAAGTTTTTAAAAGGCATCCTCTCTCGAAACGTCACATTTTGTTTTATAGTAATGGTCTAGCTATCTAGCACGGTTTACCTGATATCAGGCCTATCGAGGTAAATAATGCTGATTGTCGGCCATTTTAAATTCGTAAGTTAAAAATTTTCAGGGTGCATCCTCCCCCGAAAACTCACACTTTGTTTTATAGTAATCAGGTAATGGTCTAGCCATCTAGCACGGTTTACCAAATATCAGCCATGTGAAAATGAATAATGGCCGAAAAGGCAGCCATTTTAAATTTGATCAAGTCAATTTTTTTCAAGATGCATCCTCATCTGAAATCTCACATTTCGTTTTACAGTAATGGTCTAGCCATCTAGCACGGTTCACCAAATAACGGCCATGTGAAAATGAATAATGGCCGATAAGCGGCCATTTTGAATTTTATCGAGTCGAATTTTTTCAAGATGCATCCTCTCCTGAAGTCACACATTTTGTTTTATAGTAATGGTCTAGCCATCTAGCACGGTTTACCAAATAACGGCCATGTGAAAGTGAATAATGGCCGATTGGCGGCCATTTTGAACTTGGACGAGTTGAATTTTTTCAAAATGCATCCTCTCCTGAAGCCTTACAATTTGTTTTATAGTAATGGTGTAGATATCTTGAGCGGTTTTCATGATATTCCACAATATCAGGCCTGTCGAGGTGAATAATGGCTGATAGGCGGCCATTTTGAATTTTATCAACTTCAAATTTTTCAAGATGCATCCTCTCCTGAAACCTTACAATTTCTTTGATATTAATGGTGTAGCTATCTTGAGCGGTTTTTATGATATTCCGCAATATCAGGCCTGTCGAGGTGAATAATGGCCGATAGGCGGCCATTTTTAATTTTATCGACTTGAAAAGTTTTCAAGATGCATCCTCTCCTGAAACCTCACAATTTGTTTTATAGTAATGGTGTAGCTATCTTGAGCGGTATTCATGATATTCCGCAAAATCTTTCTGTCGGATTTACCGATGTTATAAATTAGGTCAAAGTGCTGGGTCAACTTCAAGGTCAAGGTCCAAAAACCTGAAAAGGCACAACTAGGGACCTTAGAGAACATGTATGTGCAATATGACTGTCATCGGCCCAGTACTTTTCGAGATCTGCTCCGGAAACGAAGTGCGCGTCAAAACGTCTAAATAGGTCATAGTTCTGAACCAGAAGTAGGTCAAAGTTCAAATACCCCAAAAGGCACAACTAGACCCCCTAGGGGTGTTGTGTGTAAAATTTGAAGACAATCGGACAAGTACTTTCGGAGATATGCTCCGGAAACGAATTGTTTACGGACGGCCCAGCGGCCCAACGCCGTAACATCATCATTTTCTCCTCTGCGACCTTGCGTATTAAATTCAGATTAAAAATATTTTAACCTGTCCATTATCCACCTGGAAGTAACCCACATACCAAAATTTTTTATCCTAGCTTATTTTCTTACAAAGTTATAGGCAAAAGAAGAGGCCAAAAAAAACGGAGGTAGAATCCATAGCTCCCTCCGTCTTACCCACGGTGACGGCGGGAGCTAACAACAGTTGACGGGTAGTTGGAGTGATAAATTAATGCTTAAAATCACTTTTCAGTCGAAACTGTCATTTAAGTAGCTTTGTAACAAGTTAAGGGATTCTGGGCATGTCTGGAGGAATTACTTCCAGACATACCCAGATGGACGGAGACTTGGGTTTCGCTGTGCAATTCAATGCTGAAACATTGTGACTTTCCGCCCAGCTTCATTATCCTCAGGTCAGATAATCCTCAGAGTAACAATTGTTAAGAGTAAGTCCATTCATCCCAGGTGAGAGACAATGGCAAACACTCTCGTGGTAGTTTAAAGCCCTACCACGGCCACACCAGTGCCTGCACCAATGCGGAGGCTACATTGGCACCGCTGTTGAGCGGAGGAGCCATGGTACGTCGCTGGCAATCAGCCTGGATATTATAGCCAGACATTGGATGATCGATGTAGACTAGTGCCTCTGTACCACGACTTACAGCATGTAACAGGCAGAACATTGTTATTTTGTTAGTTTTTTTCATCGCCGTATTAACTGTCAAAAATTGGTGCAAAGGTTTTTTATTTTGTCGCCCTCATTAACTTTTCCATAAATTGGTGCAAAGTTTTATCTTAAATGTTTTTTTTTACTGCGTTCCCTGATTAGATTTTCGATTTTTTCGCATCTTAAACAGAGAATAAAAACATAGTGGGCTTACTATAAAAAAATCTGCGGTTCCAGGTTGGAATATGCCCTGAAAAATTTCAACTCTATCTAATTCAAAACGGCAGAATATCGGGAATAATTAATTTGATTATGCCTGATATCTGGCAAACCGAGCCAGATAGCTAGACCATTAAGTGTAAGACAATGGTGTCAGGGAGGGATATTCCCTGAAAAATCTTAACTCGACCAAATTCAAAATGGCCAACTTTAGATCATTATTGACATTAATATGGGTAAAATTGGGAAAACTGTGCCAGATAGCTAGACCACTACTATAAAACAAAATGTGTGAGGTATATTGTCGGAAACATGTCCACCTTGTTCTTATTAAAAATGGCTGACTTTTGATCATTATTGAATTCAATATCTGCAATATACATGGCATACTGTGTTAAATAGGTAGACCATTAATGTAAAACAGAATGTGAGAGCTCTGGGGAAGGATGCAAATAACCTTAAATAACCCGTCGTTAGGAAATAATCTCTTGAGCAAAATGGTCATGTGATTTTAACTTACCCTCCATTAGCCATGACTGTATGTGTGCCTATAATTACTTTGTTGACTCTTGACATAATTGCAAACACAGCAGAATCTGTGATAACAGTTGTGTCAATCCCATCCTTTGCTAGCGAAATAGCCAGTTGTTGACCCTGTTTAAATACGCACATTCGTTATTTATCTGGTAAAATATGAGCATAACACTAACAAATACTTGGAGGTTTAGAAAGAATAAATAGGATACAGCTAACCAATAGCAATACAAATTGGTTTTGATCTGTTGGCATTTCATCCACATAAAACAAGAAAATATATCATACATACAATGCTGTGATACTATCATGTCAAATGATCATGGTTAATGATATTTGTCTTTTGAGGTCTCAACGTGAATTAACGTATAAAGATGATCCCTGCACTGAAAGAATTAAAATATTTATAATGGTCGTAGACCCATAACATAGGTATTCAAACGAAGCGGAAAGAACTAACTGAGACATTATAAATAATGTTGTTGGTCCGTGTGAGAAATGACAGAGAAACCCCGATGTCACAACAGTTCCGACTATGCCCTACTCTTATCGAATAACTTCGTTTTTTAATTGCATACTGTATATGTACAGCATTGCACACTCTAATGCCTTTCAACAGTAAAACTCCATATGCACAACTTGCTTTGATCGCTTAGTTCAACTTAGAAAAAAAGACTTACATGATAGAAAGGTGCACACTCCACAACCATAACCTGAAATTTTCTCTTCTTTGCTGCTCTCTGTAAAATAACAACTGGTGATTTTAATCACTTTGGAATTCAATGCAATGACATTCCATCTATATACATATTTATACATTTATATCTACAAAGAACTACTCCATTTCAGTGAAATGACTAATAGTAATCGATTGCTCATGAACATTGTGTAGTAAATTGTCAACAGTGCGTTGTGAACTGGTCCAATATTGTTCTTCTTTCGAGAAGTTGTTGATTGCACAAATTTGATATTAGTCGATCCACTACTACTACTTGCTCAATACAACATTAAAAAAAGAAGAATTGTAATGGATTCCACCTGATTTTATGAAAAATAATGTCTGGAAGCACGCGGCTCGTGAAATAATAATGCATATGGAATCATCTAATCCAAGCAAAGAATCCGTTCATGAATTGTCTACAGATTGCGTATTGTTCTATTGCAAGAAATGAATACATTTTGGGATTAAAAGAAGTTGTCGAGCAAAACTAAGAAAATGTTTAAAAAATAAAAATCTCATTGGAACAATGGTTGAATACCATACTTGGACCAAAACGTATACTTTGAGAAATTACATACATGTTTTTTTTTAAACAACATCAAATTATCATTTACATTATCTGTTGTAACTTGACCATTATTTCGCTTAGTTTTTGTACAAATGTTCGATGTTTGGCTCTAGAAAAAGATGACAGGACTTTTGCGACGGGCACTAGGATTAACTATTTAGAAAAGGTTTGTACAAGCTATATAAAATAAATCACGGCCGGTCAACTTGTACAGTACCCCCCCCCCCCCCCCGTGGTGAATCCATTGTTCTTCCAAATCTTTTACAACCCATATCATTTTATAACAGTATGAAAGTCTACCCCTGTTCAATTGAATAGTGCGCTGACCATAAAAATAACGAACAATGGGAGTAAACTTTTCAAAGTAAACGGATAATTTTGGAATCTAATGTTAGATTGCTAGAAAAACAGACTGTGTTCCAAATAGGCACTTTTTGCATGGTGCCGTACTATGCCCTCACTCTTGGGCGTCATGCCCCCACTCATGGGATGATATTACTTGTCATCACCTAACTAGATAATCACTAAAGTAGAATGTCTATTGAAATAGCGCAGTGTGTTTATTGATTTGTGGCTTATATGTTTTATATAAAATACTTACAATAATCATAGAACATAGATTTTAAAAGCTGCTCAACATATCTAAGAATATTAGGAACAATCAAATTATAAATTAACAAGCTCTTAGTGATATATACTGTGCATATAAAGAATAATTCTGAAGAAAATTCAAACAGATGTTTAAAGGATCATAGAATTATGTGCCAGTGAATCAAACAAAAAATATTATTTCCCTTCAATTTTTCTGTGTGCATAATTATGTGCAAAGTCATTAACATAACAAACCAGGATAAAGCTTGATTTTTTTATCCAAAACAACAACAACTTGTCTCCTTTAAAATAAACCGGGATAAAAGGAATTTTTTTCTTTCTAAAGACAAAATAACTATAACAACAACACCATAGGTTCAGCATTGACATAGCGAATGGGAAAATATAATTAATTAGGTATTAAACTGGCATCATGATACCAGATTTCGCGCCTACACGTGCCCTCAAATCTTATTTGCGCCATGCTTTTAAACATTCCTAACTGGAACACTGAACTGTACGACAGACATGTAAATTGACATACCTTAAGAAATGTCTCCACGATTTTTGATTTTCCAACTGTCATAATAACTTCGTTAGAATGTATGTGTTCCAATGATTGTTCCGCAACGTTGTCCCCACTGAAAGTAATACATAAAAGTAGGTTTGTGGTATTGCTCTCTGCAAAGACTCATAAAACCACTTAACATATCATCACTTTCTTTTATTTTATGTGACTACTTGTAGACAATATTATAATTTATCCATACTAATATGAGAATAAGGGTTTTTAGGCTTCGAACCTGGCCAAATCACTATTTCTCGCCACCCACTATATACCTCACACAAACCTTTGACAATCAGTTATGGTTGTAAAGTATATAAAAACATTGGATATGTTTTTGTGCCGTACTTCGCATTTATTCAATGTTCATCACATTTTTCAGCTGATGTTTGTGTCCACTATAAGTCATCATGACACTAACCCAATGCCGATTCAATGCTGGACCACCGTCGCTGGCCAGCATTCATCAACACTGGGCAATGCTTTATGCTGGCGGCACTGTGTCTACAGAGTACCTAATGTCCGCTTAATGTTAGCACACCGTCAGTGATGCCTGTACAACCCCGAACCAGTATTGCACATATCCATAGCGCGCACAAAAGCACGGGGCATTCAATCCCAAGGTTGGATTTTTGTTGGAAAAGCGGGGTAAACAGGGACCCAACATTAACCTAGCATTGTGTCAACATGTGGGTTAATTCTTATCTTCAATAATACCCAACTCATACTGCAGATTGTAGTTAAGTTAAGTTTTGTAGGTGTGATTGTAAAACGTATAAAATTAGTTTTTTTTTCATTCAAACAACTTTCATACATATCCATACGCTTATATTATATTATTACATAGACCTCTAAAGCCATGGACTACTAACTTGAAATCTCACGACACTGATTCATGTGTGGGAGCTTCCGTATGCGAGAGTTAACGAGATAAGGGATAGTTTACTTCCGCTGTAAACAGTCAACCATGTGCCTTTTTATCATTATCTTTGGGTATGTTAACATTTTAAACTTGTGTTGATCACAATTCCACTCACAGTCAAATTAATGATTAACATTTATATATTTCAAAGCGTAACAAATGTATTCGATAAATGAAAAAAATATAAAAGTTCCTTCTGCTTCATTATCAAAAGTATTTGAATATTACAACAAGAATAAAACATCCAAGCATATAAAATATCCTTCTCCCGTGAAAATGTGCTATCGTTCAGTGCACATGTGGGGTCTATAATGTATTCAATTCAATATGACAATTGTCTGAATTAAGGTCTACTGACATGCTGGCTTAGTATACACTACAGTCAAGTTTGAAACAGCTTCACTTTGGCGTCTAATTTAAATTGTAAACCTCAATTGAGATGTGTTTTTAATGTATATATTCAGCATATACATTAAAAGATACATTATTTTGAACAATTAGTTGGTTCAGTTATTTAAATTATAGTGACAAAATAGCCCAAATTACTCGCCTATCGACCCGATGAAAAACATAAATAGACAGCATGCGCGCCGTAAGTTCACGAAGATCTCGCGCCTGTTGGTTGTCCATATCTAGGTCTGTGATTATTATTGTCCTTCTTAATTACGTCTCATGAGAATATTCATGGTATTTTTGTACATGCTGCAGTGTTTCAATTCTGCCAGTGAGGTCTACTTACTAGCTTTGCCCGTGCGCAGCACTGGCCGAAGCTAGTCTAATTTAAATTGTTTACAAAAATATGTCAAGGAGAAAAATTGATGGCAGGACCCCTCAGCCGTAGGCTCTGTCCATCATTATCAAGAAATAATGAGAAAAAATGACCCCCACTACCACCATGTCAGTTTTTTTAAATGGCTGCGGCAGCCATTTTGTTTTTAATGGATTCATCCCAAAAGTTAATCAGATCACCAGAAATACCTAGAGAGCAACCATACCAGATTTTAATGCAATTCAACTAACAGTTCATAAGTTATCGTGCCCGCAAGCTTTTTAGGCGGCCATCCGGAAAATGGCTTGGTGATAAAAAAAATATATGGGATGAATTGCCCAGGCACATAGGTCATGTCTGTAAAAAATAAACAAAATTCATCAGGTAACTTTTTAGTAAGAGCTGAATTTCTGACCGCGCGCCCGCCCGCCCCTGCTGAGGGGTAAAAATAGGTGCTAAATTGCATGGTAAATATGGAAGTCACCACCTTATAAAACTAAAAGTTCATAACTGATGTAGTCGAGATTGTTATATATATGGGCTGTTGGGCTGCTTTACTTTATTCTTCACGCGCTCTGGTTTGTCTATAGAAGCATGTCACTTGTGAATCTACGATTAGATTTGTTTGTTCTGACGGCCAACGAGATAAACAGCAACTTTCGAGGATAAGCCTCGAGCGCTGGCATGTATACGATCGGCTGACAGAATTAGTTGTAGTGAGGTGGTGCAATTGAGTGCCTTTAGAAATCACTTTATCGTTTGCTCTGGTCGGTTGTGTGCAAGGAGGTGTAGTTGTTGGAATGAATAAAACCTAGAAGTTCAAATAATTTCTAAAAACACCCGGTCACCCATCATCTCTGCATGTTTGATACAAGCCCTATGATTTATGGAGGGGCGAGTTCCCCACACGCTCTCGATACTCAATTGGTTAGTGTATCACTCTTATGCAAACACACTTAGACTCTGTGTGCGCACATTAGATTAAGGTAGCGCTTTACCAAATTAACATGCCTTATTCCGTCCGTCCAGCGCGTGCATTAGAAACATGCCAATTGAAACAAGAGGCTAGCTGGACACCATAATCCCCCGTCCCATCTGTGTGATTGGAATTTTCCAGG
Organism: Flabesymbios commensalis; assembly: GCA_964017125.1. NCBI lineage: Eukaryota > Metazoa > Annelida > Polychaeta > Terebellida > Flabelligeridae > Flabesymbios > Flabesymbios commensalis. Next base: position 98,026,700 of record OZ024902.1, read on the forward strand.
GCGGATCATTCCTTGAACTCTCATGTTCTCTTTTACAGTAATGGTCTACCTATTTAGCATAGTTTGCCATGCATATTACAGATATTATAGTCAATGATGGTCACACGTCAGCAATTTTTTAATAGGATTAGGCTGGACATTTTTCAGGGCATACCCCTCCCCCCTGAAATGGCACATTTTGTTTTAAACTTAATGGTCTAACTATCTGGCACGATTTGCCAGATATCAGGCATTTTAAAGTTAACAAGACTACATAAGTCCAGGAGCTCCCGCTCCGAATTAGAATTTGATTTAAGCAATTTTGTGTAGGGTTATTAATGTAGTCCTAGGCTAGGTCAAAAATCAAGACGCAAGACAACTAGGTCTGAGAGGCTCAGTCTAAGAGTAAGATAAAAACTAGACAGTCTGTCAGAGATTGCAAACCTCCATTGAAATTAATGATCCCAATCAGTATCCCAGTAATGGTCTACCTATCTGGCACGGTTTATCCGATATCAGGCCAATCGAGGTAAATAATGGCTGATTTACGGTCATTTTGAATTCAATATAGGCTAGTTGAAAAAATTCAGGGTTCATCCCCCCCCCCCCCCCGAAACCTCACATTTTGTTTTATAGTACTTATTTGTTTTATAGTGATGGTCTAGCTATCTATCACAGTATACCTGATATCAGGCCTATCAAGGTAAATAATGCCGATTGTTGGCCATTTTGAATTCGATAAAGAGTTTAAAATTTCCAGGGTGCATCCTCCCCCGGAAAATCACATTTTGTTTTATAGTTATGGTCTAGCCATCTAGCACGGTTTACCAAATATCGGCCATGTGAAAGTGAATAATCTCCGATAGGCGGCCATTTTGAATTTGATCGAGTCTAAATTTTTCAACATGCATCCTCTCCTGAAATCTCACATTTTGTTTTGTAGTAATGGTCTAGCCATGTAGCACGGATTACCAAATAACAGCCATGTGAAAGTGAATAATGGCCTGAAGGCGGCATTTTTTAATTTGATCAAGTCAAAATTTTTCAAGAAGCATCCTCTCCTGCCATCTCACATTGTTTTCTAGTAATGGTCTAGCCATCTAGTACGGTGGGCGGGGGCCCTAGGGTAGTGGGTAGCACCGCTGCCTTTCACGCCAGAGTTCGGGGTTCGGTCTCGGCGGTTTGAAAGAAACAAAAAATGTTTCTTCCCCATCCACGTGTGAAAGTCAGTATTGCGGGGAGCCTCCATGACCTAGAGGTAGCGTGCTCGACCTCAGACCGCCATTTCGAATCCTGTGTCTGGAGGACAGTGTCATCTCAATCATCTCAAGATCCTCAGGAGGTTCTCCTGGCCCAGTTTAGCCTATATGTGCACAAAGGTGGCCTAAATCCCGATTCATTTTATTTTTATCTAGTACGGTTTACCAAATGACGGCCATGCGAAAGTGAATAATGGCCGATAGGCGGCTATTTTGAATTTGATCGAGTCAATTTTTTTCAAGATGCATCCTCTCCTGAAATCTCACATTTTGTTTTATAGTAATGGTCTAGCTATCTAACACGGTTTACCAAATATCAGCAATGTGAAAGTAAATAGTGGCCGATAGGCGGCCATTTTAAATTCGCTTGATTCAAAAGTTTTTAAAAGGCATCCTCTCCGGAAATGTCACATTTTGTTTTATAGTAATGGTCTAGCTATCTAGCACGGTTTACCTGATATCAGGCCTATCGAGGTAAATAATGCCGATTGTCGGCCATTTTGAATTTTATAAAATTAAAAGATTTCAGGGTGCATCCTCCCCCGAGAACTCATATTTTGTTTTACAGTAATAGTCTAGCCATCTAGCACGGTTTACCAAATATCGGCCATGTGACAGTGAATAATGGCCGATAAGCGGCCATTTTGAATTTGATCAAGTTGATTTTTCTCAAGATGCAACCTCTTCTGAAATCTCACATTTTGTTTTTAAATGATGGTTTAAGCACGGTTTACCCGATATCAGGCCTGTCGAGGTGAATAATGGCCGATAGGCGGCCATTCTGAATTTGATTGAGTTGAAATTTTTCAAAATGCATCCTCTCCTGAAATCTTACAATTTGTTTAATAGTAATGGTGTAGCTATCTTGAGCAGTTTTCATCATATTCCGTAATATCAGGCTTGTCGAGGTGAATAATGGCCGATAGGCGGCCATTTTTAATTTTATCGACTTGAAATTTTTCAAGATGCATCTCCTCCTGAAACCTCACAATTTGTTTTATAGTAATGGTGTAGCTATCTTGAGCAGTTTTCATGATATTCCGCAAAATCTTTCAGTCGTATTTACCGATGTTACAAATTAGGTCAAAGTGTTGGGTCAACTTCAAGGTCAAGGTCAAAAAACCTGAAAATGCACAACCAGGGACCTTAGAGAACATTTATGTGCTATATGACTTTTCTCAGCCCAGTACTTTTCGAGATCTGCTCCGGAAACGAAGTGTGCGACAAAACGTCTAAATAGGTCATAGTTCTGCACCAAAAGTAGGTCAAAGTTCATATACCCCAAAAGGCACAACTAGACAAGGCACAACTAGACAAGGTCCTAACGTTGTAAAATTTGAAGACAATCCGACAAGTAAGGCTACTTTCAGAGATATGCTCCGGAAACGAATTGTTCACGGATGGCCCAACGGCCCAACGCAGTTACATCATCATTTTCTCCTCTGCGACCTTGCGTATTGAATTCAGATTTAAAACATTTTAGCCTGTCCATTATCCGCCTGTAAGTAACCCACATACCAAAAATTGTTATCCTAGCTTATTTTCTTACAATGTTATAGGCAAAAGAAGAGGTAAAAACAGAACGGAGGCGGAATCCATAGCTCCCTCCGTCTCACCTACGGTGACGGCGGGAGCTAATTACGGCCGATGGTAGGCCATTTAAGTAGGTCAAAGTTCATAGTAAGTAGGTTTGATTTTTAACGTCACTTTTCGGCCAGCATGCAGTGGCGGATCCAGGGGGGGGGGGACGCAGGGGGCGCGCACACCCCCCCCCCTTATTTTCGCCAAATACTTTAAAAAGTCCCCTAAATTGGCTCAAATTTACCAAAAAAATCTTGGGAGCAAGCCCCCAAAACCCCGGGCGCCCCCCTTTCTACAGATCCTGGATCCACCACTGGCATGGTCATTTAAGTGACAATTCATAGTAGAGCAATTCCCTATTTTGCATAGTAAAAATGGTAATGAAAAAAGACCAAACCATTTTTGTACTAAAATATTCAGCTTAAAGAGTTTGTTGATAATATGATGATGCCTGCAGCGAGTTTAATGACATCTTGCAGCGCCTGCACTACAACACAGTGTAACGAGTATAAATAATATAAACTAAAATTAGGTGTTTACCATGTAAACACCCAAGCAGGCTCCCCCCTCGGACTTTTCAAAAAATAGCCATCAATTGATGGCAAGAACCATCAGCCGTAGACTCTGTCCATCAACATCAAGAAATATAAATTTATGCACATTTATGCACAAAAATATGAAGTTATCACACTTACAAGCCATTTTGGTTACCGTGACCTTGAAATTAGGTCAAGGTCACTGAATGTTGATCTTGACCTTCAGATTAGTGTCTTGTAAATGAGGTGAAAAAATAAAGGTTCTAAGTCAAGACTTTAGGAAGTTATCGCTCTTGCAAGCCATTTTGGTTTCCGTGACCTTGAAACTGGTCAAGGTCACTGAATGTCAAACTTGACAGGGTTATCCATATGAGACCTTTAGATTAGTGTCATGTACATGAGGTGAAAAAATAAAGGTTCTAAGTCAAGACTTTAGGAAGTTATCGCTCTCGCAAGCCATTTTGGTTTCCGTGACCTTGAAACTGGTCAAGGTCACTGAATGTCGAACTTGACAGGGTTATCCATATGAGGTGAAAAAATGAAGGCCCCAAGTCAAGGCGTTATGCATTTATCACGTTTACAAGCCATTTTGGGTTCCGTGACCTGGTGACCTTGAGATCAGGTCAAGGTCACCGAATGTCGAACTTGACCTTCAGATTAGTGTCATACACATGAGGTAAAAAACGAAGATTCCCAGTCAAAGCATTATGAAGTTATGGCGCTCACAAGCGATTTTGGTTTCCGTGACTTGATGACCTTGAAATTAGGTCAAGGTCACTGAATGTCGAAGTTGACCTTCAGATAAAGGTCATACACATGAGGTAAAAAAATGAAGGCCCTAAGTGAAGGCGTTATGAAGTAGAAGTAGTAAATCTTTGCTTTACGTCACTTTTCGGCACAAAAAGTCTTTTGAGTGACATTGTAATACGATAAAAACGTTGTAGTCAATTGATGAGATGAATGATGTACAGATGATGATGTGAGGGTGGGGGCGAAAGAAGGCGTTATCAAGTTATCGCGCTTACAAGCCATTTTGGTTCCCATGACCTGGTGACTTTGAAGTTAGGTCAAGGTCACTGAATGTCGAACTTGACCTTCAGATTAGTGTCATAGGTTAAAAAAATGAAGGTCCCAAGTCATGCTGTTATGAAATTATTGCGCTTACAAGCATCTGCACCGCCCGCCCGACCGCCTGCCCGCCCGCCTCTGGTGACTATACCCCACAGCCTTAATGGCTGAGGGGTAATAAAAGTTATAAATTAATTATAATTTTACCAGATAATCATTTTTTACATGTAATTATCAAGTAATGTTATGAGGCAGAAGCTAGTAGCTTTAGGGTGACAAATAAAATGAAATGAATCAGGCTTTAGGCCACCTTTGTGCACATATAGGCTAAACTGGGCCAGGAGAACATCCTCAGGATGGTGAGATGATTGAGATGACACTGTTCTCCAGACACAGGATTCGAAATTCGAGCCCTGGCGGTCTGAGGCCGAGCACGCTACCTCTCGGTCACGGATGCTCCCCACAATACTGACTTTCACACGTGGATGGGGAAAAACATTTTTTTTGTTTCTTTCAAACCGCCGAGACCGAGAACCGAACCCCGAACTCTGGCGTGAAAGGCAGAGGTGCACTACATTTTAGGGTGACAAGGTGCTATTTTGACCCAAAAAGTTTAGAGATGGCCATAAGACGATGTGTTTCTGATCTGAAAAACTTATGTAGTCTGGGAATTAATACTGGCATGCAGTACGTTGAATATTGAGTCTATCGGATAAGCGGCTTTGAAGTCATCAGGGTCACAAGGTTCTAATTTGACGAAAAAAGATTAAAGATGACCGCCAGGAAACGGATATTATCCGAACTTTTTGAAAAATCGATGCAGTCCACGAATTATTAATACTATGTAGTATGTTGAATATTGAGTATAGCAGATAAGAGTCTTTTAAGTTATCAGGGTGACAAGCTCCTAAGTATGTTGATTTTTTGGTATATCGGACAAGCGGCTTTGACATTATCAGGGTGACAAGGTCCTAATTAGACAAAAAAAATCAAAAATGGCCGCCATGACCCGGATATTTTTCAAAACTTTCTGAAAAATCGATGCAGCTTAGGAATTAATGCTAGTGATCAGTATCTGGAACACTGAATGAATGGGAGAAGCGGTTTTGTAGATATGATTGTGACAAGGTATGGGTGCGGCCACACGAAGCGCCGGCTGTGGACTACACCGTACAAAAAAACAAAAAGCCTCCGCCAGGCATGGGGAGCCTTAAAAATGAAGTGATTATAAAATGAAGTCAATATAACTCCATGAAATTGGTGTGACTGTGTAAAAACATGACATAATTATATGGACTTGTCAAGTCAAAATCTTCTAATTGAAACATTATAAAGATTACATTCCCGTAGGAACTGAATTATAACACCTGCAGGAGTGTACCTAAAGAGTTCAAACAGGGTGTTAAATGAAAAATATTTCCTTCTGTGCGCATATTTTTCACACCTAAGAAAGACATGCCTTATTGCAGCACAGAGGTCGCAGAGAGGAAGGAAACTCTCAATAACCCAGCGTCGCCCACCCACACGTAATTGGAGACTGAAATTAAAGATGGCCGCCACCAAACCTATTGTAGTATTAAACTTGAATGTTCTTATATAGACCCATAACAAATTTAGTATGCAATGTAAGTATCTTTTGTGATTAGCTTCGCTATGCAGGGTCTTACTCACCCTACATATAAACATTTCAAGAGGTTAATGAAAATCAATGACATAAAGCCACTAACGAATGGATTTCAGTATTGGACGTAGGTGAATGGATTAGATATAGCAAACTCAAGTTAAAGCAAGATAAAGGGTTTTACTGTTTCGTTTTACTGGTTTAACTGTTTGGTTGAAACAAAATAACAAGAAAAATAATTTATCCAACACTTCCCCGAAAAAATAATTCTTCCGTTAAATAACACCAACAGATATTGGAGTCATTTTGATGGCGGTTCATGCATATATCTCATATCTGTCGCTCAATACTACAAAAATTGCATGTTACTACTATCACATTCGGAACATACGTTAACTGCGTCGGTCCTTGGTATCTCAAGCATACCTAAAACCACTGAAACTGCACAGGTTGCAAGTAAACAGGACTGGACAATTGCAACAACCTCCTCTATCAGGTGACAGAGCAGTATTGTGTAACGTACTGGGGAGCAATACATTCCTGGTACATTATAACGGTATCGTCAAGAAGCGGGTGGTTATTATTGCCAGGTAGGCTTACTGTATTACAGCACGGCGGAAGCAGTATAATTGTATGTAGGCGGGTTATTTTTATATAATTTTAATGTCATTTATTAAGATCAGAGATGGCGATTTTACTCATTGCCTCGATCTGATATCGGCGCCAAATACAGCTGCATTGAGTCGCCATATTTTTCTGTCACTTTTTCCTCAGCTAGCGTAGGTGCTAGAGCTGAACTGAGACTGTTCATTTTATATTATATATATTTTGACTAACTACACGAGACGACGACGATGACTGATTTATTCATCACAGATATGAGGTAGGCCTATGTCGGCTTTATACGTGAATTTATATAATTAATTAATCATTGGCAGAATTGTTTAAGTTTTTATTAAACAGTTAAACATGAAGTAAATTAATTACGTACGTTTGTCAATAATATTGTTCCGTTTTTATATTTGTGCATTTGTATTGGTATTGCTATGATTTGGAATCAATACCACACACTAATTTTGTACACGTTTGCCAGGTTTCTTTGAATGTCAATAAAGAATGGTTATGTACCCACAAGCACTTGAATTTTGCTTTCTCGAATCCCGACCACCCCGACGACATGTATTTTAGTCACAAATATTAAACGAGGTTACCAAATCTGTGGCGAGATTACCTGTGGCGAGGTTACCTTGTGGCGAGGTTACAGTCAGGTTACAAGTGACAGTCCAATATTTCGTTGGAATCAGCAACATTTCAACTACATTTTGGTTTCAGTAGCTCGTTTTCTGCCACATTTCAGTTAAATTGTATTGGTAAGCATATAGGCCTATGTTTTGGACCATGGGATGCCGAACCTTGACTCTGTTCTAACAACGCTGAATACTAATACTGAAACTAATACAGCGATACACAGCTCACAATTTGACAGTATGCGCCGTTATGGGCATTTATTGGCGGCACTACCATGTCAAAAATAAGAAATACGGGAATTTCGTCTCTATATCTAGGCTAACTGGTAAATGCACAGCACAAAAATTAAAAAAACTTTTGCAGTTCTATTCTATGGACATGTTTACATTATATGGTCATATTAATAAGCCAAAATAGAATCACTGATTTTTTAATGATTTTAGCCTGAGCCAGTCCCTTTAATTCAGCAGGCAGGGCCTTATCTTCAAAAATCCTATGGCCCACTAAAATTAACTTGTTGCGTCAAAAACAAAGATATTGCTCAAAGTGTGGCGCAGCGATAGAATGATGTTGGGCCAGTTTTATTTTTTGTGGGGATCCCACAATCAGGCCTACTCTTTATAAGTCAGGCACTGGGTATTCTTTACATCAGGCGCCAGAAACACCAGATAACACGATACATTGGCCCAATGCTGATGTAATGCTGGGCCACTGTCTGCGACGCTTGGCCAATATTATTCCAATCAAAACCCTTTACGGTCTAATCACTATATTTAATCATGAACATATATTTTATCTGAACACTTCTTAAAGACGAAAGTAGGCCTACCTAGCCTAGGGACCCCAAACGTTATATTAGACATATTCACAAGGACTGGTGTACAGAAATGTCAACCGTTTCTCACACACAGCACCCCTATTTCCCCTAAGTAGGACACAAACTCAGGCAAAATAAACTTAATAAATAAAAATGTATAGTTCACCATACTTTGTCCCCTTTGCATGTCAGATGGTCGTAATGAAAGGGTTAACTTACCACATGATCGGGCATTGCAATAAATTACATTATTCGGTCATTTTTCACACCAGAAGTGTATAAATTATATCAATGTGCAATGCCTTTTACCGCCGAGTCCAAAAATCTAATTTTAATAATACAAAATTTGCAATTTTTGGAGATAAATTTATATCTTAGCCAAGACCTAATTGTTATATTGCGTAACATAACAAGGTTGTGTCAAGTGAGGCAGAGAGGGGTGGGGGAAGGTGGCTAGCCCTCCCGCGACAGACTGCTGGCATTCATGAACACCTACCCAGCTATCACGAGGCATTGACCCAATGTTGTTTTAATGTTGTGCCGACGTTGAAGACGGCAGGCCAGCATTAGAACAACATTGGGTCAATGCCTCGTGTCTGCTGGGTTGCGGTCACAGCTGATCAGCAAACTCGAGTCATTGACACAATGTTAGCCTGATAGTGGCCCAATGTGCATTAGCCCAGCATTGGCATACCAGTATATAGGCCTTAACAAGATAAACGTTCACCCAATGCTAGCTTACTGCTGGCCCATCGTCTACGACCATGGCTCAGCTGTAAAACAGCATTGGCTAAAGGTCTCATTTTTGCAGGGAACACCGGCAACTCAATACCCTGACACAATGTTGGTTCAATGTTGGAAGAGTGTCATAGATGATGGCACAACATTTAACCAACATTGGGTCAGTGCAAGCCAAAAGGAGGCAGTGACATCAGCGGAAAGGAAGTATCTACTTGATTTACAAGTGAACAAATACGGCCTTTTGGCAGCGCTATGGCTACGGGACGAGACGCCAGTTAAAAAGCAGTAAATGCCTAGTATACCAGGGAGCAGATATTGACTTCTGACATTGCACAGACAGAACAGATAGTAACGGATGTTAACGACAGACGTTTGTGTGGAAAACCAGCTTAAAAGTTTGTCGAGTCGACAAACTAAAAAATCGATTTGTGGTGGCAATTTTTAATTTCAGTAAAATTACATGCACATTTCCAGATGGTGGGTAATGTGATTGTACAAAGTGAATTATTACTGATTAAAATTTTTCAGTTTTTGCGCCCACAGTAAGTAAAATATTTGCTTTACTTCACTTTTCGGCCAGTATGGCCATTTAAGTGAAAATTCCAGGTATTACAATATCCCATATTGTATAGTTAAAGTAGTAAAGGAAAGACAAAGCCAATAAAAGCATGATCGTACTAAAATATTCAGTTTAAAGTGTTTGATATGATAAGATGACGATGCTCCTGGCACCTATATGTAACGAGTCTGATGACATGTTGTAGCGCCTGCATTGCGCCCACAAAAAAAAAATATTAAGTTTATCCATGGCAGCCATTTTGAATTTCAGTAAAACCTTAAAAAAATCACTTGCACATCTCCATATCATGGGGAATGTGATAGTAAAATTTAAAAAAGTTTTTGCGCCCCCAAAATTTTTCAGAGTTGACCTCTGGCGGCCGTTTTGAATTTTGGTAGCATCTCTAAAAAATCACTTGCACATCCCCATGTTGCTAGGAATGTGATGTTTAAATTCGAAAAAAATTGACCAGTAGTTTTTGCGCCCACAAGAAAACGTGACGCCGGACAGAATCCTGGCGCGACTAAAATCCCCCTTCACCTACGGGCGGGGGATAAAAACTGCAAATCCTACCAAAATTATAGATAACATAATTACCAACATCAAAGTTTGTGATATTTCATGCATAAATTAGCTGAAAATCCTCTGAACTATTTTTCAGACCTAAGACCCCCAGCTACTTCCAAGTGACGGGTGGAAAAAAAATATGTTAACATGAGGTGAAAGGGGACATTCTACTAAACAAGTTGTATGTACCATTAACGATTTGTATGCGTAGATATTTTCGTACACCCCAAACACTTCCAAAAATAGGTCCAAACTATTGATAGCCAACACAATTATTTGTCTTTTGTGTATATTAAATATAAATTAATAACGAACAACGTACATATAGCTTACATAATTGTAATATAGATGTACATATATTTAATTTATTCTTTATATAGAATATTACTTCCAGTGACCTGTAATACAAGACCGGGCGGAAATAACCACACACCATTTACCGCCTCTGCGTCACCCTTCAGCTCTTCCTCGTCACCTTTTAACACCTCTACATTGCCATTAAACGTCTTCCCATCGTCATTTAACGCTTCCATGTCGCCCTCTAATTTCCCTACCTCTTTTAACGCACCCCGTCGCTCTTTAAGGACTCTTCATCAACCCTAAACGCTTCCCATTGCTCTTTAACGCCTCTTCGTAACCTTTTAATGCTTATAGTCACCCTTAAGCGCTCTCCATGGTCCTTTGAAGCATCTCCGTCACATTTTAACCCCTCTCCATCATCCTTTATACTGCTTTCCTGCAGCCCTTTAACGCCTCTCCGTCACGTTCTGATGCCTTCTTGTGGCTTTTAAACTCATCTCCATCGCACTTCAACGCTTTCCCATCGCCATTTAATATGTCCTTCTGCTTGCAATTTCTTGTTATTCCTTAACATTTTCACAAAGTTAAATTGCTATTTGCACTTGATCTTTTGAGCATGTTTGATCAGTAAAATTGAACCAGAATTATATTATCTAGTCTCTGCAAGCATGGCAGCTTGGCATGTTGCTGTTTTATGACCACTATTCTACCAGAATAACCAATAAAACATGTATATGTCTCAAAACTAGGTAGAGTCAAAATAGGCTGTTTTCCATCGGGCTATAATATATGAGGTTAAATATGTCGTCATCACATCAATAAACATAACGCCATTGACTACAGGTACATTTCTTCTGTAATGTTTGTAGTTCCAACATGTAATAAGTGATCCCAAGCAAAAAATGTCCTGCCTTCTTACACAATCGTTTTGGTGAAGTAGTCTTAGCTGAAAATAATCCATTAACGGTGCCCCACCCCCTCCCCCTCACCACCACCACACACACACACCACACGTATTGTTGTTGGACTCTAAAAGGTCCAATTCAACAGTTCATGTTGCCAATCACTCAATATGTGTGGTAGAGACTGCTGGTATATCTGATTGAAATTAATTTGAGCTGTATTTTGCATTTCTTCAAAACAAGACAACAAGACCCACAAGTGATAGCATTCACTGGAGATTTCTTTTACATTTTCATATTTTGCCGGATTTCAACATGTCATTGATATTTAAAGTCAAACAGTTTGTACTTTTACTGGAAAAATCTTATATAATGATTTGAATAGGTGATGTATACTATGTGATATTGTTGTTGTTATTCTTTGCTGAATTTTAGTACTACAGATCGGTTGAATAGCCTCAGACAAATGTTTTTATGGTTTAACTGTACCATGCCAATTGAAAATAAAATTTATCTTATCTTATCTTGTACCTTATTATATGATTTATAGACTATAGTAATCATTGATACAAAACAAATACAGTAAGCAGAGCATCATATTTCCATTATGTGGCTTCTGATCCTTGTCCATCGGACTTGGTACAGTGTTACAGACAGTAGCCCTGGGCCATTTCCATGTTTTCGGGCATGGGGAGATATATAGCCCAGAGCCCGTGCACACAGAGAGAAAGAGTGTTATATTTGAGCAAACTTACCTGGTCTCTAATTCAGTCAGGAACTCATTGATTGCTTCAATTACAGATTGCTGAAATACAGTAGATATCATTTTTTAATAATAATAATAATAGTCCCGAATTGAGATGTACCAAACCTTGGACATCAATACTTCGGGATGTTCTTTTCCAAATTAGTGATGGAAATCATTACAAAAAAAATTGACGTAGAATCATATGTAATACCAACTATCCTTATCATTTTGTCGTGACAAACTTTTTCTGTGATTCTATAACTATTGATGATGTCCTTAGTTAAAATAACATAACATTTAAAAATAACTTCCAAGAGAAAAAATTCCGTCACGCATAATTTATATAATACTATCTTCTTCACTGATTTTTCACGAATAATTATGATTGGTGCATTCTCTAGATCATGATTTGACTGTGACTATGACTATTTGACCACTTTGACTATGGTCAAATACGTATTTTTATTTACTCATAATATGTATTTGAATTTTGCGTATTTTTTATTTGTATTTTTGAAAAAAGTCTGCATTTGTATTTGATCCCTGTATTTCGTGTATTTGATTAAATAATTTTCAAATTTAACAAAAATAATAGTATAGTAATGGTAAAAATATTCAAGCAACATTATAATAACATTATTCTGCATCAGTCATGTATGTTGATAGATGTTAAAAGTCATGTTGACTCATGATGACTTTTCGGCAGAGATGTAAGTCAGGAGTCTTGAACACTTGAGGATAGATACACAGTTTATTGACAATTATATACAAAGAAAAACACTCTCTGGCTGAGGGCTCGACTTATACAGTGGCAAAGAAATCTTATTCTCCACAACATAGGCAGAGTGACTTTGATGGTTCGTGCCAGAGCGAATCAATGGCTAGCGTCCGATCACATGGTAGAATGCAAGCCAAGCCTTGCTCAGACCAAATCCCGTCTATCACCAGGCATAAGACAGTAACTAGTCACGACTAGTAAGTAAATAAGTAAAATATTTGCTTTACTTCACTTTTCGGCCATTATGGCCATTTAAGTGAAAATTCCAGGTATTACAATATCCCATATTGTATAGTTAAAGTAGTAAAGAAAAGACAAAGCCAACAAGACTACATAAGTCCAGGAGCTCCCGCGACGAATTAGAATTTGATTTAAGCAATTTTGTGTAGGGTTTTTAATGTAGTCCTAGGCTAGGTCAACAAGACGCAAGACAACTAGGTCTAAGAAGCCCAGTCTAAGAGTGGGATAAGAACTAGACAGTCTGTCAGAGATTGCAAACCTCCATTGAAATCCTAATCCTAATCCTAATCAGTATCCCAGTAATGGTCTACCTATCTGGCACGGTTTACCCGATATCAGGCCAATCGAGGTAACTAATAGCTGATTTACGGTCATTTTGAATTCGATATAAATAAGTAAAAAACTTAGGGTGCATCCTCCCCCGAAACCTCAAATTTTGTTTTATAGTAATGGACTAACATCTAACACAGTTTGCAAAATATTGTGCATGTGAAAGTAAATAATGGCCGATAGGGGGCCATTTTGAATTTGATCGAGTCAGAATTTTTCAAGATGCATCCTCAGCTGAAATCTCACATTTCATTCTATAGTAATCGTCTAGCTATCTAGCACGGTTTACCAAATATCGGCCATGTGAAAGTGAATAATGGCCTAAAGGCGGCCATTTTGAATTTGATCAAGTCGAAATTTTCCAAGATGCATCCTCAGCTGAAATCTCACATTTCTTTCTATAGTAATGGTCTAGCCATCTAGCACGGTTTACCAAAAACCGGCTATGTGAAAGTGAATAATGGCCGATAGGCGGCCATTTTGAATTTGATCTAGTCATTTTTTTTCAAGATGCATCCTCTCTTGTAATCTCACATTTTGTTTTATAGTAATAGTCCAGCTATCTAACACAGTTTACCAAATATCAGCAATGTGAAAGTAAATAGTGGCGATAGGCGGCCATTTTGAATTCGCTTGAGTCGAAAGTTTTTGAAAGGCATCCTCTCTCGAAACGTCACATTTTGTTTTATAGTAATGGTCTAGCTATCTATCACGGTTTACCTGATATCAGGCCTATCGAGGTAAATAATGCTGATTGTCAGCCATTTTGAATATGTAAGTTAAAAATTTTCAGGGTGCATCCTCCCCCGAAAACACACACTTTGTTTTATAGTAATCAGGTAATGGTCTAGCCATTTAGCACGGTTTACCAAATATCAGACATGTGAAAATGAATAATGGCCGAAAAGGCGGCCATTTTAAATTTGATCAAGTCAAACTTTTTCAAGATGCATCCTCATCTGAAATCTCACATTTCGATTTATAGTGATGGTCCAGCCATCTAGCACGGTTGATCAAATATCGGCCATGTGAAAGTGAATAATGGCCGATAAGCGGCCATTTTGAATTTTATCGAGTCAAATTTTTTCAAGATGCATCCTCTCCTGAAATCACACATTTTGTTTTATAGTGATGGTCTAGCCATCTAGCACGGTTTACCAAATAACGGCCATGTAAAAGGGAATAATGGCCGATTGGCGGCCATTTTGAACTTGGACAAATTGATTTTTTTCAAAATGCATCCTCTCCTGAAACCTTACAATTTGTTTTATAGTAATGGTGTAGATATCTTGAGCGGTTTTCATGATATTCCACAATATCAGGCCTGTCGAGGTGAATAATGGCCGATAGGCGGCCATTTGGAATTTTATCAACTTGAAATTTTTCAAGATGCATCCTCTCCTGAAACCTTACAATTTATTTGATATTAATGGTGTAGCTATCTTGAGCGGTGTTCATGATATTCCGCAATATCAGGCCTGCCGAGGTGAATAATGGCCGATAGGCGGCCATTTTTAATTTTATCAACTTGAAATTTTTCAAGATGCATCCTGTCTTGGAACCTCACAATTTGTTTTTTAGTAATGGTGTAGCTATCTTGAGCGGTTTTCATGATATTCCGCAAAATCTTTCAGTCGGATTTACAGATGTTATAAATTAGGTCAAAGTGCTGGGTCAACTTCCAGGTCAAGGTCCAAAAACCTGAAAAGGCACAACTAGGGACCTTAGAGAACATGTATGTGCAAAATGACTGTCATTGGCCCAGTACTTTTCGAGATCTGCTCCGGAAACGAAGTGCGCGTCAAAACGTCTAAATAGGTCATAGTTCTGAACAAGAAGTAGGTCAAAGTTCAAATACCCCAAAAGGCACAACTAGACCCCCTAGGGGTGTTGTGTGTAAAATTTGAAGACAATCTGACAAGTACTTTCAGAGATATGCTTCGGAAACGAATTGTTTACGGACGGCCCAACGCCGTCACATCATCATTTTCTCCTCTGCGACCTTGCGTATTGAATTCAGATTAAAAATATTTTAACCTGTCCATTAGCCACCTGGAAGTAACCCACATACCAAAAATTATTATCCTAGCTTATTTTCTTACAAAGTTATAGGCAAAAGAAGAGGCAAAAAAAAAACGGAAGTAGAATCCATAGCTCCCTCCGTCTCACCTACGGTGACGGCGGGAGCTAATAAAAGCATGATCGTACTAAAATATTCAGTTTAAAGTGTTTGATATGATAAGATGACGATGCTCCTGGCACCTATATGTAACGAGTCTGATGACTTGTTGTAGCGCCTGCACTACAACACAGTTTAATGAGTATAAAAATATCAGTATAAATAAAGTAAAATATGAAGTTATTATAAAATGAATCTATATCTCCATGAAATTGGAGTGATTGTGTAAAAACTACAAGTCTAAGTCTAATAATTAAAACATAGAATATAGGTTACATTCCCGAAGGAACTGAATAATAAAACCAGCATGGGTGTCCCTGAATAGCTGAAACAAGGAATTAAATGCAAAATACTTTCTTCTGATGTGCGCATATTTCGCACAACTGAGAAGGACATGTCTTACAGTGAGACGAGTATTGCAGCACATAGGTCGCAATTCTCCTCTCAATAAATAGCCGTTTGTGAAATAGGCATGGCCAATTCTGGCCCTGCATAAGACAACGTCATCTCTTCGGCGTTCCATTGGTGTAAAAGATCGCTTAATGATTGGCTGTACCTCGAACAATTTGCTGGTGACATTGATGTTCCATTCACCTTGCAAAATGTCATCAAGGTAGACCGAGATGTTATACTTGAAATCAGTATATGGTATATAATAAAACTGTTTTGTCTTATCCAGGGCAGCCTTGGCCAAAACATCAGCCCGTTCATTACCCTGTATTCCAATATGGCTGGGTACCCAGCAGAAAACAATGTCCTTGTGCCCAAACAAGTAGTGACACATATGCAAAATATTGGAAACAATTGGGTTGTTGAGTTTTTGACTCTTAAGAGCCTGCAATGAAGATAGCGAGTCTGTGATGATCATGAACTACTCGTCACTACTATCCCAAATGTATTCGATGGCAGCTTCAATAGCTAACAGCTCTGCTGTGCAAATTGAAGCCTCATCGTTGATGCGGCAGCTAAAGTTATGATCATCACGGACAAAGGACATAGCTGTCCTCTTGTCTTCCTTTGATCCGTCAGTATACACCTTCCGGTGCCTCGGAAATCTACAAAATAGCTCTAGCAGCATGCTCTGGAAGACAAGGGGACAGGTGTCTCCCTTCCTGAGATCCGAGAGGTTAAAAAGTATATTAGGCTGTTGAAGAAGCCAAGGTGGACATTCTGGTGAGCGTACAACGCTAATTGCGTCGAGCTCCACCTCCATGTCCTCCAGATGGGGTTGGAGCCTTATACCCAAAGTAGGTATAGTCCCTGGCTTGTTATTAAACAGTCTCTTGTTCTCTGGGTTGACAACACACGAGTATGCCGGGTTCTCAGGATTTGCTTTCATTTTCATATAGTATTGCAGGCTCAGCTTCAACCGGCGAGTCTCTAAAGAGGGCTCACCGGTCTCCACCTGAAGACTTTCGATGGGTGATGTTCGAAATGCCCCTGAGCATAATCTCAAACCTTGGTTCGCGATTAGATCAAGTACTGCTAAGTACAATCGTCTCGCTGAGCCATAAACAATACAACCATAATCCAGTTTGGATCTGATGTGAGACCGGTAAATCCTCAGTAAGGTTGTCCGGTCACCACCCCAATCCTTGCTGGTTATAACTCGTAGCAATTGTAATGCTTTCCTACACTTATCTTTCATATATTTGATGTGTGGAGTAAAAATGAGCTTCTTGTCGAAAAAAAGACCAAGAAATTTGACCTGCTCTTCAACAGGAAGCTGTTGTCCATATAGTTTGAGATCGGGCTCAGGCTGTAAGCCATTTTTTTTACAAAAATGTACACATAAAATTTTTTTGTGGGAGAAAATTTAAATCCGTTCTCATCCGCACAAGTCACCAACTTATCGAGGCAACCTTGCAGGCGCCGCTCAATTATTGACATATTGCTTGACTGGCAGTAAACAGCCAGATCATCAACATATAACGATTTTTCTATATCGTCTGGCAAAGCATCAATTATACTGTTTATTTTAACGGTAAATAGAGTTGGTGAAAGGATACTACCTTGTGGGACACCCTCCTCCTGTGGATTCAGTGAAGAGTGGGTATTGTCCAAGCGGACTTTAAATTTTCTCCCCTTCAAAAAATTGTCAATGAATAAGGGTAATCTACCCTTCAGGCCCATTTCACGGGGATCTTTCATGATGCCACCCTTCCATGTGGTATCATAGGCCTTTTCTAAATCAAAAAATATTCCAACTGTATGTTGGTTTTTAACAAAACCTTGACGGATATAAGTCTCCAGTCTGACCAAATGGTCTGTGGTGCTTTTTCCTTTTTGAAAACCACATTGATATTTAGTTATTATGTTATTGTCTTGTAAAAACCATGTGAGACGATGATTGATCATGCGCTCCATGATTTTGCAAAGACAACTTGTCAATGCTATTGGCCTATAATTATTAGGATCTGTTCGATCTTTTCCAGGTTTAGGGATCGGGATCACTGTTGCTTCTCTCCATCCATCTGGGAAATCCTGAGATTGCCACAGATCAATCAAGAGTAGAAGCAACAGATCAAGTGATACATCAGGCAAATGTTTCAGAAACTGGTAGTGAATTTCATCAGGGCCAGTTGCTGAATCAGTTGCCTGAGCGATAGATTTAATTAGTTCTCGTTTAGAGAAATTAACATTGTACTTTTCGTCATTATCTGACTCAAAGTCCAATGTGTTCTCCTTCCCCTTGTCCCTAATCTTTCGAAATTTTTCCTGATAATGATCTGGCGATGATTTAGCAGCGAAGGATGTCGCCAGCGTTTCTGCAATATCCGTTTTATTGGTTATTGTGTCAGAATCAGTGACAAGGTACTTGATGGTTTTATCTTTCCTCTTGCCACTGATTCTGCGCAGCATTTGCCAAGTATGTTTTGCCGATGTATTATTATTTAGTGTGGAGACATATGCTCTCCAAGATCGCCGCTTGGCTTCACTGATTGTGCGGCGAGCTTTAGCGTAATCTTTCTTATATCCGTCAAGGTTTTGTCTAGCTGGATGTTTTTTAAATTTTTGCAAGGATTTTTTCCTTTTGTCTATTGCCTTTCGGCAACCTTCATCAAACCAGGGTTTGTCGAGTTTTTTGGGAACTGTCGAGGTTTTGGGTATGTTTTTATCTGCTATATTGTGTAACTTGGCTGTAAAAAGGGCTATAGGGTCATCAACCCCCTCTTCATTCTCAAATTGAGAGATTGTGAGGCTGTCCCCACAAGACTGTTGGAAGGCCTCCCAATCTGCTCTGTGCAGCCTCCAATGTTGCACTCTTTCTTCAACAATAGAGTTGTTGCTCTCTATAAATATAGGATAATGATCACTGCTACAGAGATCCTCGTTGACCCTCCAAGTGTAATCCAAATATAAATCGGGATCACACAAGGATAGGTCAATGGCTGTTGCAGATCCTGAAGCAGGGTGCAAATAGGTGGTGGTATCATCATTAAAAATGCGGAGGTTTTCCTCTGTGAGGAAGTCTTCTATTATTCTGCCCCGTGGGTTGATGTCCCTACAGCCCCACATTGTGTGGTGCCCGTTAAAATCTCCCAGTAGCATGAAGGGTTTGGGCAATTGTTTTACCAGCTGCCTCAAGTCCACAACATCTACTGAGCGGTTTGGGGGTAAATAAACAGAGCATATCGTCATTGGCCTGTGACAGTTTATGTTAACCGCCACAGCCTGTAAAGTTGTATTCAACGTGATCTGTTTCATTATTGGCAGGGCCAAAACAATTGATTATTGAATAGTTTTTAAAACTTATGCTAGTGTTAGGTTTTAAGTTAGTCTCCTGCAGGCACACAGCCGATGGGCTGTGCTCCTGCAGAAGAATAGCCAGGTCATTGTAATTTGATCTTAAACCTCGACAATTCCATTGTATAATTTTGTGGGCCATTATGAATTTTTATGCCTCCCTGGTTTTATCTGTGCTTGGAGTGCAGCGACGGTGTCGGGAGATACAAATACCTCGCTATCGCTGCTTTCATCACCATCTACACACTCCATGGATTCGTATCTGTTATACGTAGCGATCGGGTCATCAGTGCCCTTGGGCATTCGACCACTGCCTTTATTTGTGCTTTTCTTGTTAATTTGTTTTGTTTGTTCAGCTACTGGTGGTTTATTTACCGTTTCTTTGTTCTTATCTTTATTATTTGTTTTGCCATTTTTTGTTTGTTTTGAATCCCTATTTGCCAGTAGCTTTGGGGCAGTAGGGGTAGCTGCTGTTGTTGTATTTTTATTGATCATAGTTTGTTTTTTGGCAGTGGAGGTATCTTTGCTTGTATTAGGTTTTGATGAAGAGGATGCAGGTGTTGCGGAAACATTTGTTGCACCAGTTGCAGATCTGATCTCTACTGCATCAGTCTGGCAACCAACCGACACAACCTGCTTCGCGACAACACTGGCAAATGATGGCTGTTCGGTAACCCCTTCAACAATTTTCCGAGCTTCAGGGAAGGAAATCTTTCGCTCTGTGCGAACACGTTGGATTTCCTTCTCTGTAATCCATCGGGGACAATTTTTGGAATAGGACGTATGTTCACCATTACAGTTGACACATTTCATTGCTGATGTGCAGGCGGTGTCTGGATGGTCAGGTTGTGCACACTTCGCGCACACCTTCGCTTTACTGCAGTTATCTTGGTGGTGTCCAAACTGTTGGCATTTGAAACACCTCAAAGGGCTAGGCACGTATGGCTGGACGGTACATCTCTCAAATCCAACCTTTAAGGTGGCCGGTGGAGTTGGCCGGTTGAAAGTGAGAATGGCAGTGCTTACTCTAATCATTTCTCCGTTTTTTTTTAATGGTAACCATTCGTGCGTCAGTGACTCCTTGTTTTTTGAGTTGTGTCAATAATTCCTCTCTAGTTGTATTTTTGAGCTCAGGAGTCCTGAGAACTCCCTTTGAGGTGTTTAGTGTCCTGTGTGGTGATACTGTGTGGTGATACGACTCAGTAACTAGTTATTGCTCTAATCCAAGTCATAGGCACTATCGCTTCAGAGAAGTCAAAGGAAGGTATCTCGCCTGAACTCAATAACTACATACCGTCCTTCATCTCTCAATGATAGGCATTGCATTATTATTTGAAACAGACGTTTGCATGATGCCGGTCCATTATCTAAGATGCTGGGCCGGCATCGCGCCAGCTACAACATGTAAGACACAGTGTTAGCCCAATTATTATACCTTCTGAATATTGCACACAACCTACGTTGCTTGTGTCCTACGTTGGTACGATGCCGGTTCACCATCTTCGGATGTTGGGCCGGCGTCGAACCAACTACTTGCGCATGAGACATCATTGGCCCAATCGTTATGCCATCTGCATCTGACTCACTTCTCCAGTGATCGCATGATGGTTTAGCAATAGAAACAAGGCGTTGGCCCAGCATTGGGTCAACATTTACTAAGTTGTCTTTCGTTAATATAATATATATAACCTCCTTCCGATTGAGAGCTCTGAATGCCCTCGAAATAGACCTTTTCAATGTCTGTCCGAGCTCAGCAAAGCTGTCAAACGGTCGCCATCTTAATAACAGCAAATCCTGATTGTCAGTGGAATTTCGAAGCTGAAAATCTAATCAGGTGATCTCCATACTCATGGGTGACTTCACGTAAAAAATTGGAGAGATCAAATAATTATTTTTCAAGTTATCGCGTTAACAAGAATTTTTTTGAATCTTTGACCTTGACCCATGACCTTGGGTAAAAAAATTGCCAGGAGGGGTTTATTGTTTGTATGAATTCAATCTGTTGCACTATGTTGGTGTATGTTGCGACGGGGACGACAATACCCCTTCGGGCCCAACCAGCTGAGGGGTAAAAACTGACCTGCACATTTCAATCTTGTTAGGAAGGTGATTGAAAAACACTTTGATCACTAGTTTTAGAGATTTTGCGCCAACAAAAACGTGACACCTAATGTGTGACGGATCCCGGCGCGACTAAAATACCCCTTCCCCTACGGATGAGGTATAATACAATTACTAGTATGATTTTTTTAAATTAATGATTTAGCCAATCTAGGTTTTGAGGTCAAAAATGTAAATAGTTAAAGGCAACAACAACTATCTTTATCTCAACAGATAGTAATCAGGCCACATGAGCTTGAGAGCATTTGTAGAGTTAAGGAATGCTCAAAACAATACATCAAACATAACTTTTCATTAACAATCAGTGACGAAGAATTGAATAAGTTTATGTCCAGTGGGAATATAGGTCAACTGATGGTCTATAGGCAACTGATATGGCAGGTATTAGTGAATGTAGACAGTGCCCAAGTTTCAAAGTCAATTAGTTGATTCTGATGAAGGTGGCCATCTTGGATTTCATATTCAAAATGATTACTGGTGTTTCATCCGTTTATGTCCCTGGTGGACTTCTTTAAAATTGTAATGCTTCCACGCAGAGTCTGCATTACAATAACATATCGCACATTGTATTTTAAGAGAGGTAGCCGCCTGTAGGAGGTATGTGTATAGATTCAAAATGTCATTTTGGGAAATGGCTAAGCGGCGTCCATGGGAGGTTGGCTTCCCATAAGAGTGGCTGCTCTTAGCCAACGGGTGTAAAGTGGTAAACACGAAGCAGTGTATAGTTGTGTACAGTATAGCGATAGTTGTGTTCAGCGCTCAATTCGAATTGATAAGTCGTGGGAAATGGACCATTTTCTCATTCAAACCAAATCAGCCTCTCTATGGTCACACATCTTAGCTACTCTCATGCAAACTTAGGTTTACGTAACTGTGGCCGAGATCGTCAAACACTCGCGCCCCGTTTTGGTGGTCATCATAAAACGCACTACTGGGTCAGTGAAATGAGCCTTGAGAATACGATTATAGTTAAACAAAACAATAAAACATACTTATTGAAATATTATAATGTAATATATCACGATTTAACACTGCATACAAAGTTCCCTGCACATGTGTAAGTAGTTGTAAAGTAAATGTACAATATTTAGATAGTAGGACCATCGCTGTGATAGTTGTGTTGGTATATAGATCAATAGCAGCTAGTTGTGTTGCACCCATTTAATTATCCCAATACAGTGTAATGGTGAATATTGTTTATACTATCCAAAGATTTGTTATGTGAGTGGGCCAATGAAGAAGTAATAAGATGGTGTTAATGGTATACACTACAATATGCCGTTTTCATGTGTGCTTAAGTTAGGGTGGTCATTCCAGGCATTGTTGATATATTATAGGTGGATATAATAACAAACACTAGCAAACAAGACACTCCAAACTAACGCTGGGGTAATGCTGGCCCAGTATCGTGTTTCCTTTAGTGGAACTGAATGAATTCACACATAACTACTGTCAGTCACATCAATGCACCCGCATTTATGGCGGCGAACCCAGACGTCAGCAGGGAAGGTGTGTTAGTGTTAAGCCCATTTACAAAAGCAATGATAATAAAAAATAAATTAAACAGGTAAGTTTATGTGCATATGCCACAGTGTACCACATCAAATTGCAGTCTCTAATGTGACGTATCAAAGGGCCAATTAATAAAATCATCAAGTGTTACTCTCCTCCAATGACTTTTGATTTTCAATTGTTAAACCAACTGCCATTGGAATCTACACCAAATGATAAATACAAATGTTACAGGGGTTGTAGAATCCAATTTCAGTTTGCTCTGGTCAAGCAAGCATATGCGACATAGTACACCATATTACATGTAGCCCATTATAGACCATTATAATACCAGGGTAGGAAGCATCCTAGAATAAAAAGCGGGTTTCCATATGGCTCTGGCCGCTATAAAAGAATTGATGTGGTCGTGAGCTTATTCATGTTATTAGCTTACGTCCTTTTAAAAACACCTGTCTGATTCACGTCATGCATGAGTGATTTTAACAGAGATGTGTCTGTTATATTTAAATAGAATTTTATAAAGTCACGCTTGGGTTTGAATAATCATCGTTGGTAATATAAACGTAGTACAATTAAGCAAAAATACATACCACGGGCGAAGATATAATTGATGAATTAGATATACTAGACAGAAAAATCACAGCTGTCGTGAAAGTCTGAAAAAGCGTTTGTTAAAATTATGCAACCCAATAACGTTGACCTGTTCTAGCAATAACCATACAGAAACACGTTCTACTTTAAAATCACAAATACATTTTGTTCTGAATTTATATTGTTTATATATGATTCATTATACATATATAATTATTACCCTATAGTAACTAAAATGAAATTGTATTGTTTTGATCACAAAAGAATACCGACATTGACAAAAGCAATGGTTAAATACTTTCAGTCATGTGTGTAGCAAAAATGATTTGCGCACCATTGTCATTGTGCTCAGAAAAACATGTTTTTTATAAAAAAGATTTTTTAAAGTGATTTAATTCAATAATAAGATATTCAACTATAGCATATTTAATTTTTATTTAACCAACCTAATTACGTGGGTCTAAAAGGATATATTTACACAAAATAAACCGTATTTGTTCATATTTTTGTCATTTTAGATATGATTGCTACGACCGATGTCTTAATGATGCGGCCAAGTTATAAATATATATTTGTCGAGCTCCATTGACCATATACATGATATATACATATTTTTTCTGCCTTGTCATTTTTTCCGCATGAGCAAGTTAATGTGGGGGTCATAGATACAATATATTATTACATCACATTTTTATGAAGTGGAAATAAATACGATCACTAAAACGTATAATATATATTATTGTGATTCACTCTCAGTAAATAGGACTGGCCAGAGGCTAATAAGTTTATTTTGCCTGAGTTTGTGTCCTATTTAGGGGAAAGAGGGGTGCTGTGTGTGGGAAACGGTTGACATTTCTGTACACCAGTCCTTATGAACATGTCGAATATAACGTTTCAGGTCCTTAGGTTAAGTACTTTTGTCTTTAACAAGTGTTCAGAAATAATAATATTCACGATTATCTTTGTGGTTAAGAGCCCAAAAGGTTTTCGTTGGAATAATGTTGGCCCAGCGTCGCAGACGGTGGCCCAGCATTACATCAGCATTGGGCCAATGTATTGTGTTATCTGGTGTTTCTGACGCCGGGATTTGAAAGGTCACCAGCATAATGCAGCAGTCAGAAAAGATGGTACACTCACCCAATGTTGTTTCAATGACGGGCCAGCGTCGAAGACTATGGGTCAACATTGAAACAGCATCGGGTGAATGACGCGTGTTTGCGAAAAGTATACAACAGACCCGGTGATAGATTATTGCTGAGTCAGCAAAGCAGACGATTGACCGGCATTGAACCAGCAATGTGCTGCAATGCTGGCCCAACATTGAACCGGAATTTGGTGGGTAGGCCTACATCCTCTGTATCAGGTACATCGTAGGCAAGTATTAAATGAATGTTGGCCAGCACCGACGATGGTGGTGGAATAATACACGTCGACGACATTTAGGATTTTGGCCTATGATGAAGACTAATACACTGATTTTTTGTTATATAGCACTCAAACAGACTAAAAGCCGGGCCACGGAGTTCGGGAACTCCTTTTCTAGTTAATTATTCAGTTTTTATAGCCATAACTGTGATAGAATAATTTCTATAACTACATTTATTCATTGAACATCAGCTCATGCTGCCGTCCAATAAAATAAAGACATCCACGAATTATTACACGGCACCGGCCCTTTTTAAACGACCGGACCCGTATGAAAACCCGCCTTTTATTCGAGGATGCTTCCTACCATGATTAAAGAGCATGTGGTGGCTTATTTTTATTTCCGACTTTTTCATTATCTGTCAAAATTCCTCCTGTTACAGCACGCAACGTTTAACCAACATAAATCATTTTAACTTAATGTAATAGTATTATATCACCCACAATCATAAATTAGTCATTTGAATTTAGTATATAACCCCACTTATCCTTAGAGCAAAACGTGGTAGTAGAATACGGCATATGATGTCCATACGGCATATGATGTCCATTAACGTAAGATCGTTAGTTACGCTGAGTGTGAGCATTCATAATTTGTAATCTTGTTAAGACAACAATAAATATATTTAATTAAATTAAAATCTTTTGTATTTACCGAAAAGAATATAGATTTCATAACACACGTTATTATTATTATAGATTTATCGTTTTATTCAAAACTACAACTAGTCATAACTCTGCTTTATGTGTTTATAAGCGTAAAACACACGAGGGTGAAAGCAAATTCTTTCATGCACACTATTTTAGCACTTAGAAAACACACCAACGCGAAATGAAATGAATCGGGCTTTAGGCCACCTTTGTGCACATATAGGCTAAACTGGGCCAGGAGAACCTCCTGAGGATGGTGAGATGATTGAGATGACACTGTCCTCCAGACACAGGATTCGAAATTCGAGCCCTGGCGGTCTGAGGCCGAGCACGCTACCTCTCGGTCACAGAGGCTCCCCACAATAATGACTTTCACACGTGGATGGGGAAGAAACATTTTTTTGTTTCTTTTAAATCGCCGAGACCGGGAACCGAACCCCGGACTCTGGCGTGAAAGGCAGCGGTGCTAACAACTACTCTAGGGCCCCCGCCCACACCAACGCGAAGGCAAACGGGATTTTTTGGAACACTAAGTGCAACTTCAAAATAATACAAGTGCGTGCACGTTAATCATGTTAATGCCAGTGAATATATATATGCCAAGAACAGCAGTAGTATTTATTATACCTCACTGTGCGCTATCATACTACAAAGTTGTTAATCTGTACAGAATGATACGCCCAAACTAGGCTCTATGCTTTTCGTAATGGTTACCTTATTACTTACATTATTGATATTATTATTAGGTCGTTTTTTTAACCTTTGTATATCCATTGACTTGAAGTTTGAAAACAAATGTTCCTTATGTAGAATAATATTCCATTGTATATTTTCAAGACCATATTTTTATAACATATTGAGATATTTGTCACTGGGAACGACGCTATGTTATAGCTAATGATATAGCCTAATAATAATAAAAACAACTCAGTTTCAGGTTTCATTAATATGCCGGCATTTTTGTGAACATCGTGCCGGGTTAAAGTTGATTTGTTGATATAACTCTGCACATGGATGGGGGGGGGAAGGGTGTCACCTCCGCGTGGTCCCCCCTGGACAACTTCTTAGAAGGCCAAGCACACCCAAACCTTTCATCGAACCAGGTTTTTCTATTTTTTTGACGTGAAGTTTTTTTGTGTTTACTTTCCGATGGTTTAGGGTTTTTTACTGAGGTTGTTATGTTTATTTTCGAATAGTTTTCGGTTCAAATTCTTTATATATTCTTTATATATTCATATTTATATATTTTATATATTTTTCCATTTTACTTGTGGTGCCTTACAGTGCTGTCACGGACTATGATCGCTCTGTCGTGCTAACTATCGATGACAGACCCGATCCCCAGCTGTGGGGGCATTGTAGTTCTACTCATAATTCCTCTATGATTTGTTTCTTTGTGTTTGCAGTGGGTTCTCTTTGGCATCCTGATGATGGACGGGATGTCCGAAAGAAACCATTGCCATATAATTATTTTTACACTTTAATGGTTTCTCTGTGGCATCCTGGCGGATAATGCAGCATGTCATAGAGAAGCCATTGCCGTACAATTAGCCTGTCGTGACTTACGGTGTCCTCACGGTTCGTGATCGCTCTGTGATGTCCTCCAATATCACAGACCTTATTACCAACTGTGGGGGCACTTTAAGTCTTTAATTTTTGAGAATTTTTTGTGGTTTTATGATTTCTCTGGCCATACTGGCCAAAAAGTGAAGTAAAGAAGACATTTACTTACTTACTTAATGGTTTCTCTGTTCATTGTTTATGTCATTCATATTTATGTCTAAATGGGTTTACTTTTTTTATTATAGTATATAGTATTATAGTATATATTATATATTTGTTTTGACAATGACACTGTTTTGACTTAGACTTGTAGTTTTTACACAATCACTCCAATTTCATGGAGATATAGTGACTTGAAAAGTCGTTCATTTTATAATCACTTCATATTTTACATTATTTATACTGATATTTTTATAGCTATTAAACTGTGTTGTAGTGCAGGCGCTACAACATGTCATCAGACTCGTTACATATAGGTGCCAGAAGCATCGTCATCTTATCATATCAAACACTTTAAACTGAATATTTTAGTACAAACATGCTTTTATTAGCTTTGTCTTTCCTTTACTACTTTAACTATACAATATGGGATATTGTAATACCTGGAATTTTCACTTAAATGGCCATACTGGCCGAAAAGTGAAGTGAAGCAAATATTTTACTTACTTACTTACTTGCACATGGATGCGGCATTATTGTGAAAATGGTAGGAAGATCAAAATGATTAATTTTCGGACAGAATTAGATTTTAAGGAACAAATTATATCCAGGTGCACAGTAATATTGTCACGCGATAGGCTGCGCGAGGGCCCAGTGGTGGTTGGTTCAGCGGAAAAACACAAGACGCTTTATTGTTGGGTCATAGTCACGCACTGTGGCTCAACCTTCAACAGGGATTGGTCAACAATAACATAATCGAGCAGATTTCGCATAGGTATCGACAAACACATTAGATGAAAAATATTATTCATTATTATATTTATCTTGAGATACAACACAAACTTGACTTTTGACTTGACTTGAACAGCTGGCCACTCCCCCCATGTTGGTTTAATGTTGTTCCACCGGCTATACTGCTGGACCAACTTCAAGTGAACATTGTGTCGACGCCCATTGTTTGTTGCTTGACCAGCTTAATTACATAACTTGACCGCATTTCATTCATTTGGTCTACCATATGAGGGTTGCATTAACTATTTGGGCGCTACGTATAATAAAGATGATACATGAAGACCAAACTAGCTGAATTCTTGTCACTTGTGATCTAAACACAACTAACCATTTGGTGCTATATAGCAACGCAACTATCTTACCAACTCCATACACCTCATTATGATAGACATATATTATCATTTTTCGAAGCGATTTTGCATCATTTATAATATGAAACATATTTATATGATTAAGTATGAGTCTGTCAACAATTTCAACTGAATAAATATATCACAGGCATTTTAATGGTTATATTATTAGACATAAATAGCTGGGTTTCATTGATTCAGGAGTGCTTTTTACGTCGACTACCAAAACAGGGCGCGAGTGTTTGACTAACTTGGCCACAGTTACATGCTCTAAGTTTGCATGAGGGTAGCTAAGATGTGTGGCCATTTGATGCACCAATTTATCCGGAGAGGCTGCTTCTGTTTGAATGTGAAAAAGAATCATTTTCCACGACTTATCAATTCGAATCGAGCGCTGAACACAACTATACACAACTATACACTGCTTCTGGTATACCACTTCACACCCGTTGTTAGCAGGTCAATGTTCTTGCTCAAAAAACCCAACAGTCGGCATCAGCCAGAGACTTTCAAGTGTTCAATCTCTAGGGGCTAAGTACAAAATGTAATATTTTACGTCATGCCTCTAGTATATTTGTGACTTAGGGACCGTTCATAATTTACAATGGAGAGCAGTGGCAGTAAAAATGTTGACTCCCCTTCACATCGAGTAGAAAAAAATGTGACACACCCCTCCCTATGATATATACATCTATTTCCTTGATTTGTGTAAATATTATCTAATATATATCTGAGGTGACTATTGCAGGATCAGATTTAAAACAAGAGGCCAAAGGCCACCCACATAATTCTCCACCCTGATCCTCGTGTTATAACATTTTCCAGGTGTATCTTTCCCTGAAGTTTCACATTTTGGTAATGGTCCACCTATATCGCACCTATATTTGCCAGATATTACGCATATTAAAGTCACTAAAGGGCGCAAGTCGGCCACTTTGAATTTGATGAAAGTTTTCTGAGCATATATCACTGAAAATGCACAATTCGTTTTATAGTAATGGTCTCAGCGATTGCTGTAAACAGGTTTTATCCGTGACACAAATCCTGGTCACGGCAACAATGTAAACGGGTCTTATATACGTTGACACGCTATCGTCGCGTGTCACAATGTTCTGGCACGGCAAACACAACACTCGTGGATAAAATACTTAACTCTTGAATATATATAAAATATATATTAAGCATAAAACATTCAATTTCTCAGTACACTGATGTTAGTACTTCTATCTCGTTGTGTAATTTGTTGATAATTTTGCTGTTGCTTTAGTGATCTACAAGATGTTAGATACCGAAGCAACTCCCACTAAACTTAGCCAAACCTGAAACGTCCCTGTTAGAATACTCCCCAATTTCTCTCTGAATTTCCTTCCTCGAAGGCTGTGGGCGCCTTCCTTTATAGCGGATCCCGACGTGCGCGGTTACTTCCTGTGGTGAAATGACGTCTCCACCAATCAGGATCCTTACTTTGATATACATTCACATTCCTGGGCTGTTTTCCAGAACCGACTCACACAGGCCTCCAGAATTAGGGGACGTCCTGTATGACAATTAGTACTTGTCGCAGTACCGTCTCCACCATGTGGTTCACATGTAAACAGCCCAGGACAGCATGTTTATTTTACCCTTTACTTACCGAAACCCCAATTTAGACACCTGTTACTTAACATTGTTACATTGCCAAATATCAGGCTTATTAAAGTAAATAATGGCTGACAGTCAGCCTTTTCGAAATTAATCGAGTTGACATTTTTCAGGTTACATCCTTCCATTAAGTCTCACATTTCGTTTTATGGTAATGGTCTAGCTATCTGACACGGTTTGCCATTTTTAATTTGCGCGAGTTTAAATTTTTCAGATCATCCCCCCCCCCTGAAAACTTGCCATATATTTGTGTGCAAGACGGCCGGCGTGACGAAATATCCCCATTCGCCCAACAAGAAAAATGAACCCCTTTCTAAACAATGACAAAAAACATGACCCCGATATTGCTAAGCTCAGAAACTGATACCTGTGATACTGATGTCTGTAACATTGGCTAAGCAAATTGCATAGCTTGCTAAATACAAAATATAGTATACAATTCGTTTATCTATACTACATACAACATCTGCATCGACTTTAAGGCAAATTAAACTTAATAGCCAGGTAAATATTTCGCGACTCTGATCTTGGTTCCCTAAGGAGCTGGGCGCCATGGAAGTTTTATTTGGGTGATTGCATATTAAGTAGTGTCTGAAAAATATAACATATTCACAAACTGTACCTTAAATGCAGTAATATATGTATTGTAATCATCAACTTCTTCAGCCAGAAGCAAAGTCTGCAATAAAAAAAACAGTGTTTCTATTATCTGATATACAGTTGAAATTAACAAAATGTATCTGATACAATAATGGTTAATATATCTAAATCTGTCTATATATATATCTCATGTTAAAGAAAATGAGAAAAAGACTTCAACATTAGGTTTTAAAATTATGACATTTTGCATGACTGTCCAAAAATTAGTGAATGTGACAACTTTCAAACTAACTGTTAGATCGCATTCGAATTTTTTGTAATAGTAGTAGTAGTAAATCATTGCTTTACGTCACTTTTCGGTACAAAAGGTCTTTTAAGTGACATTGTAATACGATAAAAACGTTGTAGTCAGTTGATGAGATGAAATGATGTACAGATGATGATGTGAGGGTGGGGGTGATGGTGGGTTATTGAGAGCGTTTTCCTTCGCTCGCCTTTGAATTTATTACGAACAGTATTGGAATAATCCATTAAAACTAAAACCCCTAGAGGTGTTGTGTGTAAAAGTTGAAAACAATCGGACATGTACAGTGGAGACCCGGAAATCAGACCACTTATGGGACTGACTGAAAGTGGTCCCATTTTGGAGTCGTTCCGATTTGTGAAACCAGATAATTTTGAATGGAGAGATACTAATCTGTCTGTTAATAGTAGTAGTAAATCATTGATTTACGTCACTTTTCAGCGCGAATTCAAATTCAAAAAAAATTCAAATTCAAAATGCATTTATTGGCAGGACCAAACGAAGTTCAAGCATCATACTACATTCAAAAATACATCATGTTGTCATAAAGACAGAATATCTACTGGTATTGTATGCCCTCAAAATACTTAAAATAATTAAGTTGTGTAAAGAAAAAAACACAGAAAAAATAAATGCAAACGACTGTGAGAAAAAAAACTAAGTACTAACTAAGTACTAAAATAAGTAATAACTAAGAACATTTTTGAATCTTATATAATAGGAAAACCAATGGCTACAATAGATTCTTTTAAACTTTGTTTATATGATGACACACTAATATTCTTTTTTAATTTAGAATACATGAAATCCCATAACTTCGTTCCAGTAAATATGATAGTTTGTTGTGACAATCCACTTTTAAAAGCTGATACATGGATATTGTTAGCTTGTCTGGTAATATGGCTGTGTTAGTCCAGGAATTTTAGGCATTTTCAGGGCTAAAGATGGAAAAAAATAATATAAAGCTGAAAATTTCAGGAGTTGTTCAGATGGTCATCCTCAATAACCTGTAAAAAGTCCCAAAGTTTCCCAGGAGCGGAACATGTTTTTTTTTTGCGAAAATCCAAAATGGCCGCCAGAGGCCATTAAAAAATTGCAACATACGAAGAAGTTAACATATATTCCTTTGTAATACCTCTTTTTCACTTGATTTTTTACGGGGAACTCATTTCAGGTCTTCTTTTTAAGTTTTAAAGCCTCATTCGTGTTTTATTTGCAAAAATCCAAAATGGCCGCCTGATACAATACTGAAACTGTAACTGATGAAGAAATTCTAATATATTCCTTTGTAATATCTTTTTACTGCATAATTTTTCACAAGAAACTTAATGTTGGTCCTATTTTAACATTGCAAAGCTTATGTCATTCCACAGTTCAAAATGGCCGCCTTTGAGGTAGAAAAACAATTTCAGAAATTATGCTATTTTATGTCTACATAATTTTTTATTTGGAAACATAGTGGCAGTAAAAAGTATCTCTGGAATCAAGGGTGGTAATGCTATGCCATTTAGTCCAGTAAATTGTCCTCGGTGTTGATCCAGCCTTTCATGTGATAATATTAATTATAAATTGAGATGCATGAAATTATTACGATGACAACAGCGTGCGTTGTGTCATGTCACAACAGCTTACCACACCAAGACGGCTCAACGTGTCCCTGGTACTACTAATTTCTTTTTCAGCACTAAACTTCCCTTCACAATTCAGTATATTTTTAAAGGAAAGATGATTTAATAAATTAAATAATGTATGTAAATGTGTATCTGTTATTACTCAATATAATATGATTTCGTCATGCATCGTGTTTTTACAGTACCGCAAGGAAGAAAGCAATAATTTAAATGTGCGTTGGCCACGGGCGTTGGCCCAGGCCCTGTGCTGGGGTTAAGCAAAACATGAAGTTAATCCAGCAAGGTGGTCTGCATAACCATGGCAATAATGACACACATACATGTTCCTTTCCTATTGAGACGAGAAGTCGTTTAAATTTAACCCTTTAACCGCCAAATAATTCAATTTGTATTTTCACCCACTTGAAATTGTGTCTCGCTGACGCGATCCACAACTTCAAGTGAGTGAAAATTATTTAGATTTGACAAAATGGAGGTCAACTGTTTTCAAATATTGCTGATTGATGTCACATTTTGTCATGTTTAAAAGGTGGTACTTAATGTGCTGATAAAAATTAAAACCCGAATATATGCGACACTGGCGGTTAAAGGGTTAACAATTTATGATTCTAGTAACTAGCTTTATTGTGCTGGTTAAAACGTGCACATCACATAAAAATTATGTTTCCCAGTCGGATTAACAATTTACATAATCATAATAATAGTATCATCTTACTTTTTATATTTTTGATCAGAATAGATACCGTACAAAAGCCTGGTAATGCGCTGATAACACAGTTTCTAGACATAATTCAACGAATAAAGTCCCAACCATCGGCTCAGAGATCCACACAAAACCGTAATGTAGGCTACACGTATTTCTACTCCCCTAACGTGAAGGAGA
Organism: Flabesymbios commensalis; assembly: GCA_964017125.1. Lineage (NCBI taxonomy): Eukaryota > Metazoa > Annelida > Polychaeta > Terebellida > Flabelligeridae > Flabesymbios > Flabesymbios commensalis. The sequence continues at coordinate 98,060,123 of OZ024902.1, forward strand.
TAGATGATATCACCATCAATAACTATGATAAATACAGTTACACGATATCGTAAATCTGTAATTTGGTGCAGAAGTTGACTTATATATGTTTTGGGCATATAAGATTGATGGTTGAGGACACGCTAGGGTAATGTTGAAAATACTGACGATACATTTATTTTATAAAATATAGTGTGAACATACACTATCTTCAGAAGATTTTAGTAACTAACCTAGTCTTGGCAACTAAATGCTATATAGTGTCATGAACAAGTCACCAAACATTATTGGGTACACTATTGCAACAAGATATGATGCAGAATATGTGGTAATTGGTGCAATAATACCGTTCGTAGCACGATCAGGATGTCTTTATGAAGATTAACATAAAATACAGAAACTTTCTAGATGTGGTCGTGATATGGTAGAATGTATGAGGAATCAGTAGGTTCTGGTCATGCATGCTTATAATCAGTTATAAGCTCTCACTCTCACATACTATACAATAACCCAACCGGTCCAGTTGTGTCTTGAAGAGGTATGGGAGCGACCACCCTATTTTGCAGGAAGAGGTATCAATATTTAAGACAATAAGCCTTACCATATATAAAGTGATGAAATCATATGATGGACGTGAAGATATTTAGGTCCATAATAACTATATGTCTCCTCCAGACATAGTAGATTAATTATCATTCATACAGAGTATTTACTACTTATATATTATATTATTTTGTAATAAACATTGATCATCTAATAATCTATGCAAGACACATGTATCCTAGATTAAAAACATTTCCATGCACACTGCGATGTTATCTCAGATGAATATATAACAGATAAAGTACAGAATCACGGAGGAGGGCAATACAGTTTCAGTTCAATGTTCAAATTCACCACTTTTGGTAAAGAACAATGCCATTCAACTATTCAATGAACACTGGTATAAAATATTGAGGTACATGCTGGGACGTTAAATGTTATAACGGCAATCAAACAGTCAGATACTGACAATGTGGTTGTCGTAGGAACTGATGTAAACTTGCTCTTCTGCTTTCAAAACGTTCTCATCATAGCAATGCCTAGCTGTGTAAACCTAGAACTGGTGATATTTACCGTACCATTCAACAGTCGCAATGGCTTCCACAACATCAGCACATCAATTCTAAAAGAAAGACATTCAAACTAATTCATAAACACTCAGAACTAGAGCTTAAGCCAATTGGAGTATTTCAATGTATCCTCTTCGTCAATAATCCCAGAAAAAACAAAAAGTGGATATTGTTTCCATTGTATTTTAGGCCTGTTTAGCAATAAATACAGCTCTGGCCAGATAACAATATTATAAACATCTATGAGATTGTGGTTGGAGCTTCATTGATGGACAACTGCAACTAGTTCTCGTGAAAAAACTTCTTGCTCAACCTGAATAACTATCACATTTAGTTTGATTAAGTGTGAATTAGGACCACGAGAAAGTAGCCAATGGCTCCCTATCAAGGAGTCGCTATATCAATTCCGAAGCTACACACATATATGATCAATATATTGATGAGGGTGACTATTCTAGCATTATCATTATGCAAGATGATGGCATTCATGCAAATGAGATATACACAGCAAGCCTATGTAGCTACAGTGAGGAAAGTAACACATGCTACTTTTGTGCAATTTCCTCATAGTTAATGTGTTGTTTTTAAATAATCATATTTTTTGCATTCTTCGTTAATACATGTAACATGGAAGTTGAGTTTTTCATGTTGTGTAATTTTTTTGTATCAGAAAACTATATAAGCGCATAAAATAACTTCCTACATTTAGAAAAATGGTTATAGTACTGTATAATTGGCGGCCATCTTGGATTTTTCCCCGAGACTACATGAAATATAAAAGTTGGAGGTTATTACTGTATTGTACCAGATTTATTGGTATTAAAAACCTATATTTAGAAACCAAAAACAACATTCTATGACTTTTAGAAAAACGTTATGGTACTTTCTGTATTATTGGCGGCCATCTTGGATTTTTTGCGTGATGGTTGACCAGGTCTTAGAACATGTAATTCCGCAGAACAAAAATGTTATTTTGAACACGAAAGTCAAGTTTGTGTGTCCGCTGTGCACCCAGACATGATTTATAATTATGATAATTGAGACTTTATCTGCTATTTTGGCGGCCATTTTGTTTTGCAATTTGGAAAGGGAAAAATTAAAAATAGAGCTTGGCATGGGGCAAATTTGGAATCAGCATAAATGAATTTTGTGAAAACAACTGCATGACAAATTCTACTAAGAAATGCCTTACAAACTTTAAGAATGCCTCTTTTTGAAAAATGGGCCCCGACTACTAGGGGTGTTGTGTGTAAAATTTGAAGACAATCGTACTTTCATAGATATGCTCCGGAAACGAATTGTTTACGGACGGCCCAATGCCGTAACATTATCATTTTCTCTTCTGCGACCTTGCGTATTAAATTCAGATTAAAAATATTTTAAAGCAGCCCATTGGGATGACATCAATTTTCGTTTTTAGCTTAGTAATGAAGTAGTGTATTCCCAAGATCATGATTTTTTTCAGGATTTTTAGATTTTTAAAAATATTTTTTATCAACATTTCTATGAAACCGCTTGAAACCCAAACAAACTTTTTGTATACCTAAACACTTGCTAAAGGACGGTTAAATGTTCCTACAGCATTGGGCCACATGGTGATGCCGTCGGCCCAGCGTTGGGCAGACAATCAGTGTTGCAGGTGTATCACCTCATGTCCTGGCTATAAGACACCAATCAGACACCAATTAGCGGCGATTGCTTTGATCTCCTCGGCCAAGACGTGGGAATATGTGGTGTAAAGTTCTGTATATTGCTGACTTGTTTTGTTTACATTGCAATATACGACCTGGAAATTTACCTATTTCACTCTTTTTTGGTGCTTTTAAATAGTTTAGATCAGTAGGCTATATAGCTTTATATATTAAATTATATATAAATTACATATAAGTTAAATTTTCAAAATTGACAACATTGAAAATGTCTCATCCCAAGGGGTCCCTTTAACCTGTCCATTATCCACCTGGAAGTAACCCACATACCGAAAATTGTTATCCTAGCTTATTTTCTTACAAATTTATAGACAAAAGAACGGGCAAAAAAAAACGGAGGCGGAATCCATAGCTCCCTCCGTCTCACCTACGGTGACGGCTGGAGCTAATTAAATCAATTGGTACAATTATTCTACGATGCAAAGCTGACACTCAACTGGTGAAAAGAGTAAAATTTGAAGTGTTGGTGCAGGCATGAGTATCTTTGTTGTCGGCTAAAGCAAGCCAAGCTTTGAAACTCATAAAGTTTAATGAAGAGTGTGTTCTTCACACGGCTGTGCAAAATTAAAAAAAAGTCAAATTAAAAGAGACTGATGTTTTAGAAAAGAATGATGATGTTTTTTCTAGGTTAGGAGAACTGCCAGGTGAATATCAAATTAATATGAACAAATCGGTTAGCCCGATACAGAATAGTCCAATGCGTGTACCTATTCCAGTCAAAGCGGAATTAAAACAAAAAAATTCAGAGTTAGAGAAATCTGGCATATTAGCCAAAGTTGTCACACCAACACCGTGGATAAGTAATATGGTTGTGGTTAAAAAAACAAATAAAATAAGAATATGCCTGGATCCAATCAATCTTAATAAAGGTATAAATCGCAATCATTATCCAACACCAGTAATAGAAGAAATTGCTCCTAAGCTAACAAATGCTAAGGTTTTCTCAGTTGTTGACGCAAAAGATCGTTTCCTTCAGGTGAGCTTAGATGAAGAATCGAGTTTTCTAACTACATTTTGGACCCCGTTTGGACGATACAGGTGGACACGTATGCCCTTTGGTCTAAAATCGTCCCCTGAAGAATTTCAGAGAAGACTAGATGACGGACTGGAAGGATTAACAAATATAGCTATTATTGCGGATGACATGATACTGGTGATACTGAAGAAGAAGCTATTTTGTCACATGATGCTGCATTGATTGCTTTATTAGATAGATGCAGAGAAATAAACTTGAAATTAAATAGAAAGAAGCTGAAGTTTAAATTGAAATCCCTTGGTTACATGCGACATATTTTGAGCCACAGAGGTCTCTCACCAGACCCTGATAAAATAAAAGCTTTGACAGATATGCTGAAGTCTACAGATGTTCAAGGTGTTCAAAGGTTAATAGGAATGGTAACATATCTGGCTAAATTTCTCCCACAGCTCAGTACAGTTTGTGAACCTCTAAGAAAATAAACGTATAAGGACGCAGAATTTGTATGGACCGAAATTCACGATGATTTATTTGCGAAGATAAAAAGACTGTTGACAAAAGCTCCTGTAAAATGTTGAACCAACATTGAATCAACGTCTCTTTGTGTCAGCTGAGTATTGTGTATGCCTCTGGGACAGACTGACCATACAGCCTTTACAGGCAAACACGCATACCGCTGGACAATCACATGCAGCCAGCTTTGTTTCAATGCTGGCACACCGTCTACGACACTGGCCCAACATTTGGTCAGCGTTGCCGTATTAGGCCTACTATTAATGACAGCTGTACTTCCCAGCAAACACGAGACGTTGACCCAATGTTGTTTTAATGCCAGGCCGACGTCAGAGACGGCGGGCCAACATTTAATCAACATTGGATCATAGTAGGTCACGTGTCGTATACAGTACTGGCAGCTTGGTATTGCTGTGCTAGCGAGGTAGGTCAAAGCACTGAGGGTCAAAGTGTATTGCTAAGGTCACGTGTCACGCCTGACGTCACCTAACAGACATGGCTGACATTGTTTTGTACATGATAGGAATTGATGAGTCATTTATATCAGTGTTCATCTGATCAGCTGAGCCAAAATCTCAAAATCTGACTTCGTGGTGCAACAAAAAAAGTTATTCTTAACACACACATTGAGTTAGTTATGCTCCTAATTCCACAAATTTAAAGTTATTGTCGTGAAATTAATCATACAGAAAACCACTCAGACCCACATTGACCGAAAAAGTAGAGCAAAGGCTCTACTAAAAATCCAATATTTTTTTCTTATATATGGTTTGCCATATGGGCCATGAACCGCTAAAATTCTAAACTTGGATTGAGACTGCAAAAATACCTAATATCGAGCATTTCATAGGGTCATAACCTTAAAATACTACCAGTAAAGGAGTAAATAACATATTTTGGAACACAGGTAAGAGCTTGATCAATTCATCAATACTATCTGATCACCTCTCACAGTATCATGCTGAAAAAAAATAAAAAAGAATTTAAACATTGTTGGCACAAAAGCTATTTATTGAGTCAAAATAAAATTAAATCATCAACTAAAACAATCCAGTACCTCTATCAAAGCGACATTCAGAAAAACTGATTTGCTGTGTGGCTTCTCCATAACAATATAGAATTGTATAAGATTGTACTGTTTGTGCAGCATGATCATCTTACAGCAGATATATTCTCAACCGCGGACTAAGTTTCGTCGTTACAAAGTACGTCACATTATTGTACGTCACGATTCATGTTTCCCAGAGAAGATGCAACTTTCATGCAGAGAAAGTAGTTAAGGAATTTCTCTAATTTAGGTATAGTTAAGATATTCTTTCTTTTTCATAAAACATTTCACTGGCCTATCCTTGATAGCAGCTTCATCACTGATCACTGGCATGCACGTCACATTTTTCTGTGCGTCACACACTACAGCAATCCAGCTGCTGATGAAAGTGCTTAAAATGTTGTCTTAAGCCAGAGTCTACTCTAGTGTGTACTCCAAATACAAATTATTTTAAATACTGCAAACTGCAACTAATAGAATAGCTAATATTACTCTCTGCACTTGGGTCTTGTACATCACATTTATGTGTACGTCACAATTTGACTACCTGTAGAAACATTTGCATTTGAATGGAGCAATGAAAGTTTTAATCAAAGCACCTGTGTTTGCAGACCAATCACCATGAACAAACCTTGAAGAAAATATCTCTTGTGTGTTGCAGGTGTGATTATCTACTGATTTGAACTTTCCATCAATCCAGTCTCGCCATGGGGAAACAAAACCTTTCTGCTGCAACCCTAAGGAAGAGGCGTTCCCGTAAAAAAATTGCTGCACAGAGAACAGTAGCTGATGAAAGACAGTGTGTTGCTGCATACAGAGCCAGACAAAAAAACAAGAAGTCCAGGGGCCTTGACGTTTGTCAACAGCATTGCAAAAAATCAGCTATAAATGTGTCAGGGATTGTAGATCTATACTCTAAGATGCATTATCATGAAAAGAAGTATATCCTTCATATCGATCATTGGCATTTATATTATTATGTTCGGTTCCCATAATACATTTTGCAGATTTTACACACGTTCTGAAGCACTGCACCTAATGAAATATGCTTGACAAAGAATCATTTCACAGGACTACAATGTTAATATTACAAAAGTGCAATTATTACTTCTTCTGGGACTTTTATAATGCCCCAGTGAGCCAGGAATTTTCACGAAATCTTCAATTTTCAATTTTAATTCTTCTGTCTAAAATGGGCCTAACAAAGTTGTAAATTATCAGCTTTTAATGTTTCTTACTCAGCCATGAAATATACAGTAGCCCTAATCCATCATTATCACATGTGGACGTAATGCACTTTCACTGCACCCTCTTACGTAATGCATATTATGGAAATCACAATACTCACAGTAGACCTAAGGATAAAGACCCATGAAGGCTTTCTCAACTCACACGATCTTTGCTGAAATGTTGCTGTAATGTTGTCAGGCCGACGTTGAGTAAGGTGTTAGTTGGCTGTATCAAATGCTATGAAATGAAATAAATGGGGTTCTACACCACATTTGTACACATATAGGCTAAACTGGGTAAGGAGAACCTGAGGATGGTGAGATGAATGAGGTGTCACTGCCCTCCAGACACAGGATTCGAAATTGAGCCCTGTTGGTCTACGGCCGAGCACACTAACCCTCGGTCACGGAGGCTGCCCACAATATTCAATATTTACAATTGAACAGGGAGGAAACATTTTGTTTCTTTGAAACTTAAATGCCAGAGCAGGAGACGAATCCGCGATCTCTGACTTTCCTAGCAAGCACCAGGACCCCCCCCCCCCCGCCCTTCGGTATTGTTTTTACATATATACAAACACATTACCTGGTTCTGCCATAATAGTGTTCCCTGTTCAACTTTGATTTTCATTTATTACAAAAATGAAAAATAGATATTTTAAAGTTTTATAATCCACATGCACGGCTGGTCCTCGTCTTCATCATTGACGGTTGGCCAGTAATTGGTAGAAAACAATCAACGAATGGGAAAGCGTGAATTCAACTATGATGCTGTGTCATTAAAAAAACACTATTGGCCCAGCTGCTTTATAGACACTTTATAGCCCTACATATTATTACTTCGAGGCATGTTTTTAATATACATATATCCACTTCTAAAGTATGCATACTTTTAGGTGCATCCCAGCAAATACGATACGGCGAACAGTGGATCAACACTCAAAGGTTTCGAATTTCAGAAGTTTAGCCAGACCAAATATGGAGTTAACTCTATGGCAAGACACGTGTGATTGTACTCCAGCGGTATTGCCTCATTGTAGTAGTCAACGCGATGCGTACAAAGCATAATTTCATAATATATTACACTGGCTAAATACGCTATACATTCCACAGAAGCTACATCGACTTAATGTTAGTTTAATGTTGAGCCAGCAGTGCAGACGGTGGACTAGCATTAAACCAGGGATAACTGGATATTCCTTCCTTCCCCGTCTGGTTAACGGTTCCGATTGACTTCACAAAACTCTTCTTCAGTTCATTATATTTATTTGTCTAGACATAAAACATCAGCAATGTACAGTCCCGCGCACGACACGCCCCTAGGCTAACTCTAATCTGCCAACCTGCAACACGTCTGCAGTCGTCAGGGGCTAGACTACAAGTCGCGAAAAAGGCCACGACCGCGTGGTGATTGGGCTTATGCGCATGTCACTAATATACTGAAGCGAGGTAGCCGTCCAGCCGCCCCCCCCCCTGCGTCCGGGGAGACTGGGGTCGACTGTCACGATGATCTAGCGAGGCAGAGATCCTACAAATATACGGCAATATAAATAGTTAAAATTATATGTATGAGATTGGTACTATTACATATTCAGTGCCAGATTTATAAATTGGAAAAAAGGGGGCCAAGGGGCCCATGATAGTTTTTTTTTGGGGGGGGGCCTTGGCCTTAGACGATGGGGCATGTGACCCATTATTATTTCAAAAGGGGGGGCATTTTCCCAACAACAAATAAAACACTTAAGGGTCATTCATATCACCTCATATTCCATATTAAACGTTCATCAGGTGTTCATGCTGATAGAAATATCAAAGATTCATATTGGCGGTTATGCTATTATTAAAACCGGAAGAAGAAAAAATGGTTTAACATTCAGCGTTTGCAAGTAGGCCCAATCGACTTCACGTCACCACGCACTCACATGAGTTAATATCACTTGTGTCAATCAATTGCGTCAAATTTAAATTATTTAATTCAGCGGTTTGAGGGTTAATATATTATTATTAATAGTCACAATGAACACATTTTCTACAATATTTGCTGTACAAAATAAATGTGTAGGCCTATTATTATTCGTTATATATTGGTCCATTTTTTTAGAATTTTTTTGGCTTTTGATTTTAATGGCACATATATTCTAAGTCTATATAGACATCTACACCACGTTCAAGGTAGAGATTTCCCTTTGAAAATACATTGATAATGCGGATACAACAGGTGTGGCGAGGTTACCAAAGCTGTGGCGAGGCTACTCAGCCTTCTGTGGCGCGGTTACCAAATCTGTGGCGAGATTACCTGTGGCGAGATTACCTTGTGGCGAGGTTAGTCAGGTTAGAGGTGACAGTCCAATATTTCGTTGGAATCAGCAACATTTCAACTACATTTTGCTTTCAGTAGCTCGTTTTCTGCCATACTTCATTTAAATTTTATTGGTAAGCATATAGGCCTATGTTTTGGATCATGGGATGCCAAACCTTAACTCTGTTCTAACAACACTGAATACTAATATTGAAACTAATACAGCGATACACAGCTCACAATTTGACAGTGTGCGCCGTAATGGGCATTTATTGGCGGCACTACCATGTCAAAAATAATAGTTACGGGGATTTCGTCTCTATATCTAGCCTAACTGGTAAATGCACAGCACAAAAATTAAAAAAACTTTGCAGTTCTATTCTATGGACATGTTTACATTATATGGTCATATTAATAAGCCAAAATAGAATCACTGATTTTTTTATGATTTTAGCCTGAGCCAGTCCCTTTAATTCAGCAGGCAGGGCCTTATCTTCAAAAATCCTATGGCCCACTAAAATTAACTTGTTGCGTCAAAAACAAAGATATTGCTCAAAGTGTGGAGCAGCGATAGAATGATGTTGGGCCAGTTTTTTTTGTGGGAATCCCTCTTTATAAGTCAGGCACTGGGTATTCTTTACACCAGGCGCCAGAAACACCAAATAACACGATACATTGGCCCAATGCTGATGTAATGCTCGGCCACTGTCTGCGACGCTTGGCCAATATTATTCCAATCAAAACCCTTTACGGTCTAATCACTATATTTAATCATGAACATATATTTTATCTGAACACTTTTTAAAGACGAAAGTAGGCCTACCTAACCTAGGGACCCCAAACGTTATATTGGACATATTCACAAGGACTGGTGTACAGAAATGTCAACCGTTTCTCACATACAACACCCCTATTTCCCCTAAATAGGACACAAACTCAGGCGAAATAAACCTAATAAATAAAAATGTATAGTTCACCATACATTGTCCCCTCTTCATGTCAGATGGTGGTAATGAAAGGGTTAACTTACCACATGATCGGGCATTATTCGGTCATTTTTCACACCAGAAGTGTATAAATTATATCAATGTGCAATGCCTTTTACTGCCGAGTCCAAAATTCAAATTTTAATAATACAAAATTTGCAATTTTTGGAGATAAATATCTTAGCCAAGACCTAATTGTTATATTGCGTAACATAACAGGCTTGTGTCAAGTAAGGCAGAGAGGGGTGGGCGACAGACTGCTGGCATTCATGAACACCTACCCAGCTATCACGAGGCATTGACCCAATGTTGTTTAAATGTTGTTCCAGCATTAAACATTAAAGCGGGCCAGCATTAGAACAACATTGGGTCAATGCCTCGTGTCTGCTGGGTTGCAGTCACAGCTGATCAGCAAACTCGAGTCATTGACACAATGTTAGCCTGATAGTGGCCCACCGTTTACAACACTTGGCCGACATTAGCCCAGCATTGGCATACCAGTATATAGGCCTTAACAAGATGAACGTTCACCCAATGCTAGCTTACTGCTGGCCCATCGTCTACGACCATGGCTCAGCTGTAAAACATTATTGGCTAAAGGTCTCATTTTTGCAGGGAACACCGGCAAGTCAATACCCTGACATAATGTTGTTTCAATGTTGGAAGAGTGTCATAGATGATGGCACAACATTTAACCAACATTGGGTCAGTGCAAGCCAAAAGGAGGCAGTGACATCAGCAGGAAGGAAGTATATACTTGATTTACAAGTGAACAAATACGGCAGCGCTATGGCAGGAAGAGACGGGACACCAGTTAAAAAGCAGTAAATGCCTAGTATACCAGGGAGCAGATATTGCCTTCTGACATTGCACAGACAGAACAGATAGTAACGGAAGGTAACGACAGACGTTTGTGTGGAAAACCAGCTTAAAAGTTTGTCGAGTCGACAAACTAAACACTAGAAAGGATGGTGACAAAAAGACTCCTTTTTGTAGCCGAGAGGAAACGAATGTCTCGTCAAAAACGAAAGATGTCAAAAGAGGAGCATGAGATTTCCTTGATAAAAGAGCAAAAGCGAATGGCATATTTTCGGGGCAAGAAAAAAATGCAAAGTACTGATGAGCATGCCACGTAAAGGACACCCAAACCCCAGCCCAGAACATCTAGGAGAAGACAAATAAAGAGCATGACTGAAGCGGAACACCTTGCAGCAGAAAGAGGACGAGTTGCAGCTGCAAGAACAAAGTAGATGGCAACCAGCGAAGGAAGAGAAAATATGAGGGCTCAGCGACAACAGTGGTATGAAAAATGGAAGCAGGATATCAGTCGCCAGAAGTAACAAGCACTCAAGGAACACAGTATAGACCACATGAGCAAGCTTCCGGCAGAGCGCAGAGAAGAAAGTGCATTGCTTAGTATTGCTATGAAAAACATATGGCGCACAGCACAAAAGAAGATGGCTGCAGAAAACCAATCTGGTTCCTATTCTTCCTCTGTTCCACCAAAATCTGACCGCACGCTTCGGCGGAAGAAGAGTTCTATAGAAGGTTCACTGAATACACTCGGGCCGGACGAAAAAGCCTCCCTTATTGGGAAAGTCCTCAATGAATGACACCAAATAGTAAGAAATGCATGGCTGATTGTGGTGTCATCGCTGACAATGCATCTGTGCGAGTTCTACAAAATGTAATTGATACAGCTAGGGATTTAATTCACAAGAACACTACAGATGCTCGAGCGGCAAAGAGATGCCTCTTGTTGGCCCTTGCCTCTCATAAGATTAGCACCAGTGCTGCAGTCGCTGTCATGCAACAGGATTTGACTGTCAGCTACCAAATAGAAGCTGAGGATAACCTTTACATCTGTACGAAAAGGAAGACACACTCAAATGCCGTGAGCGCATTGAGCGCAAACACGTCAGATATGCTACAAAGGTTCTTCCTTTGTCCCAACATCAGCCGACCCATGCCATCCATGAGGGATGTCATAAGGGTGCGTATTGATAAAGGAGTGTACGAGGCTGTGCAGAAACAGATTCTGGAGCACACACAAACAGAGGCCTACAGAATCTTCAAAACCAAAAATCCAGAAGTGAAAATAGGGCAGAGGGCATTCGAAGCTAGGAAGCCACCACAAGTACGTTCGGCTAAATTAACAAAAAGGCTGGTGTGTGGATGCATCTACCATTTCAGGCTTCACTACCTTTTGCAGACAGTAAATAACCAATTGCCAGGTGTCCAGCGATTTGAGAACACATCTGATCCCACTATCTACACTCTCTGTCAAATTGATACAGAAACTGGAATGCATGCTCTGTGTAGAGCGAAGATGTCCAAATTGTGGTACTGGCAAACTTTGCCAACTCCTCAGCAATGACGCAATCCTTGACAGTCAAGGAAATCACATTGGTACTGATCCTGCAGCTGCTGATATAGTCAAATGGAGAGGCTACGAGAAGAACAAGAAGGGAAATGAGCCGAGGCGACTTGGTTTTGTAGACAAAATTGGCAGCAAATCTGAATTCCTGGATGATCTTTGTGAGAAGCTTGATGGTTTCGCTCTTCACAGGTTCATGATATTTTGGAAATATCAGCAGTACCGACAACTCCTAGCAAATCTTCCGCAGGAGCATGATGTTGTCATCATGGACTTTATGGAAAACTACAACTGCAAGCGGTTCAGAGAAGTAGAGAGCCTGCACCGGGTGAGTGTGCAAGCTTCTCCACTCATCATGGTCCTTATCAGACATGCACGGGATGGGCTAGATGCTACCTGCACCACAAAGGAGGATGGCCTTGTCGAGGATCACTTCATCATCATCTCGGAAGACTGCACTCACTATGTCTGGGCTGTCAAACATGGCAAGGGACTTGTGTTGAGGTATCTAGACGAAGAGCTAAAGTGGTGTCCAAAAAAGATATGGTACATCTCTGATGGTGCTGCTTGTCAGTTTAAGTGTGCCACCGCTTTTCTACATCTGAGCACTCATAAGCAAGACCACCATGATATAGAAGCGGAACATATTATGTTCTAAGAGACAGCACACGGAAAGGGTAAAGCTGATGGAGTTGGTGGGGGTCGTTAAGAGCAAAGCAGCAAAGGCAGTTGTCAGGAATGAAACCACCATGCAAAATGCCAGAGAATTTTATAACTACTGTCAGAACAATTTGACAGATGTTGGTCACAGTTCCAGTTTTGCTTTACATGACAAGGCTGGGGTGTGTTCTTCTATGTCCTGGCAGAGGTTGAACCCGCCACTCCCAGACCTGTTGCTGGAACCATCTACAAACCCACAACAACAGGGAACCCGAGCCCTACATGCCATCAAGCCAACTGGTGTTCCAGAACATGTTTTTGTCAAGAACTATCCATGCATGTGTGATCCATGTGCCAACAATGAGGGTGAATGCCAGCACCCATTCCTCCCTATCTGGTGGTCAGTTTCGTTGGTTAATGATCCCCATGCACCAGAGGGTCCGCTACCTCTGCAGTGTACGCCACAACATTGCCAGTCAAGGACGACTTCGGCCACGTGTGTGAGCCTGGACTGTCAGTGTTTGAGAGACACTATCTGGAGTTGGCCCACCAACAACAGAGAAGTACTATGTTGATATAAGAAGGGAAGCTTTGATCCTCACTTCGGCAGTTGTGACATTCTGCCCACCTCTAGAGGAACACATGGGCAAAGTGGGTAGGAAAAACACAACTCTTTTTCGTGAGACCCCCGAAAATCATGAAATTCTACTCCAGCTGATAGTTGAACTGAGCTTGCAGAACTTTATTATGTGCATAGTACACTGCAACGTGCTGTGTATCACAAGCATGCGAAAAAGAAAATGTAATTTCACGCATGTAGAACATTGAAGCAGTGTTTTCATAACTACTGACAGCACACCTACTGGCACTGTCACCAGTTTAGATTATAGTCATTATGAAGAGTGTGAACATCAAATTGAAATTTAGTTCCATTTCACTGTAAATCTTCTCCACATGATCCCCGCCAGTGTCCAGTGCTCTATATATTTTCTTCTTTTTCTTCTAGCTCTTCGAGCTTTGGCACTGAGGAGACTAAATCATTTTTCCGTACATACAAGAGTTTACAAAGTGTTCGGTCGCGTGGTCTTTTTCCTACAACAGTCCTGTTCCCGGAGAAGCATTTAGCTTTGTTTCCATGCATAAGTATTGTACTGTTTGTGGACAGTATGCATGTAAACTTAGCGTGTACATAAAGCCCTCTGCATGGTCTTATAAAGGTAAAGTTTTCTATGGTGCCAACACTTTGCAATTTTTTCATTACATTCTTTATAGCTTGTCGCGAATGACCAAATGTGCCGAAGCGACGCAAAACCCTAAATCACTCACTCACTTTAAAGTCAGATTCATGACATTTAGGGGCTCAAAGACAATCAATTTCTTTGTCAATATTCAATGTGGAAAGATAATCACCATGACGTAAGACAAATCTTTTTTATGTGATCTCCTAAATCATAAAATCCTGATACAGTTAGTGAACTGAACTTGTAGAACTTTCTTCTGTGCAGAGTACACTGCAACATGCTGTGTATCACGAGTATGTGATGACAAAAATGTAATGTAGTTCATGCAGAATATTATATCTGTGATTTTATTATAACTACTGACAGCACAACTACTGGCACTCACCAGTTTAGACGGTCATTAGGATGTATGTGTAACGAGTGTGAACATTAAATTTAAATTTAGTTCCATTCCACTACGTACATGTAAATATGTTAGATTTTCAAGTCAGTTTCGTGACATTTGGGGGCTCGAAGTCTTGCACTTTCTCTGTCAATATTCAATATAGAAAAAATAGCTGTGCATCATAATACATGTATAAACAGCATGACCTCTAGCAAATTTCATCCATTAAGTGATTAACGTGTCTCCCATGTCTTCGGAGATGCTATAACATTGGAACCCAGTGCACAGCCAGCCAATGCTGTAGCGCCATACGTTGAATGTACTAGGATCTCAGAAATTGTTGAAGATCTATGTACTTGCAACATGTGTCGGTAGCTGGAAGTCATGCTGATTATAATAATGTAGGATTCATCTCTTTATGTTAGATATTAGCAGAGAAATTGCGAAATTTCAGGTCCCGGAAAGTAATAAAGTTGACTTTTAACTTTGTGACCATGGTTACGCATCGTTAAGCTTGCTGTCAAGGTCAAGGGCTGCATGTATTATTACACAAACTGTTGATTCAGATTTTCAAATGTTGTTTTTCTAAAATTCAACATGTTCATAATAAAAAATAAATGGTTTCTGATTAAAAAATGACTATTTTTTCATGACAACCCTACATGGAACTCTGAAATTTGACAATCTCGGCCTGAGAGATGCGATTTTAGTAGTTCACTTTAAGGAGAGATATCTTCATAACTAATAGGCATTAGGTCTGAAATTTTCTGGGAAGGTAGATCAGACAATACCCTTTCAAATGATATATAACTCCACATAATCTGAGACACTTTATATTTCACCCCTTGGTGGCCAGATAGTGTACATGTTCCCATGTAGCAGGCCTACATGCTCATATACAACAGGATTAGTTCCATAAAATCACAAGAAAATTAATATATGAATGGTATGTAAACTTAAAAACAAATGATATGATATACTAAAACAAGAACAAGGTAATTAAAATATGCAACATAACAAATTAAAATACAATTAATCAGCATTGTCATGATATGTTTATGTTTCCCGCTGCATAAAACAATGTCAACTCTTCGGCGTTCAATTAGTGTAAGAGATCGCTTACTGGCTGGTTGTACCTAGAACAACTTGCTGACGACATTGTTGCTCCATTCACTCTGCAAAATGTCATCGAGGTGGACAGAGATGTTATACTTAAATTCAGTATATGACATATAGTAAAACTGTTTTGTGTTATGCAGCGCAGCCTTGGCCAAAACATCAGCCCGCTCATTGCCATATAAATATGGCTGGGCACCCAGTAAAAAACAATGTCATTGTGTCTGGACAGGTAATGGCGCATACGTAAAATATGGGAAACAATTGGGTTGTTGAGCTTTTGACTTCCAGAGTCTGCAATGATGATAACGAGTCTGTGGTGATCATGAATTCCTCTCCACTACTTTCCCAGATGTATTAAATCGCAGCTTCAATAGCTAATAGTTCTGTTGTGCAGATTGAAGCCTCATTGTTGATACGACAGCTAAATTCATGATCATCACAGACAATGGACATACCTGTCCAGTTGTCTTTCTTTGATCCGTCAGTCAGAGTTCCCATTCTGAATGTGAAATGAAATTTCTCCCTGATCCTGATCATTTTACTTGATCATAAATCTTGTAATTAAATACCATTTATTTACCAAAATTAAAATATGCATGCAAATATATTACGATATACAGCTCACAATATACGAATTTTGCATGAACTTGACATCCTACATGTAGGCCTATCTAGTTACAACCGTTAAATGCCTTACACATGTACACCGAGACCTATTTGAGTTGAGTGATGAAAGTGCAAAACTCTAACGCAACTACAGAACTTTGAATTGGACAAATTATATATCTCACTTCCTACCTGCAGAACTTTATTTTTTCAAACTCTGCCTCGAGCAAAATAGTTATTTCTGTTTCTAAGACTGATATATCTTTGTCTACAAAATGTTGCTAAGGGTTATTAAATATTTATTTACAACATGCACTACATTTATTTACAAACAATTATTTTTTTCACGGGAGTTTAGTAAAAAATGTGTATTTCAAGAGTACTCTAGCCCCCCATCCCCCACCTGTTAATTAAATGGTGTCCCTCTAACCGAAAAGATACATCCAGGTGAAATTGTTATAATTATTTGTGACATCATTTAAATGATTACATAACAAAAATAGAAAAGTTTAAAATCTCATAAAATTGAAAGTAATAAATATTTTTCAAAAATTATTTTAGTTTAAATATGAAAACTGCTATTTTTTTATTATTATTTTGACCTTAACACCCTTTTAGTAACAGTTCACATTGAAGGATTAAGGGCATTTAGGATTTTAGTACAGAAAAGCTGTCAGTCCCCAGTTTGTTTATTTATATGATTAACATGCTGTAAATACACTGCATATAGACATAAATGCTGTCAACTAAAATGTTTTTGAAACCATATTTCTCTATTGCCGGACAAGTTTTATGCAACAGTGACAGAATCACATCTCAAAGCCATATGTCATTACGAGACATTTTTTTGTAAGAAATTTTTGCTGGACCTTTGTGCCCCCGCACCCGTTTTAGAAAATTACTGTATTAGAACATTGGGCCTATAAAAAATATTTAAGGTACCGGTGTTAAGTGGTTGTTGAGGAATAGTGACTTCGTACTATTGCATCAATTATATCTATAGGCCTGTATTAGGTACGTTTTAAATCACATGGAAGATAAAATGTACATAATTATTTTTTTAAATAAAATGTAAAGAAATGTGAATGTATATTTTATTTATATTTAGTAAATATTTTAATTCCCTGATTTTTCCGTGAAATTTTCTCAAATTTATTAAATTCCTTGACTTTCCCCTGATTATTCTCAAATTTATCAAATTCCCTGATTTTTCCCTGACTGAAATCTCACTTTTCCAGTTTTTCCCTGATTTCCATTGTGAATGGGAACCATGGTCAGTATACACCTTCCGGCTAGGGGACAGGTGTCTCCCTTCCTGACATATGAGAGGTTAAAAAGTATCTTCGGCTGTAGAAGAAGCTAATGTGGTCACTCTGGTAGCTGTACAACGCTAATTGCGTCGACATCCACCTCAATGTCCTCCAGATGGGGTTGGAGTCTTATACCCAAAGTAGGTATAGTCCTTGGCTTGCTTCTGAACAGTCTCTTGAACTCAGGGATTACAACACACGAGTATGCCGGGTTCTCAGGATTAGCTTTCATCTTTATATAGTATTGCAGGCTCAGCCTCAACCGGCGAGTCTGCAAAGAGGGCTCACCGGTCTCCACCTGAAGACTTTTAATGGGCAATGTTCTAAATGCCCCTGAGCATAGTCTCAAACCTTGGTTCGCGATTGGATCAAGTACCGCTAAGTCTAAGGGTCTCTGACCCATAAACAATACAACCATAATCCAAGTTTGTATCTGATGTTTGACTTGTATATCCTCAGTAAAGTTGTCTGGTCACCACCCCTATCCTTGCTGAATATGATCTGTAGTAGTTGCAATGTCTTCCTACACTTATCTTTTATGTACTTGATAGTAGTAGTAAATCATTGCTTTACGTCACTTTTCGGCACAAATGGTATTTTCCTTCGCTCGCCCGATAAGGGGTTCTGGGCATGTCTAGGGGATCTACCCCGAGCCATGCCCAGACTCGGTACGTGGAATAAAATTGAGCTTCCTGTCGAGGAAACGACCAAGGAATTTGACCTTCTCTTCAACAGGAAGCTGTTGTCCATACAGTTTGGGACTAGGTTCAGGCTGTCAGCCATTTTCGTTGCAAAAATGTACAAACAGAGGTTTTGTGGGAGAAAAAATAAATCTGTATTGATCCTTGTGGGACACCTTCTTACTGTGAATTTAGGGAGGAGTTGGTTTTGTCAAAACGGACTTTAAATTTTCTCCCCTTTCAAACAATAAAAAACGGTAAGCTACCCTTCAGGTCCATTTCAGTTAGATATTTCATGATACTACCCTTCCAGGCAAGAAACATGTGAGATGATGATTATTCATGCGCTCCAATGATTTTGGACAACTTGTTAGTACAATTGGCCTGTATTGGGATCTGTTCTTTACTGTTGCTTCCCTCCATCCATCTGGGAAATTTTCAGATTGAAACAGATTATTCAGGAGTAGAAGTAACAATTCGATTGATACATCAGCCAAATGTTTCAGAAACTGGTAATGAATTTAATCAGGACCAGTTGTGAATCAATTGCCAGAGCGATAGATTTTAAACAAGTTCTCATTTTGAAAAAGGAACAGTGTACTTTTCGTCATTATCTGACGCAAAGTCCAATGAGTTTCCCTTCTCCCTGTCCGTAATCCTTCTGAATTTTTCTTGATGATGATCTGGAGAAGATTTTGCAGCGAGTGATGTTGCCAGCGTTTCAGCAATCTCTGTCTGATTATTTATTGTGTCAGAATTAATGACAAGGTACATGATAGTTTTATCTTTCCTCTTGCCACTGATCCTGCACAACAGTTGCCATGTTTGTTTGAACGTGTACAGTAGAAAATCGCTAAGCCGACCACCTAAGGGACTTAGCAAAAGTGGTCCCATTAGCGAGGTGGCCCCCTAAGTGAAATTGTACATTATACCTTATAAATATGGAAACCATTTGCATTTTAGAAGTACAGTATGTGTACTATTAACTACGTGAATAAGAAATAAAACAGATACAAAATAACAATATACAAAAACAAAAATATTGATCCAATTAGCACTAGAAAGAATTGATGAAATTAAATAAAACAGTTATTTTACATTAAAGAATCATTCATTAAAGTTTATGATTGGGAGCAGTTCATCACTTTACTAAGTGATGATATGTATGCAGTATTAGCAGTGGTTACTGCTTTTTTTCTCACAATATCTGATCATAACAGTGATTTTTATCACTTTCATTTTCACTGCGTTTGCTTCAGAGCCAGCAGTCACAATTAAAAGATTAACATTATAACCCTGATGACTGAGTGATGACACTACTGTTTAGATAATCAACACAACAGACATACTCACTGCCCCGATAAAGTACTCAATAAGAAGATGAAGACTACAATAGAAGTGCTACGTCAAGTGTTGCGGTTATGTTGGCCAACCATCTGATATGCTGGCCAAACATTAATCCAAAATTGTTTTATTGTCGTGTATTTACTGGGTTATCCACTTTAATTGATCAAAGTTGACACTGCGAACGCCATAGCATTGTTAATAAGGGTTAAAAACAAGAACCCTGTGGTTCTGAACATTATTGAGAGTAATTTTTTTGCATTAGACTGAGGCTGATATTTATATTAAGCAGTGGGCCATGTAAAATTGTAATCAAAACAAATATATTTTCCGCCAATACAGCCCAGCAGATACTATGTTAAGCCAATGTTGGCTTAAGGCTGGTACAGCGTCGTATAAAGTGGGCCAGCATTGACACAATCTTTACACTGCGTGCAGATGTGTACTGGTAGCTTCAAATCACCGTACCAGATAGCGATATCATTCTAAAGATACGACTTTTTGAAATTAGCTTTTTACAGACTGTGTCACGTCTGCAGATGTCTGCCGGCTCTGCACTGACAAGATACGACTTTTTATGCTTCCACATCGTTGGGACGCATATCAGATTATAGTACTTAGCTGAAAAATGCTTTCTGGTGAGTCAGACAGATTGATCAGTGTTTCAGCCATATGCTGTTAGATATCACCCATGCACTCTAAGAGTGAAAAAAGTAGCGTGCAGTGCACATATATAATAAACCAGCCCCTACTGCATCTCCCTACCTGGCACGTTTTTTAGAGATAATTCTGTGAAAGGCAGTGACTTCACTCGGTGAAAACAAATTTGTATACCCCCCCCCTCCCCCATACTTCATTCTGTGAAATGCAGTGACGTCACTCGGTGAAAACAAGGTTATATAAGACCCCTCCCCCATACTTCATTGTATTAGTCAGCTCGGTGAAAACAAAGGAGGTCAAGGTCATTGATTTTCACAGATAGGTACATTTTCTTGCTGGCCCACAAAGGAAAACTAGGACTCAGTATTCAGCATATAATAGTCTTAACTTTTGACGGGTGGACATCAACTGAAAGTAGCTGTCACAGTCAGTGTCACATCTTTTGTACTGCAAAGCATAGGCCTATTCTGTGAAACTCAATGACCTCGACTTCCTTTGTTTTCACCGAGCTAGCTAATACAATGAAGTATGGGAGAGGGTTTTTATATAACCTTGTTTTCACCGAGTGACGTCACTCCTTTTCACAGAATGAAGTATGGGGGAGGGGGTGTTATATAACCTTGTTTTCACCGAGTGACGTCACTGCGTTTCACAGAATATTGAGATGTGGAAAAAAAATTGCATCAATTCTTATGAAAACACAAGCCACTTCCAGTACTTCTAAATTACGTGTGTTACCGTTAGAACCGGCAATTAACACAGGCTGTCAACTGCGCTCATCAGACTGTCACAACAAAAATGGAGGTGTTTAAAGGGTGCTGTCTTAAACATCAAATTCGGCCATTTTTCATTTTTTCTAGAGTTTTTCTCACTCCTCTCAGATACGACTACCCCTTTGATGCGACTTTGGTTCTCTGGCAGTAGGAAAGTCGTATCAGAGGAGACTACTGTACTGTGCAAGCAAAAAAAATAATTAAAAATTTACTTTCGTTTTGTGGTGTCTTCCTATTTGCGCTTTAAATATAGCTAACTGACTGATTTTGTAATATAATGGCATTTAATATCAATTTTTTATCAGATGTTTTTTTTGAAGAAAAAACGTGCCAGATATTACTTAGTGGGAAACCACACATGCTGCTAATTTGATGCAGCAGTGGAAGGGTTAATATTTCACCATACTTTGTCCTTTTTCCATGTCAAATCGTCGCAAGGAAAAAGTTAACTTATATATAAGGGGCATTGCTATATGTTTCTGTATAACCACATGCATTGATTCACAATAACCACTGGGCCAACAGTAGCCCAGCATTGGGGCAATGAGTTGTGCTTGCCGGGTGATAGCTGATCACAGGCATACCACATCTGGCTTTCCGTCTCTGTACAGTTGGTTCGATCCTGACTTAAAAATTGATCATTTCATCAATAATGGCGCTAAGAAAGTTTGTAATATATCAATCTTGAATAGTTTGAGCTGAAAAAAACAAATATATATCTTGACTCCTGATATATTTACAATTTGAATAGATTTTGTTCACAGTCAGAAGTGAGAGGGTCGCGAGTCCTCACGTATTACATAATCACAGTTAGCCTGGAGCTGGGTGTGTATTATGTGTATACACTGACATACACAGCCACAATTAACAAACGCAATAGCTGCTTACATTACAAGTAAGCAGATACTGCCTTTCGAGTTTAAAGCAGTATCAGCTCACTCACGGAAAGTGTGATGGCCCTTCAGTATATGACTGACCCAGATATCGCGCATGAGATTGATCGAGATGACTTTCTCGACCAATGATGAGCCTGAGATCTAGTTCAACCTCATTGACATTACACTGTGTCAATGTCACGTGTCTGTCGTCCATGTTGACATATCCAGAGATGTGAGTGACCTAGTTGTTGTGTGTCTCATTGGTCAGGGAAGGCCATCACGTCCAATAGTTTGCCTAAGATGTAGATCAACAGCACTAAGAAATTTTTTACCACTATATTGGCTGTGGCGCTAGATGCTATTAAGACCAAGGGTTAGATTTTCAAAGGCGAGATATATCATTGCAAAATATTGCATCTATATCATAATATATTTGCTTTGGAAAGTAGAACATCTGCCAGCTTCCCCCAGTTTCAGACTGTCATTGTGGCAATTTCTTAAGATTATATTGGACTAGTTTGATCCCAAGCAATGTTTTCAGTAAAATCTATTGGCTATCTACAGGGTATAAACTGATGGCTCAACCCACAGCTCAAACATTGGAGACCACTAACTGTCGTAAAATTGCCAACGGAAATTTCTAATAACTCCGCAAATACAGATATTTATGCTTATTCAGAAACAACGCTTGGCTGGTCTACTGTAGGCTATGGAATGACAGAAAACTGAACCTAGGCGTTTTGCCGTATTTGAGAAGATGTGAGTGATAGTCATTTGGGACACACATTATATGGACACAAAAAAACAGTGCTCAGAATCCGTTTTGTGAACCATAATAAAACATTATTGGAATGAGTTCCAATAATGTAAAAATGGATAAATCACACGCGTAATTGCTGCCTCTTATTACAAATACGAATCAGTTTATTTGTTAGATCATGTACAGATCAGTATTGCAATTAATATAAAATGATCAATTCATTGAAAGCCTGAGACTTAATAACTAGTATGAAAGTTAATGAAAGTATAGGTACAGAATTATAATTACAGGTGTGTCGATTAAGTGCACACAAATGATAAAACGTTGATATTTTGAACTTTGAGGGTCAAATTCACGGCGAATGGGACATGAGTGTTGCCACTTCCGATTAATCACGATAACAAAAACAATATCACAAGGACAATAGATGTTATAAAGTTAAATCTTATCCAGATCACCATTGCTGGTTGTCGTTTGTAGGCATTTACGCGACTTTCTCCGTAGGTGCGAATTTTCTGTCTGTGATCCAAGGGGCTAGAAAAATTGACCCTTGATGTCCCAGGTGGTCCGCTTAGCGAGGTTGAGACTGGTTTGGTGCCAAAAAAGTGGTCTGAGTCCCGAATGGCAGGGGTGGTCCGCTAAGGGTTTAGCATTACGTCAATGGGAAAAACTTTGGGACTGGACAAAGGTGGTCCGAGATGCGAGGTGGTCCGCTTATGGAGGTGGACGTTATACTGTATTATGAATTAGTGTGGAGATTTCTATATAAATTCTCCAAGATTGACGCTTGGCTTCACTAATGGGTAATTCTTCTTATATCCATCAAGGTCTTGTCTAGTTGGATGTTTCCTAAATTTTGGTATGTTTTTCTCTACTATTTTGTTTAATTTTGTTGTAAAAAGGGATATATGGTCATCAACCCACTCTCCACTTTCAAATTGAAAGATTGTGAGGCTCTCCCCGCAAGACTGTTGGGAGGCCTCCCAATCTGCATTGTGCAACCTACAATGCTGCACTCTTTCTTCAGCAACATATTTGTAGCTCTATAGGATTATTGGATAGTGATCACTGCTACAGAGATCCTCAGTAAGATACATTGGGATCAAGGATAGGTCAATGGATGTTGCAGATCCAGAAGCAGGATGCAAGTAGGTCGTTGAATCATCGTAGAAGATGCACAGGTTTTCATCTGAGAGGAAGTCCTTAATTATTCTGTCACATGAGTTGATGTCCCAACAGCCCCACATTGTGTGGTGCCCGATAAAATCACCCAGCAGCATGAAGAGTTTGGGCAATTGTTTTACCAACTGCCTCTATACCGAATATCTACTTGGCGGTTAGATGGTTTACAAACCGAGCATATCGTCATTGGCCTGTGACATTTCATGTTGAATATCATAGCCCGTAAATTCGTGTTTAAAGTGATATTTCCATGTGGTGTTCCATCCTTTATAAAAATGAAGACACCCCAGCAGGGCTTTTCATTATAGGCAGGGCCGAAACAATTAAATATTGAATAGTTTTTAAAAGTTATGTTAGTGTTAGGTTTTAAGTATCCTACAGACACACAACTGAGGGGCTGTGCTCCTGCAGAAGAATAGCCATGTCAATGTAATTTGACCTTAATCCTCCACAGTTCCATTGTATGATATTGTGGGCCATTTATAAATCTTTCTTTTCCCTGGTTTAACTGTGCTTGGGAGTGCAGCGATGGTAGCCTTTAAGATAACCTCGTCATCGCGGCCTCCCTCCTCATCTACATACTCTATCAATTCATATCTACTGTGTGTAGTGGTTGGGTTATCCGTGCCCATACGTATTCGATCACTGCCATTATTTGTGGTTTTAGATCTGTCAGATGAGATTTTGGTGTTTTTCTGTTGAATTTGTGGTTTTGTTTTTTCCTTGGGTTTGGTTTCGTTAGCTCTTTAGTCTTTTGTTCGGTTGTTTTGTGTTCTTTGTTTTTTTGTTTTCTCATTAGCAACAATAGTAAATTTTGTTGAAGGGACCGCATCTGTTTTGGTAACATTAGTTGCACCAGTTGCAGGCCTGAGCTCTGGTGGGGCAGTCTGGCAACAACCAACACAATGCTGGCATATGATGGTATTGTAGCTACTCATTCAACAATTTTCTGAGCTTCTGGGAAATAAATCTTCCGCTCTGCTCTGATACGTTGGATATCTTTCTCTGTTTTCCACCGGGGGTAATCTCTGGAATAAGTAGTGTGTTTCACGCCACAGTTTGCACATTTTATTGTATCGTTGCAAGAGGAGTCTTGATGTTCTACTGATTGACCACAGCGTCCGCAGACACATCGTCTCTTGCAAACTTGCTGATGGTGACCAAATTGTTGGCACTTTAAATACCTCAACGGGTGTCGTATATATAATTACACTGGACATAGCTCAAATCCAACCTCAATATCTGCCGGTGGCTTTGGCAGGTTGAAAGGGAGCACCGCTGTATTCAGCCTAATTATTTCTCCATTCTTTCTAATTGTGATGATCCTAGCATTTCCTATGCATTTCTGGTCATACATAATTAAAAGGGACAATAATGTATGGATAATATGTATGACATCGGCTTAGAAAAGTTGTGCACTGTTTGTTGTTGCAATATGATGTACTGCAATAAAGGTTATATGATTTTGATAAAACATGATATTGCTGTTCATTTAATATGAACCTATTTGCAAAATTGATCGACACTAACGTGGCTTCAGGGTTCATGTTTTTTATTTATATTTGTTGATATGTATCGATATGCATACTCTCACAGCATGTACATACACACATCTGCATGCCAATAAAAAAATAATAATAAATAAAACATTAAAGCAGTTACCTGTAATGATTCTGCAGCTGATGTTTCTTCACTCTTACCCCTTGCAGAACTGTAAAAAAGAATGTTGATAGAAAAATACATTTTAAAGTTGAGCATATAGTGAAAACAGGGATCTTCCCTGTGGCTTAACAACAAGCACCCTTTACAAATCAGCACACATTATGATTTGTAAAACAGGTGATCAATTCATGGTGCCACCCTTCGACAAAACCAACCTCAATTTTAAACAAGTTCATCATTTAAGATCTCTCCCACGAAAAAAAAAATATCTCCAAAAATAATTTTAAAAGCTGGGACGGGTACTCTAATGATTTTGAAATTTCAAGTGAAATATATTTTTTTTTCAAAAAGTTTTACCCGAATAATCTTAGCCTTTCCCAAAAAAATCGTCCTCATCTTTGAAACTTCTCAGAGATTAAAAGAGTGAGCTAATTTATTTTTCAATTTAAAAAAAAAAAAATAGAATTAAAAAAACCCACTGAGGTGACCCTAATTTTTATGGAACAGTCCTCATCCGCAAACCTAACTGAGCTAGTTATTGTGGAGTTATTGTGGACAAATATCAGAGCAATCGGTTGAATATCAAATATCTTCGTGCTTGAAAGAAATGTCTATGTTAAAAAACGGCTGTGGTAACACTAATGATTTATGGAACAGAACTCATCTTCTATCATAACCAATCTATAGGGTACTATCTATAAAAAAAATTCAGGAGAATCGTGTTTACACCAAACGCATGGACACACTCAGATAAAGGGGGTCCATCTCCCTTCCTCAAAAGGCGTGAGACAAACATATAGATATTTTTTTTTAAATGATGTCCACCAATATCGATTTTTTTTCAAGATGGTTGCAGTCAGATATTTTGTTTTCAATGGATTCCTCCCAAATTTTAATCAGATCAGAAAAAAATGCCAAGAGAAAAAACACGTCAAATTGAATGCAACCCAAAAATGGTTCATGAAATATTCTGTTCATAAACATTTAGGATGGCCATCTTGGAGAATGACTTTTATGGCTCGGTTCACAAAGAAAATAATGGTTAGAATACCCAAGATACATGTGGCGTCTGAAAAAAAATAATTAAAGGCTGCGCCTGAAATGTGGCGATAAACTGATATTTTGACGCAAAAAAGAGTGTCAATATTTTGCAAATGATAACATTACAGTTTATAGTTTGAAGAAATGTGTCATCTCGGAATTTGGCAGATTTTTTAATTTAAAAAAAATGACTGTAACCTCATATTCACTATATTTACGTAAGTCTTCACACTTGTCTGAGCTATCAATTAAATACACATGGCATTAATTTCAGAACGACCTTCAAAATTTTGGTGTAAAGCATTAACGAAACAAAAGGCCAGAAATTTTATAACATGTATAAGGTGCATCCTTCCCTGATTTATCACATTCTGTTTTAAGTCTCACATTCTGTTTTACAGTAATGGTCTACCTATTTATAATATGAAATGCATTTTTTATATTTTAACCTTCCCCTCACACCCCTCAAAAAAAAGAGGCCAGCCGGCCACCATAATCCCCCGCCCCGCCAGCATGATAAAAAATTTTCAGAGTGCATACTTCCCTGAACTCTCGCATTCTGTTTTATAGTAATAGTATACCTATTTAGCACAGTTTGCCATGTATATTACAGATATTGAACTCAATGATCAAGTTGACATTTTCGAGGGTATATCCCTCACGGAAACCACACATTTTGTTTTATACAGGGTTCCCACTCACTTGGAAAACCTGGAATTTGGCCTAAAAAAAATCATGGAATTTAAAAAAAAAGGACTTTTCATGGAAAAATCATGGAAATTTGTTTCAGTTATCCACATTTTTTTCCAATATCAGAATAAATTTTGCAGAATAAATTTATTATTTGTAACTTGTGTCTCTTTCTTAGCCTGATATCTGACTAATGGTGGTTGCATGTGCGAAAATCTTTTGACGTAAAAACAGTTAAGGTTAATAATAACGATTTAGACAAATTACACATGCAGCCAAAACGGAATTGAGCAACATGGAAAAATAACCTGGTATTATGGAAAAATCATGAAATTTTGTTTTCAGTTTTGAGTGGGAACCCTGTTCTAGTAATCATCAAGCTATCTGACACAGTTTTCTTGATATTACACATTTTAAATTTTTAATTTGATGTGGTTGGTTAACATTTTTCAGGGCATATCCCTACATGAAACTGTACATTTTGTTTTATAGTAATAGTCTAGCCATTTGGTAGGCCTACGGTTTGTCAGATATCAGGCATATTAAAGAATCACAGTCAGGCTAAAATCATCAAAAATCGGTATTTTTATTTTGGATCCTTGATATGTCTATAATATGTCAGCATGTCCCTAGACTTGAATTGCGCAAGGTTTTTTTTAACTCTGTGTTGCGCATTTGTTAGTTAAGCGAGAAATAAGAACAAAATTGAATTTCGGACATGCATTCCAAAATAAGAAACACAGGAATAACTGATAAATGGGGCTTTCGGAACACTTGCTACGTTGCCACAGCAGCCTAAAATTTAAAAGATTTCCACAATTCTAGTCCATGGTCATGTACACATCTTATGGCCATATTAAGAAGCCAAAATAAACAAACTTATTTTTAGCCTGATTGTGTTAGTTATGTCTGATAGTCGGTCATTTTGAATTTGATCAAGTTGAAATTTTCTAGGGCATATCCCACACTGAAACCACACATTTTGTTTTATAGTAAATGGTCTAACTATAGACTGCAATTTAGTTTGACAGATATCAGGCATATTAAAGCTAATTATTGCCGATAGTCTACCATTTTGAATCTGATCGAGTTGAAAAAATTCAGAGCATAATCCCACCTGAAACCACACATTTTGGTTTATAATAATGGTCTAGCTATCTGGCACGGCTTGTTAGATATCACACATATTAAAGTTAACCAGAATTTGATCGAGTTGAATTTTTTCAGGGCATAACCCTACTTGAAACAGCACATAATGTTTTATAGTAATGGTCTGGCTATCTAGCACGGTTTACAAGATATACATTTTATACATCAAATGTAAATTCAATCAAGGTTAATCATGACTAACCTATAGGTTGACGTGAAATACGTGATGACCAAAAAGAGATTGACAGACGGGAGGACAGACAGACATACATTCGGACTGACGAGAAGGACGCCCACATGAAACAGACATATCATAAGCTGTGCACTGCTCAAAGCATAATATATAAACAAACCAATATTACCTTGCATACTCTTCTCTCACAATTTTGAGAACTAAAATAGAAGCAAAACCACATATATATCACATAAAAAAGCTCAGGAGTCGTAACACTACGCAGCAAGATTACTTGTACGCATGGCGTATTTCCAAAGATTAGATAAATTCTTTAAAATACATAAATGCTACAGATGTGTAGAAAAATCAATAAATTTATAATTGTGAAAACAATTATATATATACTTTTAATATTTTTAATTACAATCTAGTAATATGATATATGTTTTCATAATCTATTGACATGCATTGACCCTTGTTGTTCTTATGCTTGGCCGTCACCTACACCGACCTTGTTCATGCTACGGCACCGTTACATGTACATCACACTATAGGTGTGTCTAGTAGTTTTCATACGCTGCTGTATCATGTGAACAATCAGGTACATTCTATTAGGGAGCATTGCAATATTTAGTCTAATCTTGACAGCAGAAGTATCTGAACAAGGAGTTGTTTGGCGGTAAGACAAGCCCTATACGACAGATATTCTTCAACCAATAATAACAAGCCTGGCACACTTTAGTGATGATGTAGGAAAGATATATGTTCAAGTTTATGTGCAGATGCGTTTGACACCAGCTTGGTTGCCGGTAATTACAATTACGATATATCTTTAGAGAAACAGCAGTCTGATCCTGGGACCGAGCGTATAAGCTGTGCTGCCTAGGAGACTCGGAAGACTGACAGGGGCGGATCTAGCTTTTCACTGACAGGGGGGGGGGGGCTTTTAAAAATTGACCGATGAATATTTCAATGCAGGGAGTGGTCCGAGAGGCAATTTTTTTATTTTCAAAGGCGTCCTCCTGCAATCTAGGGCATATTGGCCACTGTTTGTCCCTCAGTGTGTAACCAGTTCATAAGGAAACCCCTAAATGAGATTATCCTTTTTTTTTTGGGGGGGGGGGTCAAACCCATCTGCCCCCTTTGGATACCACCCTGACTGACACACCTTCACAGTAAGACAGTTTACTATATTGGTACCAAAAGTGGGGTATCTGGTTTACCTCCTGGATTCCGCCACCCATTTGAAGCAAACAATTTAAATCCCCCTGGAAGGGACAGTTCTTGGTCACCAAAATTATTTCTCCAATTCTTTACTGTGTCCAGGGCACTAAACGGGATAGCGTGACCGACCTTGACTGAATGAAGATATGTTAGAAGATAGGGTAACAGGTAACCTCGCCACAAGGTAAGCTCGCCACAGGTAATCTCGTCACAGATCTGGTAACATCGCCACAGGGGCCTGAGTAACCTCGCCAGAGCTTTGGTAACCTCGCCACACCTGTTATATCCGTTGCTCAATGTATTTTCTAAGTTTAATCTCCAACCTGTTGATTTCCAATATTGATATTTATTAATGGATTAATTATTAATATGGTTTTAGTGGTGTAGATAAATAAATATCTAGACTTTTGTAAATGAGCAAAAAATGTACAAATAGGTAGAAAAAAAGTAGAGTTTCAAATATTAGACCTACAAATTAACTTTGTACAACAAGTTAATATTTTTGAAAAAAAAGCATGTTGTCTAATATATTAACTCTTAGGCCGCCAAATTAAAGAATTAAAATTTGTACATACTTGAAGTCATGTCTTACTACCTCAACCCATTAAATGCATTAAGGTGACTGACTGTAGTCGCGTGGTTAGCGGATTAAGGTGGTAAATAAATTAGGTGTAGCGGCAACAACTCAGGAAGATGATGATATCGTAGTCTGGGACGAGGGTTACCATTGACGTTGCTGAATGTTCGACAAGTCAATGGACGCGACCATCGTCTCAGGCCCGATCCTGATCGTGGTGTCTTGCCCGGTCAGCAAGTGATGGTTCGCTGCAGAAACTCAGTCAAAGTAAATGATTTCCTTAATTCATTCTTTTTTCATTCCATATTCGTGCAGACATTGCCAGATATGTGTGTGCTACTTAGTCCCGTGCGACAGGGGGCAGCTATCCAGCCACGCGGCTGAATGTGGATGACTCGGTTACACGTCTGACTTCCGAGAAGGTCGATGAAAGACTGAACGAGCGCGGCCGGGCCGCACATGGCTTGAGCCGGGCGGAAGTGCTGACCCGTCGATCAGCGATTCCGTCCGGCTCGAACTGGGGCGCGATGATCTGCAAGTGAGGTCGCCACATTACCCCCGGGCTAAGTGACAACGTATATCTACAAAACTATGCTGTTGGTTACCTCAACGGCAGATATTGTAAATTTACGGTTAACTACACGCCGACCAAGTAGCACCAATTCGTACCAAAATATCAACATTATAACTATAAAAATGTACACAGCCAAAGTCGTGATACAGCGTAGGTTGTCGGTGAGCTATAGTAAGTGCGGCTATGACCCAATCTTTATTTATTTCCGATCCTCTTAGGAAATGTCTTTTTAACTGGGCATGCCCAAAACTCTTAACTCTCATCCAACTGACTTAGTTACTTAACATATATGAGAATAGTGAAAACTTTCATTATTTACTTAACAATTTGTGACAGGCCTAGTAATAGTCGCGTAATTAAAAAACATTAAAGTCGTTTACGTAAATTGCTATGCAATATGGCTACGTAAATTACAGGCAATACAATGTAATGTGATAGTGCGATGCGTGTGGCTGGTCTTGCCGTCTTTATCGTTTGGCGCTATAGTAAACCGCGAGTGCCAGCCGCACGAATCGAGCACGTCCAACACATGCTAAATAAAAACGATTTATAGCATTCGCTGATCGTTAGGGGCAGTACTACGAGAGTGTTCGCATTATCGGTTCGATTCGTGGGGTCGATTGTGTATTGTAGCGTCGATTCGAATGCAAATTATACCCAAATCCCCGTTAGCGCGAGGAGTAAAATGATTTATGATTGTGCTCAGGCCGTGTGGGCCTTTATTGTGAGCGATCACAGCTGGCGTCTCACTGTGTGATAGCCGTGGGTTGCATTATGCGGTAACGCTATGACGTACCTGGTTCGGGCTCGTGCCGTACTACAGGATTTAAAATGATTCTGCGATGTGTCGCAAAAAGACATGATTACATGTTTCTATATGCGGTGGAACAAGTTGTTCCGCGAAATGTCACGTGTGGGACATGATCGGCTACGAGACCGGCGCGCCAAACGCAAAAGTCGCCCTTTTGCGCTGGCAATACAGTATGGTTAAAAACGCAATATGTAATTGAATGATGATTAATCTGGAAAATATGCAGGATATGAAATGATCAATGTTCAGTAAGCCTAATAGGCTACAGTACAGGTAGACTAGGTATTATTATATTGACTGCTGAGTTTAAATTATTCATTAAAACTGAATACTAAAGTTCTGAGGTCGATGCTGATCTGGTTCTTTGCTCTGGAAGGTTCATGATTGTTATCATTATTGTTGATTTCAGCAATGCGGGGTGTAAAAGGTCTCGCACTTGCTAAAAATGTCTGTTGATCGCTGAGTCTGGTCATCATGGGTCATGCTGTGTCGTACCAGTAAATATGGGGAATCCCAGGACAGTAGACGCTGTTGAGAATATTGCTGATGCTGACTGCTAGCCGTGGCGGCTGTCTGTTCAGATAATCACGTGTATGAAGTCTGTCTTGCTGTGCTGTTGATGCGTGTTGTATAGGGTTGTACATGCCCACGCTGTGTTCTGTGTGGTAGACAGGACCGGGGTTGAGCAGTAACACAGGACACATGGACGGCGCCTGTGACGGTCACACTGAGAGGTCGGCCCACATCACCTGATCACACACCATACTGATTCGTGCTACAACTTGCACAAGCCTGTCAAATCAGGTTACGTTGAAACAGTTTATAAAATTGACATGCCGGTCATTTGAAATTGTTTATTTATTAAAGTCGTTTAAATATTGAAGCACTCAGTCTGCGGCCTATTTGGCTGACTTTGCAGACTTGAGCGGGTTTTGAAAAGCACACATTTATATTAAGTATGCCAGACTATTTTGTCCATCACTCTGTTGACTGTTGAAGTGATGTACCTCTCCACCATGTCGGTGGCTAGCCTCCATATTGCTGGCGCACACTCCAGGCCTTAGGCCAGGGTGTGCGGTCGCCACCTCCGCCGTAGTCGCCCTCTGCCGCACGAGACAGTAGCACTGCGAAATCTGACACATCTGACGTAGTCTTGTCATGAATTATCGAATCTTTGTTTTCCTGGTTACGATGAAATGTCTGTTGAGTTGCCAAATAAAGTAGTCTTTATGAAATGGCTTTTTACTTGCACGTTTTATAACAAATAGATGTGTCGTTGTAAGACACGTAGTACAATATTATAGTAATACGTAAGGATTTGGGTCCAACACATAACATGTACACATGCCAATAAAATTGCTAACATACTGCTCTAAGCTAAAATGTATAAGACAATTGACTGTCCAATCTGCGAGAAAAATATTTTCTCGGAGACTGGAAAGTGAAATATGATAAAATAGTCGAGTCGGAACAGCTGTCAAATCGTATATTTCAGATCGTAAAATCTCAAAATTATTATTCCAAATTCGAATAGCGACTTAGGCTAGTAGGTGTTACAATCAACTACATGACACCCGTAATGTTTTAATAAACTTTGTTAAAATATAGAAATATCTTTAAT
The DNA here is from genome assembly GCA_964017125.1 of Flabesymbios commensalis. Classification (NCBI taxonomy): domain Eukaryota; kingdom Metazoa; phylum Annelida; class Polychaeta; order Terebellida; family Flabelligeridae; genus Flabesymbios; species Flabesymbios commensalis. Next base: position 98,093,473 of record OZ024902.1, read on the forward strand.
TTCGCTGACAGCTTCTCACTTCAGTGGCATAGTATAAATATCTATTTCAAATATTCTCGCGAGAATTACACACGAAAAAATTCTTTTTTTTTTTAATCTCTTTGTGTATATTCCTCTTAAGAAAACTCCTTACGACCTCGTCATAATCGTTCGTTTTGTTATTCGTTCGCTCGAATCGTATAATGTATCTCGCAATAATTTCATTGCGAAACACATAAAAATGAGAAAAAATCTAATCTCTCAGGCAAAGACCAATGTAAAATACTATTAGTCTTGGAGATAAATTTTTTTTCAAGTTTTGTCGATTAGAATTACGTCTGCCGGCTATCCAATATGGATGCCGCACCACGTGTGTGGAATATTCCTGATATCGCCGCGGAAAATTGTGTCGTAATAATTTATGTGAACATCAATGAGCCCAGACATCGTATGATGTGCACTTCCTGCGCACTAGTCGGTGTGGAGGAGCACGTGTAGACCCCGTTTGTCTGAGAGCAGCTAATTCTAGAGATCGCTACCACCACCTAGCGGCGGCTAACTTACCATCACATGGAAAAATATATTTCAATAATGAATAAAATGTAATAAATTTTAACATATTGTCCTAAAATATTAAAACAGACCAATTAAGACCTTTTATTCATTCAATATGGATGCAATTGTGTGAAAAATTGCTCTGTTTCCTAATAAAAACTGCACAATTCGAGATATAATTTCGTTGCGGAAAAATATTTTGCGTATATCTAAAAATATATGGCGGGTGTCCTCGTGAAAACCGCGTCACCCGAATGAGGTGTCAAAAACGGTTTAATATACTAAAATTTCAAAATACCATCCTCTCAGTCGCCGACAGTGGCGTAATTAAGAGAATAACCCTGAAATCTGTTATAATTTAAGAAGGTAGACTATTCCGGCTAATATGCATTTTTCTAAGTCTAGGCTGGATGTCTAAAATCTGCCATTTTGAAAATGTCGAAACCACGTGGGTTTCTGGAAAAATCTATCAAATTTTTCGCTGTTTTAACGCGAAAACCTCTGTTTATGCAATTTTTCTGACTAGCATAATGGCATTTAATGTAACATTACATTTAGGCCCAAACTCTTACGTAAATTTAAAGAATTAAAATTTGTACATACTTGAAGTTATTTCTTACTACCTCAACCCATTAAATGCATTAAAGTGACTGTATGTAGTCGCGCGGTTAGCGGACTAAAGTGGTAAATAAATTAGGTGTAGCGGCAACAACTCAGGAAGGTGATGACACTGCTCAAGAAGAACTCAGACAAGTGTGAAAAGATCGAAGACAATGAGTAACACTTGAAAGCTATGTGAACAACTCCGATGACACTCATTGTGAAATTAACTGAAGTGTGTGAGTGATGACGCGAAGTTGATTGGGTCTACTCACAAACGCTGTTAACCATTTCAGCGCTAAAATAGTGTGTTATAAAGTGTGATGTTTTAATGATAGCATCGTTCAGAATATTATTTCCTGAGAAGATAACTGTTTCGATTATTAATGCCATTATTATAGATCATCAATTGCATACCATGAAATGAAAGAAAATGTCACATAGGAGTGTACTGTCTTTAATATTTAGAGTATAGTTCTATACTGCCTAATGATTCTTTAGATTATATTATTGCCCGTTAAACACATAAAAGTTGTATTATGCCTCAATATGCCTATAACGGCATGCTTTGTCTGTGTCGCACTATTTGACATATATTTTAATGTAATACCTCATTTTCACCTGATCTTTAATGCTGAATTATTTTCTGATGCTATTAGTAACTTTTAGGGTTTCGTTAAAGAATAAATCCAAGATGGCCGCCATTTGAGGTTTGATTGGGAGCAAGTGTATTGTCATTCGTATTCGAGATACAAATAAGCTTTTAAACTTATAAATTACCAGTAATTAATGACAAACAAATAACTCTATATCCAAAAGAAATACGTAGTACACATTTTAATGTATTTATTTCATAATACATAATATTTGCCGTGTGTGTAAGGTTCAAGCACTAAGAAAGGCCTATAGTGACCTTTAGCGCGGTATAGACCAGTGCATGGTATAGTCCAGCAATTACTGTAGTGTGTTAATTTTCGAGCATATTTAAAGGGACTGGCCCAGGCTAAAATCATCAAAAAATCGGTGATTTTATTTCGGGTTCTTAATATGACCATATGATGTAAACATGTACATAGACTAGAACTGCAAATTTTTATAATTTTTGTGCTGCGCACTTACCAGTTAGACTAGATATAGAGACGAAATTCCCGCATTTCTTATTTTTGACATGATTGTCAATAATTACAAATCAGGAATTTCGTCTCTATATCTAGCCTAACTCGTGAATGCGCAGCACAAAAATTATAAAAATTTGCAGTTCTAGTCTATGTACATGCTTACATCATATGGTCATATTAAGAACCCGAAATAAAATCACCGATTTTTTTATGATTTTAGCCTGGGCCAGTCCCTTTAACTAGAATCATTCTATTTTCACTCTTCTGACAACTAACGGTTATTATGAATAAATGTTCATACACATAGGAAGGATGAAGAAGTAAAACACTGAGAGCAATTAGTTAAATCTTTAAGAGTATTTCGTGCCCATAAAAAAGTTTATAACCGCCGTGGTGATCGCAATTATTATTGAACATTCCTCTTGTGCGAATTTGTCAGATATATTTGGTAGCTTACGTACTGCATTGTACGTAAACAATTGGGTTGTGCATAAGTGTGTTATTCTTAACTTACAAAATTAAACCGTAATGGTAACCCCCATATTATAATATAACAATTAACCCCACATCTTTAAATTTATCCGAGCTAATCTGGAGTTGGACCTTTGGTAAAAGGCCCAAAGCAATTGGATTACTATTCATGATCGCATTCTCCTTGCGATCATTTCTAAGTTGAAAACGGTGTGGTAGCATCAATTATTATGGAACAGCCCTTATATTTCAGCTTGTCATTATCGGAAGTTTTCAAGCAGGGTAAACAAATCAGAGCAATTAGTTTATTAACTAGAAAGAGTTGTTCGGAAACGAACACGAAAGCAGCCCTCCGTTATCGCTCGACCACTATCATAAAATTGTGGTATATGATGGCTATGTGAAGTATGAGGAAGCAGAAATTCCTAGATCAGCTATCATGCAAGATTTCCGAGATAATGAGAAAAAAAAAATAAAAAAAAAAATGGCAGGCTGGCAGCCATTTCGCATCTTTTAGTTTGAAATTTGTCATCCATGGGTTATCCTTGTGTGATACATTAAATTTTTGTTTCATATTCATGGTCCAGTCATTTTGCATTTCTTGAGTTAAGTGAATATTACAAAATTCAAAATGGCCGTAAACGGACATTTTGAAATTGTTTGATCCCAAAAGTTAATCAGGTCATTGGCTGACATAGCTGAACATATTTGCCAAATTAAAAGAAGATCTGATGGCAACTTTTTCCTGAAATGCGCTAACGAACATTTCTTCGTTAGTGGCCATAGTAATTTAAAAAGGGTTGATGATATGCGGATCAAAATGCCACCAAAACAATTCCCCAGTGGATGTGATGGCTATGTGAAGTATGAGGAAGCAGAAGTTGATAGACTAGTAGTTATCTTGAAAACAAATAACTGCGGCGGCGGGGAGGCGACGGACCGTGTGGAATACAGTAAGCAGCCCGCCTCGGCAAGGGCTGCTTAATGATTGTATTGTGCTTACAAGAATGAAAACGGTTGTGGTGACCCCATTGAGATTATTATGGAGCAGCCCTCCTCTTCAGCTATGGGGAAGTTGAACCCACAAATTAATGATCGATGAACAAAATGAGGGTATAGCAAACATACTTGCAGAAACATTAATTAAATACACACATTGAGGGAGGGCATTTATAATGCCCGCGCCCTCCTTCCTAAAATGAAAGGCAATGTTAAATTAGAGGGCTGTTAATAACCATGATAACTGTACTCGTAACATGTAGCTCCGAAGCCCCCCACCCTCACCCACTACAATATGATGTAGGCTATGCATGTGAACCTGAAATACTAGCCACTATTTATGTCGGGTGAAGTGTAAAGTAGGTGGATCGTGACGATTCTTTGAGCACAGTTTGTGGGCTCACCTGCATGCACAAAATGTTCACGTTTTCAGGAGTGTGACCCGTCATAAGTAGACGTTATGAATCATTGAAAAAAAACTGACCTGTTTTAAGACTAATATAATGCGATCATATAATTTTAAATCTTGCATATTTAATTTATTCTAAAATTAAGAAGATCTGTTGACTTGAAAGAAAAAGTCTAAAGATATAATCATATTTTGCTTGATAACTAGATGTGTTTGATAATTGTGTTTAGCGCCATATAGTTATACCTGTTATAGACACCTTGAACAAATACTTTAACCTGTTAAATTGTAGCCTACTAGGTCTAGGCTTGACATAACAGAGGATCAGAATATTTTTGATTGAAATTAAAAAAAAGAGTAATTTGAAAGTAGTGCTCTGAGAAGGGAGAGAAGACCCGCGAGATCCAATTAAAACTCAGCTATATTGAGAACGCATTCAGGGTGTTGAACACAACACGTGAGATTAACTCAATGAGTGATGACATGAACATGAGTTAATTTCACAATGAGTGTCATCGGAGTTGTTCACTTAGCGTGAGTGTTACTCATTGTCTTCGATCTCACAGGTCTCTTTGCACTTGCCTTAGCTCTTCTTGAGCTCAAGCCATGTGCGGCCCGGCCGCGCTCGTTCAGTCTTCCACCGACCTTCTCGGAAGTCAGACGTGTAACCTCGTCATCCACATTCAGCCGCGTGGCTGGATAGCCGCCCCTTGTCGCACGGGACTAAGTAGCACACACATATCTGACAATGTCTGCACGAATATGGAATGAATAAAGAATAAATTAAGGAAATCATTTACTTTGACTGAGTTTCTGCAGCGAACCATCACTTGCTGACCGGGCAAGACACCACGATCAAGATCGGGCCTGAGTCGATGGTCGCGTCCATTGACTTGTCGAACATTCGGCAACGTCAATCGTAACCCTCGCCCCAGACTACGATATCATCACCTTCCTTGTTGTTGCCGCAACACCTAATTTATTTATTTATTTGATTCTAAAATATTAACTTGTAGTCTAAAAAGTAAATTTGTAGGCCTCACTAATATTTAAAACTCTTTTTTTGTCATATTTTTACATTTTTCGTTCATTCACATAAGTCTATAGATATCTGCACCAAAATTCCTGATTTCTAATTATTGACAACCATGTCAAAAATAAGAAATATGGGAATTTTGTCTCTACATCTAGCCTAACTGGTGAATGCGCAGCAGAAAAATTAAAAAAAAATTGCAGTTCCTGTCTATGGATATGTTCACATAATATGGTCATATTAAGAAGCCAAAATAAAATCACTGATTTTTTTAAGATTTTAGACCTGGGCATGTCCCTTTAATAATTATTTCATTGATAAATAATAATATTGGAAGTCAACAGGTTCAAGTGGAGATTTGAAAATACATTGAACAATGCGGATATAACAGGTGTGGCTAGGTTGTGGCGAGGTTACTCAGCCCCCTGTGGCGAGGTTACCGAAGCTGTGGCGAGGTTACCTGTGATGAGGTTACCTTGTGGCGAGGTTAGCTGTTATCGTTCTTATCATACTGCTTTGGTGTATGCACCGCTAATATGCATTAATGGGCTATACAGTACACCTACATCTTCTGTACACTTATCGATAATTGACGCTGATTATTGACACAGTACTGTGTCAAGAAGCAAGTGGCGCCAAAAAATAACGGACATTTTAAATTATTTGTAAGCAGCCTCCTGATTGGTACAGTGTCAATAAGATCATCCGGCTTGTAATTGACACAGTACTGTGCAAAACCTCCATAGCTGCTACTAGTTATTGACAGAGTATTGTGTCTTTTTTCAATTGTCACGACTACGCGGAGGTGCGGTCATCACTCCATAACTGATTAGAACGTCGTCCTTCATATCACAATGTTGCCAGCTTTTTGGATTGGCAATTATATCTCCCAAGTTGCTCCATACACTCTATTCCCTAATAATGGGAAGGTGTTCCTATTCCTGTCACCATGTATACATCCATCCATACTAGCTTTTACCAGTGCCTAGTACTTTTGGAAGAATTCACCAGGGACTCGGTTTCATCAGTTTGTGTTTGTTTTTAAGATAAGGCCACTATGGGTGTTTTCTCTGTATTAGATGAGAAAAAATGCAAAATCTAATGAAAGAAGGCAGAAAAAAAAACATTTAAAAAAAATAACTTTGGACATCTTTCTGAAAAAGTTTTCAAGACATTTTTGAAAAAGTTAATGAGGCTGATGAAAAAAACAAGCAAAAAACTTAGCCAGATCAATGTTTTTTTAACTTTCGAAATGAACTGTTTTTTCGTAACTTGGCAACCATCCAAGGTGCGCGCAGTTTTTTGGGTAATGCGTGGTCTTAACCTGATGCACGTTCCATATTGCTGATTAACAATATATTTTCATCAATAATATAAAATAAATATAAAACATAATTACTATGATGTACTGAACATAATTGTTATCATTAGTTACGATGCTCAACAGAGATGTAAATGTTCAGTCTATCTAAAAACTAGAAGGACATTTGACGCATATGCGTTAATTGTATGCCTCCGCCATCACATGAGGGCCCATGTAGGGCTACTCTATCTCCTCTCCCCCTGACCTAGACCTGAGATATTATGATGACAAAATTGGAGAGATGCAATAATTATTTCCCAAGTTATCGCATTAACAAAACATTTTTTTGAATCTTTGACCTAGACCTTGACCTTTGACGTATGACCTTGACCTTTGGTAAAAAACTTTTGCCGGAGGGGCGAAGGCATAACTATCTAAGCACTACTGTGAATTGTAAAAAAAAATATTTATGTCAAAAAAAATTTAGTCGCCAGCTGGCGGCCATTTTGATTGTCGGTGGGAAGCTGAAAATCTAATCAGGTCATCTCCATACTCATGAGTAGCTTCACATAAAAAATTGGAGAGATGCAATCATTATTTTCCAAGTTATCGCGTTAACAAAACATTTTTCTGAATCTTTGACCTTGACCTTGACCTTTGACCTATTACCTTGACCTTTGGTAAAAACTTTTGCTGGAGGGGCGGAGGCATAACTATCTAAGCACTACTGTGAATTGTAAAAAAAAATATGTACATCGAAAAAAAAATTTAGTCGCCAGCTGGCGGCCATTTTGATTATCGGTGGATAGCTGAATCAGGTCATCTCCATACTCATGAGTAACTTCACATAAACAAGACCACATAAGTCCAGGAGCCCCCGCTCCGAATTAGAATTTGATTTAAGCAATTTTGTGTAGGGTTATTAATGTAGTCCTAGGCTAGGTCAAAAATCAAGACGCAAGACAACTAGGTCTAAGAAGCTCAGTCTAAAATTAAGATAAGAACTAGACAGTCTGTCAGAGATTGCAAACCTCCATTGAAATTAATGATCATAATCAGTATCCCAGTAATGGGCTACCTATCTGGCACGGTTTACCCGATATCAGGCCAATCGAGGTAGCTAATAGCTGATTTACAGTCATTTTGAATTCGATATAAACTAGTTAAACAAGACTACATAAGTCCAGGAGCTCCCGCTCCGAATTAGAATTTGATTTAAGCAATTTTGTATAGGGTTATTAATGTAGTCCTAGTCTAGGTCAAAAATCAAGACGCAAGACAACTAGGTCTAAGAAGCCCAGTCTAAGAGTAAGATAAGAACTAGACAGTCTGTCAGAGATTGCAAACCTCCATTGAAATTAATGATCCTAATCAGTATCCCAGTAATGGTCTACCTATCTGGCATGGTTCACCCGATATCAGGCCAATCGAGTTAACTAATAGCTGATTTACAGTCATTTTGAATTCGATATAAATTAGTTAAAAACTTAGGGTGCATCCTCCCCCGAAACCTCAAATTTTGTTTTATAGTAATGGACTAACATCTAACACAGTTTGCAAAATATTGGGCATGTGAAAGTAAATAATGGCCGATAGAGGGCCATTTTGAATTTGATCGAGTCAAAATTGTCCAAGATGCATCCTCAGCTGAAATCTCACATTTCATTCTATAGTAATGGTCTAGCCATCTAGCACGGTTTACCAAATATCGCCCATGTGAAAGTGAATAATGGCCGATAGGAGGCCATTTTGAATTTGATCAAGTCAAAATTTTTTAAGATGCATCCTCTCCTGAAATCTCACATTTTGTTTTATAGTAATGGTCTAGGCATCTAGTACGGTTACTAAAAACCGGCTATGTGAAAATAAATAATGGCCGATAGGCGGCCATTTTGAATTTGATCGAGTCAATTTTTTTCAAGATGCATCCTCTCTTGTAATCTCCAGCTATCTAACACGGTTTACCAAATATCAGCAATGTGAAAGTAAATAGTGGCCAATAGGCGGCCATTTTGAATTCGATTGAGTCGAAAGTTTTTTAAAGGCATCCTCTCTCTAAACGTCACATTTTGTTTTATAGTAATGGTCTAGCTATCTAGACCGGTTTACCTGATATCAGGCCTATCGAGGTAAATAATGCTGATTGTCGGCCATTTTGAATTCGTAAGTTAAACATTTTCAGGGTGCATCCTCCCCCGAAAACTCACACTTTGTTTTATAGTAATCAGGTAATGGTCTAGCCATCTAGCACGGTTTACCAAATATCAGCCATGTGAAAATGAATAGTGGCCGAAAAGGCGGCCATTTTAAATTTGATCAAGTCAATTTTTTTCAAGATGCATCCTCATCTGAAATCTCACATTTCGTTTTACAGTAATGGTCTAGCCATCTAGCACGGTTGACCAAATAACGGCCATGTGAAAGTGAATAATGGCCGATAAGCGGCCATTTTGAATTTTATCGAGTCTAATTTTTTCAAGATGCATCCTCTCCTGAAATCACACATTTTGTTTTATAGTAATGGTCTAGCCATCTAGCACGGTTTACCAAATAACGGCCATGTGAAAGTGAATAATGGCCGATAAGCGGCCATTTTTAATTTTATCGAGTCGAATTTTTTCAGGATGCATCCTCTCCTGAAATCACACATTTTGTTTTATAGTAATGGTCTAGCCATCTAGCACGGTTTACCAAATAACGGCCATGTGAAAGTGAATAATGGCCGATTGGCGGCCATTTTGAACTTTGACAAAATGAATTTTTTCAAAATACATCCTCTCCTGAAGCCTTACAATTTGTTTTATAGTAATGGTGTAGATATCTTGAGCGGTTTTCATGATATTCCACAATATCAGGCCTGTCGAGGTGAATAATGGCTGATAGGCGGCCATTTTGAATTTTATCAACTTCAAATTTTTCAGGATGCATCCTCTCCTGAAACCTTACAATTTATTTGATATTAATGGTGTAGCTATCTTGAGCGGTTTTCATGATATTCCGCAATATCAGGCCTGTCGGGGTGAATAATGGCCGATAGGCGGCCATTTTTAATGTTATCGACTTGAAATTTTTCAAGATGCATCCTCTCCTCAAACCTCACAATTTGTTTTATAGTAATGGTGTAGCTATCTTGAGCGGTTTTCATGATATTCCGCAAAATCTTTCAGTCGGATTTACCGATGTTATAAATTAGGTCAAAGTGCTGGGTCAACTTCAAGGTCAAGGTCCAAAAACCTGAAAAGGCACAACTAGGGACCTTAGAGAACATGTATGTGCAATATGACTGTCATCGGCCCAGTACTTTTCGAGATCTGCTCCGGAAACGAAGTGCGCGTCAAAACGTCTAAATAGGTCATAGTTCTGAACCAGAAGTAGGTCAAAGTTCAAATACCCCAAAAGGCACAACTAGACCCCCTAGGGGTGTTGTGTGTAAAATTTGAAGACAATCGGACAAGTACTTTCAGAGATATGCTCCGGAAACGAATTGTTTACGGACGGCCCAACGGCCCAACGGCCCAACGGCCCAACGCCGTCACATCATCATTTTTTCCTCTGCAACCTTGCGAATTGAATTCAGATTAAAAATATTTTAACCCGTCCATTAGCCACCTGGAAGTAACCCACATACCAAAAATTGTTATCCTAGCTTATTTTCTCACAAAGTTATAGGCAAAAGAAGAGGCCAAAAAAAAACGGAGGTAGAATCCATAGCTCCCTTCGCTCAACTACGGTGACGGCGGGAGCTAAAAACTAGGGTGCATCCTCCCCCGAAACCTCAAATTTTGTTTTATAGTATTGGACTAGCATCTAACACAGTTTGCAATATATATGTGAAAGTAAATAATGACCGATAGAGGGCCATTTTGAATTTGATCGAGTCAGAATTTTCCAAGATGCATCCTCAGCTGAAATCTCACATTTCATTCTATAGTAATGGTTTAGCCATCTAGCACGGTTTACCAAATATCGCCCATGTGAAAGTGAATAATGGCCGATAGGAGGCCATTTTAAATTTGATCAAGTCTAAATTTTTCAAGATGCATCCTCTCCTGAAATCTCACATTTTGTTTTATAGTGATGGTCTAGCCATCTAGTACGGTTACCAAATAACGGCTATTTGAAAGTGAATAATGGCCGACAGGCGGCCATTTTGAATTTGATCGAGTCAATTTTTTTCAAGATGCATCCTCTCCTGTAATCTCACATTTTGTTTTATAGTAATGGTCCAGCTATCTAACATGGTTTACCAAATATCAGCAATGTCAAAGTAAATAGTGGCCGATCGGCGGCCATTTTAAATTCGATTGAGTCGAAAGTTTTTAAAAGGCATCCTCTCCCGAAACGTCACATTTTGTTTTATAGTAATGGTCTAGCTATCTAGCATGGTTTACCTGATATCAGGCCTATCGAGGTAAATAATGCTGATTGTCGGCCATTTTGAATTCGTAAGTTAAAAATTTTCAGGGTGCATCCTCCCCCGAAAACTCACACTTTGTTTTATAGTAATCAGGTAATGGTCTAGCCATCTAGCACGGTTTACCAAATATCAGCCATGTGAAAATGAATAGTGGCCGAAAAGGCGGCCATTTTAAATTTGATCAAGTCAATTTTTTTCAAGATGCATCCTCATCTGAAATCTCACATTTCGTTTTACAGTAATGGTCTAGCCATCTAGCACGGTTGACCAAATAACGGCCATGTGAAAGTGAATAATGGCCGATAAGCGGCCATTTTGAATTTTATCGAGTCTAATTTTTTCAAGATGCATCCTCTCCTGAAATCACACATTTTGTTTTATAGTAATGGTCTAGCCATCTAGCACGGTTTACCAAATAACGGCCATGTGAAAGTGAATAATGGCCGATAAGCGGCCATTTTGAATTTTATCGAGTCGAATTTTTTCATGATGCATCCTCTCCTGAAATCACACATTTTGTTTTATAGTAATGGTCTAGCCATCTAGCACGGTTTACCAAATAACGGCCATGTGAAAGTGAATAATGGCCGATAAGCGGCCATTTTGAATTTTATCGAGTCGAATTTTTTCAGGATGCATCCTCTCCTGAAATCACACATTTTGTTTTATAGTAATGGTCTAGCCATCTAGCACGGTTTACCAAATAACGGCCATGTGAAAGTGAATAATGGCCGATTGGCGGCCATTTTGAACTTTGACAAAATGAATTTTTTCAAAATACATCCTCTCCTGAAGCCTTACAATTTGTTTTATAGTAATGGTGTAGATATCTTGAGCGGTTTTCATGATATTCCACAATATCAGGCCTGTCGAGGTGAATAATGGCTGATAGGCGGCCATTTTGAATTTTATCAACTTCAAATTTTTCAGGATGCATCCTCTCCTGAAACCTTACAATTTATTTGATATTAATGGTGTAGCTATCTTGAGCGGTTTTCATGATATTCCGCAATATCAGGCCTGTCGGGGTGAATAATGGCCGATAGGCGGCCATTTTTAATGTTATCGACTTGAAATTTTTCAAGATGCATCCTCTCCTGAAACCTCACAATTTGTTTTATAGTAATGGTGTAGCTATCTTGAGCGGTTTTCATGATATTCCGCAAAATCTTTCAGTCGGATTTACCGATGTTATAAATTAGGTCAAAGTGCTGGGTCAACTTCCAGGTCAAGGTCCAAAAACCTGAAAAGGCACAACTAGGGACCTTAGAGAACATGTATGTGCAATATGACTGTCATCGGCCCAGTACTTTTCGAGATCTGCTCCGGAAACGAAGTGCGCGTCAAAACGTCTAGATAGGTCATAGTTCTGAACCAGAAGTAGGTCAAAGTTCAAATACCCCAAAAGGCACAACTAGACCCCCTAGGGGTGTTGTGTGTAAAATTTGAAGACAATCGGACAAGTACTTTCAGAGATATGCTCCGAAAACGAATTGTTTACGGACGGCCCAACGGCCCAACGGCCCAACGGCCCAACGGCCCAACGCCGTCACATCATCATTTTTTCCTCTGCAACCTTGCGAATTGAATTCAGATTAAAAATATTTTAACCCGTCCATTAGCCACCTGGAAGTAACCCACATACCAAAAATTGTTATCCTAGCTTATTTTCTCACAAAGTTATAGGCAAAAGAAGAGGCCAAAAAAAAACGGAGGTAGAATCCATAGCTCCCTTCGCTCACCTACGGTGACGGCGGGAGCTAAAAACTAGGGTGCATCCTCCCCCGAAACCTCAAATTTTGTTTTATAGTATTGGACTAGCATCTAACACAGTTTGCAATATATATGTGAAAGTAAATAATGACCGATAGAGGGCCATTTTGAATTTGATCGAGTCAGAATTTTTCAAGATGCATCCTCAGCTGAAATCTCACATTTCATTCTATAGTAATCGTCTAGCTATCTAGCACGGTTTACCAAATATCGGCCATGTGAAAGTGAATAATGGCCTAAAGGCGGCCATTTTAAATTTGATCAAGTCGAAATTTTCCAAGATGCATCCTCAGCTGAAATCTCACATTTCATTCTATAGTAATGGTTTAGCCATCTAGCACGGTTTACCAAATATCGCCCATGTGAAAGTGAATAATGGCCGATAGGAGGCCATTTTAAATTTGATCAAGTCTAAATTTTTCAAGATGCATCCTCTCCTGAAATCTCACATTTTGTTTTATAGTGATGGTCTAGCCATCTAGTACGGTTACCAAATAACGGCTATTTGAAAGTGAATAATGGCCGACAGGCGGCCATTTTGAATTTGATCGAGTCAATTTTTTTCAAGATGCATCCTCTCCTGTAATCTCACATTTTGTTTTATAGTAATGGTCCAGCTATCTAACATGGTTTACCAAATATCAGCAATGTCAAAGTAAATAGTGGCCGATCGGCGGCCATTTTAAATTCGATTGAGTCGAAAGTTTTTAAAAGGCATCCTCTCCCGAAACGTCACATTTTGTTTTATAGTAATGGTCTAGCTATCTAGCATGGTTTACCTGATATCAGGCCTATCGAGGTAAATAATGCTGATTGTCGGCCATTTTGAATTCGTAAGTTAAAAATTTTCAGAGTGCACCCTCCCCCGAAAACTCACACTTTGTTTTATAGTAATCAGGTAATGGTCTAGCCATCTAGCACGGTTTACCAAATATCAGCCATGTGAAAATGAATAATGGCTGAAAAGGCGGCCATTTTGAATTTGATCAAGTCAAATTTTTTTAAGATGCATCCTCATCTGAAATCTCACATTTGGTTTTATAGTAATGGTCTAGCCATCTAGCACGGTTTACCATATAACGGCTATGTGAAAGTGAATAATGGCCGATTGGTGGCCATTTTGAGCTTGGACAAGTTGAATTTTTTTCAAAATGCATCCTCTCCTGAAACCTTACAATTTGTTTTATAGTAATGGTGTAGATATCTTGAGTGGTTTTCATGATATTCCACAATATCAGGCCTGTCGAGGTGAATAATGGCCGAAAGGCGGCCATTTTTAATTTTATCGACTTGAAATTTTTCAAGATGTATCCTCTCCTGAAACCTCACAATTTGTTTTATAGTAATGGTGTAGCTATCTTGAGCGGTTTTCAAGATAATCCGCAAAATCTTTCAGTCGGATTTACCGATGTTATAAATTAGGTCAAAGTGCTGGGTCAACTTCAAGGTCAAGGTCCAAAAACCTGAAAAGGCACAACTAGGGACCTTAGAGAACATGTATGTGCAATATGACTGTCATCGGCCCTAGTACTTTTCGAGATCTGCTCCGGGAACGAGGTGTGCGTCAAAACGTCTAAATAGCTCATAGTTCTGAACCAAAAGTAGGTCAAAGCTCAAATACCCCAAAATGCACAACTAGACCCCCTAGGGGTGTTGTGTGTAAAATCTGAAGACAATCTGACAAGTACTTTCAGAGATATGCTCCGGAAACGAATTGTTTACGGACGGCCCAACGGCCCAATGGCCCAACGCCGTAACATCATCATTTTCTCTACTGCGACCTTGCGTATTGAATTCAGATTTAAAATATTTTAACCTGTCCATTATCCACCTGGAAGTAACCCACATACCAAAAATTGTTTTCCTAGCTTATTTTCTCACAAAGTTATAGGCAAAAGAAGAGGCAAAAAAAAAAACGGAGGCGGAATCCATAGCTCCCTCCGTCTCACCTATGGTGACGGCGGGAGCTAAAAATTGGAGAGATGCAACAATTACAGACAGGCCTCGGAGATCCGTCCTCCAATGTTCCGTCATTTTTGCTTCCATGTTCCGTCATTCCGATGTCTGCCTCCATCATCAAATTTCGGGGACGAAAGGGTTAAATCAATGAATAAGTGTCTCGATGTTCTGTCACGTTGTCCGCCTCCATCATCAAATCTCGGTGATGAAAGGGTTAAATCAATGCATGACTTAAGCCTCTCATTGTTCTGTCACCAGATGACGGTCAGTCACGCTGATTGTGTGAACGCCACTTGTTTGTATAATGATTGTGGCATTGCCTATGTCCTTTTCAAAACATTTCCCCAACGCTGGCTAAATGCACCTAACGTGTAAGGGATTGGGAGGGGGGGGGGGCTAATTAGCAAATAAAACCGGGCAAACACATGTTCACGATTTGAACATTGGTTTAATGCTGGGCCACTGCCTTCGACACCGTACCCCCAACAAAGGAGGAACTGCTCGTTCTACAAAACACTTCCTGACGGCAGTAATATGATACAGAACAACAAACACGAGACGTTCACCCAGTGTTGGTACAATGGCGGGCCAGTGTCCGAGACGATGGGTTCACATTGGGTGAATGTTTCCCTGGTCAAAGCCAACGTCTCGCAAATTGAAACAATGTTCGGTCATACTTGGCACAATGTTTAATTTCGTGTGTAGTCGCTAGTTAAGCCAGTTTCCAAGTTATAGCGTTAACAAAACATTTTTTTGAATCTTTGACCTTGACCTTTGACCTGATCTTTGGCAAAGAACTTTTGCCGGAGGGGTTGAATGTTTGTATAAATTATGAATTCAATTTGTTGGACCATGTTGGCGTAGTACAAAAATACATGACCGGACGGGCAGCCGGACATCCGGACATCAGGACGGCAGGACAACCCGAGAACATAATGCCTTTGCTCGTTTCGCGGCGGAGGCATAACAATGAGGAAGATACGACTTCATTGATTCTAATGGCGGCCATTTTGAATTGTATGCCCATAGGCACGTTGCATATTGCTGAATAACAATATATTTTTATTGTTAATATAAAATAATATCTTATGATATTATTATATGATGCACATTATGTACTGAACATAATTATTATGATCATGATTCTCAATATAAATGATCAAGATGACACCCAGTCTTGCTCAAATAGTTTTGCTATTCTATAAAGCCCAAGGCCTTTCCAAAACACATCTTAAATTATTTTGCTTTTCAGTTAGAGCAGCAGGATTAAATTAACACAAGACGAAAAATATTAGTCATGAATGTACACAGTCTGCTATAACATGTAACAACAGAACAGGACACAAATCCATCTGCATTTCTATATATCCACGTATCACAGCAATACTAAGTTGCGGGTATTAGAGAGAAATAAGAGATCTGAGGCAACGGTTATCATGATAATGAAGAATACTGAAATCAGCTTCTATAGCAAATTAAAGGAATATAAACATTAAAATATTTTTATACAAACCCCTTCGAATCATATTTCCAACCACTGTCTCTGTTGGTTGGGCTTGTGTTAACTTCCTACCCTCGTCTTTTAGAATCACCATTAAGTCTCTGAAAAAATGCAAATCAAGAGAAAATATTCTGTATAAAGAATTAACAACAGCTCTGTAGTTTAATGCAATAAAAATCTTCTGCATTGCACATTTGAATTATGTACATTGAATATGGTAAACATGTAAAATTATTGATAATCCAGTAAGTAAAATTGATGCTTAAGGTTTCTTAATAAATTAATTAATGAATACTGTATTAACGCAGTGTCATTTTGCTCAGTTCCGCTACCCTCGAGTCTGATAGTCCCAAAAGTAACAGTAGTTGAGGGGGTAACTCCATTTATCCCAAGGTTTGAAATAATGTCAAAGCCTCTTGAGAACGGAGTGCCAGTCTGTCAGACGTCTACGTTGTAATGCGCTAAAATTGTACATCAACTAATACATTACAAGTGAATCATGTGAATGTGGATATTAGTCAGTCTGTCGGATTACATAGAAAACTGCCAGTACAATTCACATGTATGCTGTATTATATTTACCTTGCAGTTCGCCATTTGGCTTGAGATACTATTTTTCTCAGCAAAACCACAGTGTAGTAAGCTGTGCTGAAGGATGCTCTGTGTGTTCTGTTATGGATCAAAAATCATTGATTAAAAATTCAGAACAATCGCTCAAATAGTAGCAAGTGTAACATTCTAGAAAGACGTTATAAAATAGCTGCAGAACTATCTTAACATCCTTAAAACTACATGCCTGTATCCAGCCGCCCATTTACAATATTGATCCGTGTTCAGCACGATATTGCCAATGCGATGGACATCAACCAGGCTGTACTATTAGTATTGTTAAATATGTCCGCTGCATGGGTGACACCATCGAAGCAAACATTACACATTACACAATCGTCTTGGAGTAAAGGGCAACCCATTGAAATGGTTCCGCTCATACCTAAGTGACAGATGTTTTGCTGTGAAAGTAGAAAACAGTCAATGTGCAGATCATAAACTAAGGTTAGGGCTTTCCGCATGGGTCTGTACTTGGGCCTTTTCTATTCAAGGTCTATAGATTCGGTAGCTACAGAGGCGATTCTGAACTTCTAAAGAAGCATGGCATCAAATGTCATAAGTATGCTGATGCTACCTATTCTACAGACCACATGTGCTTGGTGATCCAGTATGTGCTACATGTATCCACCCACTCAATACAAGCATGTTTTTCTGTTTAATATCTTGGAGCTCATTGTTATCAAATGATGACAATAGTTAGCTTTAATATCAACCACAAGATCAAAGTTGCATCATACCACCTGTGACGAATAAGTTCAATTTGCAAGTAGATCACAGCTGTTATTTGCCACAAAATAGTTGCTGCACTCATAATATATAATATAATATATATTACTATAATGGACTATGTCATCTGGCTTTAAAAGATGTAGACCATCTTCAGCGGCTCCAGAACCGAGCAGTAAGGCTGGTATCACGCTCGAAGAGTACAGTACATACAGAAAATTAAATATAAGATCATTGTGACAGCATGTACATGTATCCCCAGACTAGCTCCAAACCCTCTATCATCTATCCTGACTTCCAGAACACGAGACAATCGACTTCATCACAAGCAGGTGTGCTATAATTACAATCTAAAGCATTATTTTGAGGGGCAGCGAAAACAATCATATTGCTAAATTACAAACAAGAACCCTGCGGTTCTGAACATTATTGAGAGTAATTTTTTTGCATTAGACTGAGGATATTTATATTAAAGTTCAAGTCGGGAGGGGTGCTAACACTTGCGTTTTTTTGGCTTGACATGTTGATATTTATGAAATGTAATTTATATAATTTAAAAAATAAAATAAAAAATTATCTCCCTATTTAACAAAAAATAAAGAAGTGTGGCCATGGGCCCTAGTTATCCTGAGAGTGTGACGTCACTCCAGGCGCAGACTTTCACTTCCTGTAAAGCTAGCCTATTTGTTTACATTGGACTTTGGGAGGACATGACCTATTGTTCCATTTTTTATGCTTTATTTGTCTGATTACAGACATATCTACATTTCAGAACATTCTTGATTTTACATGTTACAGCTGTAGGCTACGCAGTCATGGTTTATTGCGTTGCCGTGGACTGTAAGAGTAAAACCACCTACACTGGAAGGCCTGGTTCTTCAACTGGTCTACGGCAACACATAGGTCATGTCCTAAAAACATGCCCAAAATCCAATGTAAACAAATAGGCTTGCTTCACCAGAAGTGAAAGTCTGCGCCTGGAGTGACGTCACATTTTCAGGATAACTAGGGCCCATGGCCACACTTTCCCACTTTTTTTATTTTTTTGTTAAATAGGGAGATAATTTTTTTTTTTGAAAAATTACATAAATTACATTTCATAAATATCAACACGTCAAGCCAAAAAACCGCAAGTTTTAGCACCCCTCCCGACTTGAACTTTAAGCAATGGGCCATGTAAAATTGTGATCAAAACAAATATATTTTCCGCCAATACAGCCCAGCAGATACTATGTTAAGCCAATGTTGGCTTAAGGCTGGTACAGTGTCGTATGAAGTGGGCCAGCATTGACACAATCTTGACACTGTGTGTAGATGTGTACTGGTAGCTTCAAATCACCGTACCAGATAGCGATATCCTTCTAAAGATACGACTTTTTGACATTAGCTGTTCACAGACTGTGTCACGTCTGCAGATGTCTGCCGGCCCTGCACTGACAAGATACAACTTTTTATGTTTCCACATCGTTGGGACGCATATCAGATTATAGTAGCCGAAAAATGCTTTCTGGTTATATAATTATTTTTACTGTATCTTAAATAATTTTTCTGTTATTAATTTAAAACCATGTTTAAATGGGGTTTTCGATGTAAATATTTATTTATTTACATGCGCTGCAGTTAACATCCAATGCACCCTTTGCGTTACCAGGTGCATTACACCACTAATTAGCAGGGGACGTCAGCGGTGTCCATGTGTCTGCTAGTTGTGATAAGCATCCTACTTCAAATACCTAACTTTTTCAATTATGGTCGTACGGACATGTAATAAATATCACCAGAAAACTTAATCAATGCTGAAAATTATGATAGCGCCTAAACTTATTGATTTGAAAAATAAAGCAGGGTATAGCAGTCTATCATCATTGAGAATAAACGTAAACGGGGTACGCAGCCACGACACGCCAAGCCGATGCCGCCATTGATGATGATGGCCCATAATTAAAACAACACCGCACCAACGTCTCGCGCCGACCATATTCACAGCCACTTGCATTACAGTGCCTCAGACGGTAATACACGTGAAGATAATATCTGTGCTAGTGCGTGCGCGTATTGTCTGTCTAACTCCAATCTTGGTTAACATAGAAGACGCCCGCCTCGTCTGTTTGCCATTGAATATTGCATTGTTTTTAAATTTTTATTTAGCAATGTATTATCGATCAATCCTAGAGTTTCGGGTTGAGTTAGAGTGTAATGTGTGTGACACATTAACAGAACCATAGCGTGCACAGTGTCAGTCTTGATCTCTCACAGCTATTTTTGACACCTGATGTCGGCACCTGGATTAAGTAGGCTCTACTAGGCTGTACGTTGAGTTGTGTCAAAATGACGGCAGCTCGTCAGCATTGCTTACAGCATAAGTGATGACTGCATGGTCATTGCACTGACTCAGTGATCATTAAGTCAGACAGATTGATCAGCGTTTCAGCCATACGCTGTTAAATATCACCCAGGATATCACCCACGCGCTGTAAGATTGAAAAAAGTAGCTTGCAGTGCACATATATAATAAACCAGCCCCTACTGCGTCTCCCTACCTGGCACGTTTTTTATGGATAATTCTGTGAAACGCAGTGACGTCAATCGGTGAAAACAAGGCTATATAAGACCCCTCCCTCATACTTCATTGTATTAGCCAGCTCGGCGAAAACAAAGGAGGTCAATGTCATTTAGTTTCACAGAATAAGGTACATTTTCTTGCTGGCCCACAATGGAAAACTAGGACTCAGTATTCAGCAGATAATAGTCTTAACTTTTGACGGGTCAACATCAATTGAAAGTAGCTGTCACAGTCAGTGTCGCATGTTTTGTACTGCAAAGCATATTGAGATTTGGAAAAAAACATTGCCTCCATTCCTCTAAAAACACAAGCCACTTCCAGTACTTCTAAATTACGTGTGTTACCGTTAGAACCGGCAATTAACACAGGCTGTCAACTGCGCTCATCAGACTGTCACAACGAAAATAGAGGTGTTTAATGGGTGCTGTCTTAAACATCAAATTCGGCCCATTTTACATTTTTTCTAGAGTTTTTTTCACTCCTCTCAGATCATACGACTACCCCTTTGATGCGACTTTGGTTCTCTGGCAGTATGAAAGTCGTATCAGAGGGGACTACTGTACTGTGCAAACAAAAAAAAATTTTAAAATTTTTTACTCTTGTTTTGTGGTGTCTTCCTATTGGCGCTTAAAATATAGCTAGCTGACTGATTTTGTAATATAATGGCTTTAAATATCAATTTTTACTCAGATGTTTTTTTGAAGAAAAAACGTGCCAGATATTAAGCCACACATGCTGCAAATTGTATGCACAATTTGCAGCAGTGTAAGGGTTGATATTTCACCATACTTTGTCCTTTTTCCATGTCAAATCGTCGCAATGCAAAAATTAACTTACATATAACAGGCATTGCTATATGTTTCTGTATAACCGCGTGCATTGATTCACAATAACCACTGGGCCAACAGTAGCCCAGCATTGGGGCAATGAGTTGTGCTTGCCGGGTGATAGGTGATCACAGGCTTACCACATCTGGCTTTACGTCTCTGTACAGTTGGTTCTATCCTGACTTAAAAATTGATCATTTCATCAATAATGGCGATAAGAAAGTTTGTAATATATCAATCTTGAATAGTTTGAGCTGAAAAGAACAAATATATATCTTGAATCCTGATATATTTACAATTTAAATAGATTTTGATCACAGTCAGAAGTGAGAGGGTGGCGAGTCCTCACGTATTACATAATCACAGTTAGCCTGGAGCCGGGTGTGTATTATGTGTATACACTGACATACACAGCCACAATTAACAAACATAGTAGCTGCTTACATTACAAGTAAGCAGATACTGCCTTTCGAGTTTAAAGCAGTTCCAGCTCACTCACGGAAAGTGTGATGGCCCTTTAGTATAAGACTGACCCAGATATCGCGCATGAGATTGGTCGAGATGACTTTCTTGACCAATGATGAGCCTGAGATCTAGTTCAACCTCATTGACATTACACTGTTTCAATGTCACGTGGCTGTGGCGCTAGATGCTATTAGGACCAAGGGTTAGATTTTCAAAGGCAAGATATATCATTGCAAAATATTGCATCTATATCATAATATATTTGCTTTGGAAAGTAGAACATCTGCCAGCTTCCCCCAGTTTCAAACTCTCATTGTGGCAATTTCTTAAAATTATATTAGACTAGTTTGATCCCAAGGTAAGCAATGTTTTCAGTAAAATCTATTGGCTATCTACAGGGTATAAACTGATGGCTCAACCCACAGCTCAAAAATTGGAGACCACTAACTGTCGTAAAATTGACAACAGAAATCCTAATAACTCCGCAAATACATATATATTTATGCTTATTCAGAAACAACGTTTGGTTAGTCTACTGTAGGCTATGGAATGACAGAAAACTGAACCTATGCGTTTTGCCATATTTGAGAAGATGTGAGTGATAGTCATCTGGGACACACATTATATGGACACAAAAAAACAGTGCTCAGAATCCGTTTTGTGAACCATATTAAAACATTATTGGAATGAGTTCCAATAATGTAAAAAGAGGAGTACCAGTAATCCATAATGAATCTCACTTGTCTCACACAGATCCGATATTTAAACAATTGAACCTCCTAAAAATAAACAACATATATCGCCTGCAACTATTTATATAGGGACTGACGGGTAAAAATGACAAGTCTGTAGGAGATTACATAAAATGCTTACAAGGACAATTTTCCTCAAAACACATTTGTTGAGAATTTATTGCAGGTTGATCCAAAATATAAATGTACATTGATAAATACACTGCTCAATTACTATTTATAAATACAGTTTACTATGTGATACTGGTACTCGTGAACAGTTGATGCCTGTTCAAGATACCAGTAGTTGAGTTTGTGTGTTGTGGTTGTGGCTATATTGTAATTTTATGCCTTCATAACATTTGGTCAACCACATTTACAACCCTGCCAGTTGATAACAGTGATTCCTCCAAGTGCATCAAAACCTGGGTATAGAGCACGGACTTGTGATAGAGCCAAAAATGTTGTCTCTAGCACAAATACTGAGCATTTTAATGAAATTAGTGGGTGGCGGAAACCATATTAGATTTAAAACAAGAGGACAAATAAATCAGGTTCACAGAAAAAAAGGACAATGGCAACCATAATCCCCCAACCCCCCCGCATGGTAATAATTTTTCAGGCATGGTGCATCCTTCCCTGAATTGCCACAGTAGGCTAGACCATTATTTTACACTTAATGGTCTAGCCATCTAGCACAGTTTGCCAGATATTACACATATTAAATTCAATTTTAAGTTTGATAGAGTTGAAATTTGTCAGGTCACATCCCTCCTGAAACCTCACATATTGCTTTACAGTAATTTAATGGTCTAGCTACATGTATCTAACAGGGTTTGTGAGATATCAGCAATATGAAATTGAATATAGCGATTTTGGCCGAGTAAAGTCCCACATGGAAATATTTACCGGTATTACTGTATACATCAAAGATAAGGATGTCTAGCGGGTCACTTGGGAGGAGAAAATTGCTAATCAATAATTTTTAAACAAATTTTCCCCATGTTAAGTTGTTGAAAAGTTTTCACACTTTTTAAGTCACACTTTTTAAGAGTTCAAATGGAAAGTTTACAGAGGAATCCCCTAAAAATCAAACTAAAAGCTGTGGCTGGTTGAGACAGTCATTAAAACCAGAAGGGTGAATTTTTTGTAAACAAAAAGTCAAGATGTCTTCCCCCTCCTGTGCAGCAAGTACTAATATTTCCTCTCTGAAACCTCCTTGAATTCACCTCACATTTGTTTTATTCTATCAAATTGTCCAGCTATACAGTCGATTTATAAAATATATCAGCAATACTATTAAAGTAAAGTAAATAATGGACAAAAGTAAGCTATTTCGTATAAAATTTGATAAAGTCCAAATTTTTCAAGGTGCATCCTTCTCTGAAGTCTCTTATTTCTTATGGTAAACTAAGGGTCTACCAATCTAGCACGGTTTGCAAAAATCGTGCATATTATATTTTAAAAGTAAATAAGGCTGATAGTTGGCCATTTTGAATTTGATTAAGTTCTTTCCACACTACCCACCTCACATTTTGTTTCACAGTAATCATGGTAATGGTCTAGCTATTTTAAGTGGTTTTGAATAATATTCAGCAAAATCTGTTAATTGAATATACTACTGTTAAAATTATGCCAAAGGCACAACTACAAAACGTTTAGATATGCAATATGGCTGAAATCCACCCAGTAGTTTTAAAAATCTGCTCTGGAAAACCAAGTGCATGTCAAAAATCCCCCCCCCCCAAATTGTTTTCTTAAAACTGAGTTTTAAATTTTAGTGCTTAAGATTGAAATGACAGCCAAATATGAAAAAAACTTTTATTTTTTTCTGCCAACACAATAAGATCAAACAAGTAGTTCCTGAGATATGCTCCGGAATGAAAAGTGTGCAGGTCAACACTGACAGAAGTGAAACAACCTGTCTTTAGAGAATGTTTTTACTGAACAACAGGCCTGCTGAACTATATATTTTATCTGACCTGTGTTTTTTAGCAGACTACATAAACTGTAAGCTCCTATTGTCTACGAAAAACATTCTAGAAATATATATTCAACAAAATACATACTTATTTTAATTTATCATTATAAGATTTGATACTATTTTAATTTATCATACGACTTTACTTAACATGGTATATTTCAAACACTATTATGTGTAATATTCAACAGGTTATACATGTCAGTATTTCGGTAATTCAGTATTATAGTTTCCTTTAAAATGAGATAGAAAACTAGAAACATACTCCTGTTTTAGTTCTCTTATGAATTTCTCGACCTGGTTACTCAACTCTGTGTCAGGAGGCATTTTCTATGACTTGTATTTTCAATCCTGAAATAAAGAACATTTGTAATAATATTATTGACAAAATTGATTTAAATAAGAAGAGACTCCATTACTTTTACACTTGGCCCACCTGTTCCAATAATCTTGAAAGCTTGATTACTGGTCATTCATGAAATTTAGCAACCACTCCTTTCTAGTCATTTAGCAGCATCTGTGAAAATTTTATGAAATTTTAGTGAGAATTTCAGGATGTTTAGAAGTACCGGGTAGATTTGTAATGTAATTCTGAGATTAAACATGGATGAAGTTGAGGAATGTTCCAAAAAATCCACCCCCCCCCCCACCTTGATGGCGTTTTTTTTCTGGGGACGAAGCCTGCCACCCCTTCGGGAACCGATGTAAGATGGGGTAGGCCTAACGCCAGCGCCATGCTATTGATTCAACCCCTATTAACATGATTAATGCTCTAGAAATACATATTAATTGAGTTTACCTAATTGATTGACCATTTATGATTTTGAAACATTCTATCAGTTATCAATTAAGTGAGAGCATTTCAAAAGCATCCTTCTAACTATAGTATGTTTCCCCAGATCCTGGGAGTAGGCCTAGCCTTTTTAAATTTCTCTGTGCTGTTAAGAAAATTTGTGTGATTTTTTTCTTGGATCATATTTTCATCTTCATCCAATTCATCCCTGAACATTTGGTGGAATTCAAGTTAGAATTTTTGGCATGTGCAATAAAATATCAAAAAAAATTACAAATGTCTCATTTTACCAGTAGTGCTAGTAGTCTACCATGAAACAAAAATTTAATTTATAATATTCATGATATCACTTGCCATATCCAGATATCATCAAATGGTCTGACTTCGAAAATACATAAGAAAAAATCCACCAAATTGTCAATGATGCTAGGGGAGATCAACAAATGATTCGAGATGACGAGAAAAATTTCACACAAAAAATAGCAACCAAGATTATTGAAAAAAGGCCATAGCTTGCTAATTTCCGTTGATATGGTAAATATAGTTGATAAGCTCGTAATTTCAAGCTGAGGACAGTGAGGAGTACCGAACTCCCTGATGGCGGCCACTATATATATAGTATATGATTACTGGCTGCCATCACTGCATCAAGGAGTTTGGCACACCTCATTGTTCAAAATGTGAAATTCCAAGCTTGTCTATATACAAAACATGGGCGCGCGTGTAAAAATACAGTTCAACAGCTGCTAGTAAACCTGGTAAACATGTAGTGATACAATCTCCCACGTGCGAATAGCGTGTCACATGCAGTGTGGCAAAATAGCGCGGCTGACTGGGGAGTGTGTTCACACTGCTAGCGCCAGACTTGCCACAATGTAGCTGACACACAGTGTAGGCCAAGTGATGTGCCAACTATTAGATTATGAAGTCACTTGTGATGCATGTAACCTCCATGTATGCACATACATGGAGTGACGTATCCAGTAAACACGCGACATTGAGCCTTACTGGTTTACTGCTGGGCAACACTGGCCAACATTATGTCCTAAAAA
This sequence comes from Flabesymbios commensalis, assembly GCA_964017125.1. Taxonomy (NCBI): domain Eukaryota; kingdom Metazoa; phylum Annelida; class Polychaeta; order Terebellida; family Flabelligeridae; genus Flabesymbios; species Flabesymbios commensalis. Next base: position 98,119,337 of record OZ024902.1, read on the forward strand.
ACTTTACATATTGTGTTTCCTGTGATAAATTGCTGGTAATGGTTAACCATGTTAACTGCGATCAGCATTGATATGCTTGTGAAAGCATGTGCTGGAATATCAGAATCCCAATGCCTTTATGGACGGACACTACACGTAGTTTTATACCTGTACATAGTCCAGTCACATGCATCAGTACAAAGCATAGTGTCAGCCAACATGCCGCTGAAAAAATATATTAATGTATAATTGTAATGTATGCTACATAGAATAAATCATCCAAGCCATGATTATACAATTTAAATAAAAAATCAACTTCTCAATGTCCGATATGGTTTCAAAATGGCCCATTGTTTTTCTGGGAAAGGGGCCATTGGCGCATTAAGAAAAAATCCTTCTTAATCACTGAAACATAGATAGATCTAGAAACGGAAATAGTTGTGCTCCAGGCCAAATTAAATTGAATATTATTATATTTCTAAAAATGTACCATGTTAGCCAAATTTTGCGAAAAGTTTACCGATAGTATATGATGATAGGACATGACTTGGAAATGGCCTGTGCCTGTGGCTGTCCAAAATAGTCTAATTGTGTCCTGAACCTAGACTAGTTAGATTCATAGACCTAGGCTAGGCCTACTCACAGATTGACCGCGTACAAAATCATGGGACATTTCTTTGGACTGTCATATCGGAAAATATTGGGGAGTAATCAGGTCAAAAATAGGTTTTTTAGAAGCAGTAACATTTCAGTTCCGTGCTCGCATGCTTAGTTTAGACTAGAGGTCGCACAGGCACAGTCATTAAAAAGTTATGAACATTTTCCGAAACTTGGGGCGGGATCGCTCTCAGTCACCTGACCGCCATGTTGGATTATTCGGGTGAAGCAAATACAGACAGGCCTCCAAGATCCGTCCTCCGATGTTCCACCATCTTCTACAGCCGTCATGGTTTTGACGGGAACGGATCTGCCCAATGTATTTTTGTGTCTATGTTCCGTCATTCCGATGTCCGCCTCCGTCATCAAATTTCGAGGACGAAAGGGTTAAATCAATGAATAAGTGTCCCGTTGTTCCATCACGTTGTCTGCCTCTGTCATCAAATCTCGTTGACGAAAGGGTTAAATCAAGCATGACGTAAGCGTCTCATTGTTCTGTCACCAGATGATGGTCAGTCACCCTAATTGTGTGAACGCCACGTGTTTGCATAGTGATTGTGGCATTGCTTATGTCCTTTTCAAAACATTTCCCCAACGCTGGCTGAATGCACCTAACGTGTAAGGGATTAGTGAGGGGCTAAATAGCAAATAAAACACGGCAAACACATCATTGGTTTATTGCTGGGCCACCGCCTTTGACACCGTACCTCCAACACAGGAGGAAGCGCTCGTTCTACATAACACTTCTTGACGGCAGTGATATGATACAGCACAACAAACAGGACACGTTGACCCAATGGTTGTACAATGCTGGGCAAGTGTCTAAGATGATGGCTTCACATTGTACCAGCATTGGGTGAATGTTTCCTGGGTCAATTTAAGCCAACGTCTCGCACGTTAAAACAATGTTCAGTCATATTTGGCACAATGTTTAATTTTGTGTGTAGCAGCTAGTTATAAAGCCGATAAAGATTAATCAATTTGACCTTCAATATGTCTGGAGTTGATAACAGCACCGAAATGTTTGATTTTGTTAGCTAAATCTATAGGTATCTAACAATTTCTGTGAACAGATCAGAATTATTCATGTCGTCATCTACGTTGAGGACATCAATTTCATAGATATACTCTGAAGCCGTGAATACCTTGTGTTTCGGTTAACAGGAAGTGTCAACACATATTTGAGCGTTAAATGGTTTACCATTGTAAAAAGAACAGTAGGCCTATGTAAAGCTCTACATTAACAAGAAGACAATAGTCGCACGTCTGGCAACATGAAAGTCGGAGCAATAAGCCACTCGCCCGAGTAATGGCAAGGTGCTAAACACAGTGAAATATGTTAGATCTGATCACGGCCATCTGTCAACACCTCAGTTGAGTATTATTGCTTGGAGTCATTACGACTACCAAATGAAAACATTATTATTCGGTTAAGTTAACAATTGAAACAGATTAAAGCAATTAATACTCCTTTGTTCTTTTACTGTGATCATGGAGATAGTAGAGCCTTTACTATCTCCATGCTGTGATAAACATATTAGGTGTATAAAAGACCCAGTAGGATTATAGTAGTCATTCAGTTTCACCATGGCTTCGAATCAATGCAAACGACGACGCACTGACCTCAATGGGAATAAAAAACGAGCTCTGATATTGCCGCTCATTTTGCCAAATAGTGGGACGTGACAGTGAGTTGCACAGCAGTGGGTGATATTTGAACAATTGTGGTCAACCCTTCGTGCACCAGACACTACCTCTACCATATCTAGAAAACAGACATGTGTCACCGACTTTTTCCCAAAATAAAATCAGAATGTACAAATATTATTTTAAAAAATTATGTAATTATATATTTCAAATAATAAAAGCATGCAATTATATATTTGAAATAATAAAATTCTATTTGTATCATATCATTCTGACCTCAGAGATTATATCTCTGATACCACACGCTCATATCGCCATATGCACGCATGGGGATTGAGCAGATTTATCACCCTTTAATGAGCGTTACCACGTGATATTATAACCATTCCTATAACCACGGAACTATTTTTGTTTTCACTTCCACTCATTATTCATGCTTTTTTTAATATTGAATTTGATCTTGGAGTTTGCTACAGGTAAGGGCTATTTAATCTGTTTAGTAATGGATGCATAGTACCAGCACAATTCGCATGTCATTCAATAATTTATATTTGCCAGTGTTTTGAAGCCGATTGTAAATTCTGTCAGAAAAACATAAACATGGACCTTTTCACAGCAGCAGAAAAAGTAATCCATTGAATGTTTTATATTTCTCTGTGAATAGAAACTCATATATGTTGCGGAGTAGTGGTGTTTTATATCTGCCATATATATTCAGGACGCTGAAGCGTGTTTATAAGCCTACAGTTGTTATATCAACAAAACTGCTCAAAATGAGCAGTTTTTGTCGAAACATGCCACATGGCGTGCGGCTACAGAGAGAGAGCAGGGTTGAACTGAGCGACATCTGTGTCAGTGTCAGTGAGTGTGTAGAGAATGGTAGGCCCCCCAGTGCACAATTTTGAGGCGAGTCCTTGTGGCCTGCCGTGATTTTAAAGGTGTGGGACACGCTGATTATTCACTCCAGTGTGGCCTGAGACCACACTGGCTCTTCTAAGTAAAAAATCAATAAGGTGAGCCTGATCTCAATCATGAGAATGCAAACTTAATTGAAGCACAGATAATAATAAAAAAGGAAAGTGAAGACAATCTAAATCACAAGATCACCGATATTAATTGCAAAATAATTGTTCAATTAAAAAAATGGTCAATTAAACACCTTAAACTATAGCATATAAAAAAGTTTGTGCTGTTTGCGTGACCCACAGGACTCTTCCAAGTTGGGCAGGACTCTTCTCATTTTTACAAGAGAGAGTCCTTATGCCAAACTGGAAATCTGGTCCAAAATTGTGCACTGCCCCCTATCATATATATGTTGTTATTTTGTTCGCACAACCAATACATCAGAGGTGGGCAAGTGGTTGCCACATCGCCACATGTGGCGACAGAAGCAAAATATCTGTAATGTAAATATTTAAAAATGACCATTCAGAGCACCTAAAAGTAGCCATTTGTGGCGACAGGACTCATTTCACCTAATATTTTCACCATGTACTAGGCCTAATATAATAACATTACAGTATGAATTAGATATATAAATATTCTCGATTCCAACACAGTTGGAGGGCGGTGGGGGAGCTGCTCCGAAACTCTTGGCGTCTTGCCATATTCGAAGTTCCGTCATATTTTTTGGGAACAGATGATGACGTAACAACTAACATGGAGGTCTCTCTGTACATCCATCCACGGCCTCGGAGAGGACGACATGGCAATCAGCAGATCACCAGCTCACTGACAGCAGTGACACTGTCATTGTCACTGACTCTGTTACAGACATATGTTTAGCAATTATCGCTCATGAGTCATGTGTCGTGTGATACAGAGTCTGTATCACACGACACATGACTCATGAGCGATAATTGCGGATTATTGTGGCTTGCATTAACTGAGAGATACCAAGACCAGAACAGGTGTAAATTAAACATTGTTTAACAATAACATAATATCAGTTTGTACTAGTCTAGAACTAGGCCTATACCTACTGTCAATTGTGAGCTTCGATATGAGTAATTATTACTTTTAAAAGCTTCTAACAGAACGTAGAATTTAGTTGGATAAGTCTAGATTCAGAATCTGTAATAAAAATTAAATTCTCATGAAAAGCTTAATAATTTTTTCAGCCTTATTTTGTAGGCTAACGGGGAGGGGGTCTGGTATTTTGAATTGCAACGTATTTATTACATCCTAGCGAGTGTGTAGATCTATATAAAATATTAGGTGAAAATCTAATTAATATAATGTTACGTATATGATGCACCACGCGGTACCCTGGGCCTGGGGTACCAAATAGAAATCCGCCATTTTGTTTAATTATTTAATTTATTTATACCCTGGGTACCAGAAGGTTTAAAATAATTTTAAAAGAGGGCAAAATTAGATGTGAAACGTTCTTATTTTGCAAAATATTCTTGTTTTGAGGGCATTTTCGTCACTAAGGACTATTGTTAAAGGTGTAGTCAACTGTCAAAATTCGCAGGACAAGGGTCCCCCAGAAGGCGATAGTGCCCGTGGGTAGGCCAAGGCCCTATTCCATAATAATACTAAATATGCGTTTCATACCCAAAGCCTCATTAAGAGCAAGTTTCCAAATCACAGCAAGTTTATATATACTTGAGCGACATCTATGAGTAACAATTCCATCGAATCTCAAAGCCCTTTGTCCGGGATCTTAGCTGGGCCTTGCTTTGCAAACAAACTGACTGTATTACTGTGGGTATTTCGAAACAGGTTGACCCCATGCTGTACCGACACCCAGTGAACACAACACATTTGTTTGACTTTGTACAATGTTGGACCAACGTAGAAGACGTTGGGCCGACGTTGTATAAATGTTATACAAATGTTTTGTGTTTGCTGGGAAGGAGGACTTTCTCTCAAACATTGTACATTTGTGCAATGTTGGTTCAATGTTGGGCCAGCGTCGCAGACGTTGGCCTAAAATTAAAACGACGTTGGGCGAGTGTCTCGTTAGAGTAGTATCCAGTCTTATAATCAGGTTACTTCATCAACCACACTGTACTGTATGCTGAAGGCTTACACGCATGCGAGTTTAGAACCTGACTCTATCTTTAAAACATCTTCCAATGTCGGAACCTAGCTGTTGCAAACCAAATTGCCGCCGCATTCACTAGGTGATGCTGCAAATCACGCGGTACCCCGGGGTACAACGGTATCCTGGTGTACCGCGTGTTGCATCATATCTAGTAGGCCTATAGACCTACTTCATAATAGTTGTAGGGCCTATGTATCCTGTGAAACACAATAGCCTTGACCTCCCATATTTTACCGAACTAGTAGCTAAATACAATGATGTATGGGGGAGGGGGGTCTTACCTGACTTTGTTTTCAACGAGCTGCTATTCAAAATGGTATCCGGTGACGTCACTGCGTTTCATAGTAGGCCTATATGCAGACTGAAATATTAAATATATGCCTATAACTATACCGATAGCTTATAATTCTGTATTTTTTTTAAGTCTCTTCCATAGTCGCTATTCAAAGAAAAAACGGAAAGATGGGCTAAACGATGAAAATATGAAAATAATGTTACAAAATATTTGTTTTCTTTGCAGATTCTGAGTGATAAGCAAACAAGAGTGAGCCCCCCCCCCCCCTCTTAACATGTAGGTCCCTATGAAGTTAGTGACGCGACGGTCCAGCAGAACGTGTTGACACATTAACACATTCGGTCTTCGGGGCGAAGAGTTAGGCCGTCCTAAAATATACAGGTACATATAGTGTTGTATAATGCACTATGAAACAGTTAGTCCCTATAGTCCACCCGTAGGCCTACGTCTTTTCTTGTCTTTTTTTGTCTAAAATTGTCTAGTCTAAGCCTACTCTATGAATTATGAGCGATTATATTATAATTATATTTGTCCGCGCTACCAATGCACCGTAGCCTATATTATAAATTGCCTAGATCTTTTTAATTACTGATATATTGAATTCAATATACCATATTTAAAAATGTACACTATCAATTATGAGCGATATATAGGCCTAATTATATTATTTCGCGCTACCAATGTAGACCCTACAGTACCCACTGGGCATATAGTGATACGTACACCGTTGTTGTGGCAGTGAATAAACGTCATTGACGTTGATTTACAACTACATGGACGTAGTTGCGACGTTGTTACTTTGACTTTGTACTCCAGAAGCACCTCCTTTTTGGAGTATCAGGCTGGAAGGGGGAAAGGGCTGGTAGAATTAGTCAACCAGCTGACTCTTGAACGCTGCCACAGTTTTTACGACGTTGAATCAAGGTAAATGACGTTGATTCAACGTCGCAACAACGTCGTGTGTCTAGTGAGTATGTTATATCGGGTATATAGATCTTTATAATTATATTTAATATAATTAAAATTGTGTGTTGAGTTTTTTGAAGTGAGATCAGGAGCAGGCCCATAGGCTAGGCCTTGGACCAGCATTATAATATTTTTGATGAAAAGCTGGCATTCAAGTTTTAACAAAATGTTTCGTCTCCGCTCACTCATAAAGATTCGGTATTGTGGGGTGGCTCTAAGACCGAGGTAGCAGGCTCGGCCTCAGACTGCAAGGGCTCGAATTTTGAATCTTATGTCTTGAGGGCACGTGTCATCTCATTCATCTCACCATCCTCAGGAGCTGTTCTCGATCTGGCCCAATTTAGCCTATATGTGGACAAAGGTGGCCTAAAGCCCCATTTATTCATTTTTTTCCGTGTATATGCGCTGGTAAGATGCATGCAATCTCGATAGATGGTTAATTGCCTACAAGTAGGCCTAAAGTTTTTACACATTTTTAAATGTCAAAAATGCCATCTTACAGTGCTGCCATGCAGGGTTGCTGCGGCCCGGTAGGTAGCCAATCTTGTCATTTCGGGAGTTGTTCATTCGACGGTGGAAGATAGTCCAGAATAAAACCCAGCTATTCGTTGGTTTCTCTTTCAATTTTCTGATTTTCGATTTAATGAAATTTTGCAAGCAGTATTTTCTAGTTTTTTGCCATTTTCGTTTTTTTGACAATTTCTTAAAAACTCTTTCAGATATAGTTAGACCATTTGACATGTAGGAAATTGCTATATTATGACCCTCTTCTATAAAGCCCAAGCTGTAGGCCTACAAGTAGGCCTATACCGGCAAACATTAGGCCCATTCGAGTGGCTGTTTTCGTCGTCGACGTTTTTTCGTCAAATAGGTCAATGGTCATTCAACAAAAATTTGACTATGAATTTTTCCGTCTCGTTTCGTCGACGACGGGAAAAGATCAAACAGCCAATCAAGTAGGATGATAACAAAACGAAAAAACGTCGACCACGAAAACAGCCCCTCGAATGAGCCTATCGATTCAAATGCTGGTCGATATTATCAATGGTATTGCCCCCCCCCCCCCGCCGTCTGAGACGTTGGCCCAACATTGAGCCAATATTCGGTCAATATCTCAGACTCGTGTTTCTTGGGACAAGCAAGTGTTGACATCATAGTAAAAGAGTTACCCCTAATCATGTCTGTGGTCGACACAGTAAAACAATATTGCTGGTAGTACCGTATTACATTCCTAAAAATAGTGGAATCCTTCTTGATCTCTTGACAGTTTTGTCTGCAAATCAGTTATCAGGGTTAGTGATACAAAGATTGGTACTGGTAGGGTAAGCATGTTTCCCCTTATAATTAGTATCTTCACTTCTTTTTTTAATCAATATTTTCATAGTAAACAAAAAACGTCAAAAGTAGCATGGTCAATACTTTAAAAATCAAGATAGAATGTATTTTGTGTTTGTTGTTTGTTTGGGATAGCTAGCCCTGAGTGGGGCTGTCCGGGCCTTCCTACGTTGTCAAACGCACTCTAACTCCAGGCAAGGATTGAATGTATCTCTTAGAACCACTGAGTGCCAAGCCGATTGCCTCACTGTGCGAATCTGCCGCCCAGCAGCAACCCGCATCTTCAGCTTCTCTTCAGTACACCCCCAGACACAACTTCGTAGAGTCTCAGATCGCTCCTCGTACTCAAAAAGCACGCATTGATCCATTGCCAAGCGGAGCAGCCCAATTATATATCATATCAGCGACAGACTGTCTGTCTGTTTCCGGACCTCTCGAGTCTTAACAGACTCAGGCGGCGGGACCGGCCTTCGTTTATCTGTTATCCCATAACAGACTGATCTGACAGGGGAGCCGATTTCTCTGTTGTCACAAAGCAGACTGCTCGCGAAAAAGGCGGTGAATATCCGTGCCCATGATCTGCGACTGCCTCAGACTTGCTATGGTATGCTGCATGTTATGAGCACCTATAGGCCCCTACCCATCGCCCTATCTGCAGTTTGACAATGGTTTCAAATTGCCCACCTTTAACTGTTGCCGCACTAATTGTTACCCGGTCATCAAGCATCTGTTGCCAGACTTGGGGTCGGTGAAGGTTGTGGGTATTTATTTCCGAGGATTGAGAAAGCCCCAAACTTGTTGTGGTTATGCTGCATGTTGTGAACACCCACATTCTGAATGCCATCTCTATGGTGTGATATTTGTACAAGGGCCCACCCCCATTGTCTGTTGCCTGATATTTATTCGTTTTCCTGCCCCACGCCCCCCCCCCCCCCCAGGGCTATCATCCAACTCGTTTCATAACCGACTGATCACAAGGAAGGTGAGTATCCGTGGCCAAGATGTGAGACTGCGTCAGACTTGCTATGGTATGCTGCATGTTATGGACACTCATACCATGCATACCCATCGCCTTTATTTGGTGTGAGATTGGTTATGCCCCTCCACCATTTGTCTGTAGGAGTTGATGGGAGCACAGAGGGAGGCAGGTTGCAAAAGTCTCGTACAAGATGATAGGATGGTTATGAGGGGAGAGACACATTGTGATTATAGATAGGGTATGGGGCTGAAAGTCAAGTAGGGGCTGAGGAAAGGGTTAGTCGACCCTGGACGATGTTGAGTTTTGCGGGAGGGAGATGGGGTGATAGGGGATTATGCAATATTAGTTTATGAGATAGGGTCGGGGGTCTTGTACCAATTGAAGTAGCATATTATACATTACGATGTGGAGCAAGGGTAGGGAGAATATACAATCGTATCTCAAAGCGAGACACTAATGGTTGCCCGATTACCCGAGGCAACTGATTTTTGGTGGGGGCACGTAAACATTTTTTTACAGACAGTGGCCCCTGGGCAATAGCTTCAATTTGCAGCATATTAAATTTCAGCGACTCATTCATCACGGTTAATGTGAATCCGACTAATCAATCAATAAATCAATCAATAAAACTTCTATAGCGCGTAGATACCTGCGGACCGAGCTCAGAGGCGCACAAATCATTAGCTTGATGACTGATCGTGTGTCATAATCGAGGCCAAAGCAGGATCGTCAACTGGGAGCCGGGCTACTGAGGAGCTAGGGTGGGAAAGCCAGATCAAATAGGTGAGATTAAAATAATTTTACCCAGGTGGCAAACATCATATTTAGAAAAAGGACACAGCGTGTTGTAAAAAGGTGGACACTTGAAATGATATCTACATATATTTAGGATCACAACCTTGGTGCAAAACGACTACTGGAAATTGGCAGGAATCCAATAATGGCGGCCATTACCGAAAAACCTGAATTTGTCAATATATTGGTCAAAATTTGCTTTTAAAGTTGTCTAGACTTACATTTTTAGATAAATATAAAACCAGTCTTGAAGTGATGTTATGTCTTGTTAATATACTAGTTAGTACAAAAAAATTACTTCCATGTTTTGAATATAATCAACATTTCGCACTGGATATGACATTAAACACCATGCGATGCTATCTCCTCTAGTGTGTGTTACGTTTCATCAATTCAGTGATGGACTCATATCAGACATAGTAGGCCAAGTTTTGTGCTCATATGCGACACTCATATCGGATTTGGTTTAGAAAAATGGCACCACAAAGTGTCTATTTCGGGTTCTGAAACTTCCCAAATTGACCACATGTTGTTAAAAAATTAATTTTACTGCACCAAGGCAATATTTATAAGGTATTTGTTTCTATATATCGATTTTCATTTGGAAATGTTTCTTAAAGAAATGTGCATGTCAGAATCACAATAAGAATTTTTGTTCCAACTGCCTACAGGTGTGAAAAAAAAGATATTTGAGTGTCCATGTATTTCGTCACGTCAGCACGAAGGTAAAACTCAGAAATACACATAAGAAATGTTTCCAATGTGTCTGAAAGTGTATCATATGAATATTGCTTTACGTCGCTTTCTGCACAATCATGGTAATATTGCGACAGAAGGAAGCCCAAAGCCGGGACTATGCCCTACTCTTATGCCCTACCCTACTCTTTATAGAGAGGCACATGGCGCAATGGTTAGAGCGTGGCGCTTTGCCGATGTCGAATCTCGCTTGCTGCAGGATTTTCAGAGAAATATCATGTTTCTCCCCTCTCAATATTGGGACATTGTTTCGATGTTGTGTCCTTGGGCAAGGCACTCAACCCTCAAATGCTTCACTTGACTCAGGTGAAAATGAGTACCTGGTAGGACAGAGATGGCAATGTGTATGATATGTTCAATGCGCCGAAATGGCTGCAGGACTGTATGCTCTCCGTGGAGTTGAGATGTCACACGAATGAACAGGTCCAGTGACCAGGGGGTAAAATTGTAAAGTCGGATGATAGGTCTTCAGATTTGATATCAGACTATAAACCTGCACCTTTACCTTTATTTCGAATGACTTCAAGGGCTCTTTATAGTGCATAGTACCATTTGCAGCACTATACACTCCATGCCTTTAAACAGTTTGGAGCACTCTATAGGCACATGAAAGTGTATCATACTTTGATACAAAAATGTCATCTTTGTATATATAGTTGGGGAATATGCATATACATTGAAGGAATGGCATATCTTACAATGCTATCGTGACAGTGTCAAGTCCCTAAATTCGTTCAGGTCTCATAAATGCTTTAAGATATGAACAAGATTATTTTTTTCTGACTACCTACCATCATCATGATCATGGCAAGCTAGTTCCGGGAAACATGGGTAATGGGGAAATGAAAGTTGCGGGTCAGTTGAAATAACCTGCTCTGATTGTTTTACGGTCAAATAAAGCAGGTATCAATATGGGCTGTGACTGTATCATGGCACAGTACTGTAAACATAGTATTAGTTGTGCAATTAAATATTTAAACACTATGATGCTGTGCATAATAATATGCATGGTCCGTTCACACAATTTACTGAACATAGGCTGCATTTGTATATGAGCCACAGCAGTCGTAAAAATGTGCTATCATGAGATAAGTTTGGACACCTTTGTTGTTAATGTAACAATATACTTGACACATATTAGTGTATCGTGACGTGCCCTTTGACCCTTCATATATTAACGTGACACTTTCTGTGACATTGGAACTATCAACGTGACAGTGTCATTTATAGGTGCCCATATGTGAAATCCAAAGATTTGTGTTAAGTCCAATTGTGTTTACATATCCAGTATTATATCTGTGGTTGAAAAATGTTCTTTAACAACAGAATGATTTGGGGCGTATCATTTGCATAAATATTTCTAGCTGTGTACATATAAATTCTGGGCAAGGATGCGACTTCTTTAAGCACTGTTGCTAACGTGACACTAGCAACATGTCAAAATAAACGTCACGCTAGAATGGCCTAGCTCCAACAAAAAACATGCTTAGCTTTAAAAAATATACTTTTTTAATCAGAAATATAATTTTCTGTCTTTTATTTTTCACTTGAAGCTGCTTCGTTGTCCCTAGGCCTACATCTTTTAAATTTAATTGTATTTCTTTATTAATAGAATACTCTGTATTCTTGACATTCATTAGATGTGAAGTGTCTTGACTTGTGTCACATTAGATGTTGCTGTTATTGCAAACCATCGAAATATAGTTATTTTAGCCTTTCTACAATGCAATAATCTAAAACCAACAATACAAACACTTATTTTTGAATGGGTGCAAAAAAATTCTAGCCAGCGAAGTGGCTTCTGGTAACACCATTGTCAACGTGACATTAAGAAAGTGTTAACAAAACGTCACGTTAGCATACTTTAAATTCAACAAAAATAGCACTTAGTGTTTATGATTAAACAACCTCCTTGTTTTAGCACAGAGACAGTCTACAGTCTTTTAATTTAAATTTGAATATTGTTTATGGTTGCTTCATCGTTCCTAATTCTTTCAGCAGATTCTATAGTAATTCTAATAAATCATTTATATTTTTTTCACAAAAATCCCTTTCTTGTTCTATTGATTCATTAAACTATCCCATTGACAAAATTATCTGAAAACTAAAAAAGGACTGCTGAAATGAGTAAATTTTGACAATATTTTTAGCATATTTACAAAACATTATGGTCAGGAAGTCAATGTGGCCCTGTGACTTTATCGTATTTGATGTCATATTATAAATCACTTTTGATAAGAAAGCAGCATGAGCATTTGATGTCATAACAATTCTATGTTTATTTATTATAATAAACTTTATATAAAATAAGTATTAGCCCTTGTAGTGTTATAGCATTTGGTATTATAATCACTTCATAACATAGTCGGTGCTGGTAGTAGTAATTTTCGCACCCATCTAGGGGAGTTTCATTAGGGGTCTGTCCCGTCTGTTGTATGCTACATGACATGGTACGGAAGCATTAGCCTACAGTGATTATATAAGGGAAGCTGCAGCCTACATATGTCTGGCTATAATATTGGGGCGGATTGCCAGCCAATGCAGTTCCCGCATCTGCCATCAGTGCAGTCACTGATGTTGGCCGTGGTAGAGCCTTAAACAACCGGCAATAGTGTTTCACATTACGTCTCTCACGTGGGATAATTACCTTCAACTAGGGGCCTACTGCTACTCTGGCGACTATCTGACCAGAGGATAGCGGAGCTTTGCTAAAAATAGAAGTAAACCTCCGTCAATAAAAATGAAATGAAATAAATCGGGCTTTAGGCCACCTTTGTGCACATAGAGGCTAAACTGGGCCAGGAGAACCTCCTGAGGATGGTGAGATGATTGAGATGACACTGTCCTCCAGACACAGGATTCGAAATTCGAGCCCTGGCGGTCTGAGGCCGAGCACGCTACCTCTCGGCCACGGAGGCTCCCCACAATACTAACTTTCACACGTGGATGGGGAAGAAACAATTTTGTTTCTTTCAAACCGCCGAGACCGGGAACCGAACCCCGGACTCTGGCGTGAAAGGCAGCGGTGCTAACCACTACCCTAGGGCCCCCGCCCACCTCCGTCAATGCTTATTTTTCTGATTTTTATGATGTAAAATATGTTTTGTTTTTAATAGGATCAATGTCATAATTACTCATCGTAATATGAAAAAATCATACTTGATAGATGGCAAAAGCATCAGTTCCAACTCCCAATACCAGGGGACAGCACTGAGAGCGATTTCACGTTTTGTGCATGGCCTTTTGTATTATCATTATCACTGATTATGTCAGGCAGGGAAGTTGAAGCAATGCCGGTTCAATTTTGGCCCACTGACCAGCATTAAATCAGTATCGGTTCAACGACGTAATAATACGTCTTGTGCTTTGCGGGTGATGCTGAGTTATAGCCTGTTGGATCATGATGCTTCTGCTGTCATACGCCGGTTCCTGTGGCTTTGTCACTACTTCAAAGGAATGGTTTTGCCCCTTTTAGATATGTATGCAGTTTATAGTATATATGGAGAGAAATCATTTCCCGTGCCAATGTTATTGCTGTGAAAAGCTGTGGAAACCTTTTAACCCTTTACCTTCTAGTGACCTATATGTTCAATATAAAACATCTCTACCCATAAAAATCAGTGTGCCTACCTTTGGGTTTTCAATTTAAGATATTGCATTTTTATGTATTTTATAAATTTGGGTAATTTTCATTTACTGTGAAGTAGGAATTGCGTAACTATTTATAATTCACAGTGGATTAAAATATAATTAAATTTCAGAGTAGGTAACAAGAAACTGAAGCATAAAGTATTAACACTATTAAATTGAAAATATTGTGTGTGAAATTGAGTGTGGTTTTATTGTCTGAAACTGAATTATTTACACAGTGCCATGATTTATTATTTACAAGCTAACCGAGAAAATGGAAGAAATATATATAACGTTGGACTTCATATGTTTGTTTCATTATTATACTTATCAGTGTTCTGATAATTTGTAGAATGACAACTAACATTAAATTTAATGCACACCTACCCCCGACATGGACTTTAAATATACTTGATATACTGTTTCAGACATTATAACAATCAACGTTTTAGGCATTTTCATTTATTTACATGGCTCCTTGTTTTTACATAGCAGGCAAGTTAAGGTTACCCCAGCCGATAAATATACCTTCTAAATACTTCAGATTGCAGGGAAACACCCCCCCCCCCCGACAAAAAAAAATTACGACCCCCCCCCCCGTTCCAATAATCCTGGACACACCACTGACGTGGACAGTTGTATGGTGGTATGTGTATAAAAAATAAGCGCCAATACAGCGTCTTGCGCGCCCATCGCGCGCTACCGCCATATGGTTGTCTGTGTCGCATAGGCCTACTGGGAGCCTGCCCACAGTCATGACAATACCCAGCTGTAGGTACCCCACAGGTATAGCCTACCGACCCCACAGTGGCATCAACTTCATCGAGGACATCGGGCTTCTGAAACTATCGATATGATGACATCTCAGTTCAAATAAGACATATTATATCATCTAACAGTAATCATGGTAATAGGGTCTAGTGTACTCTAGCCTCTAGACTACTAGATTACTTGAAAAACGGTACTTGAGAAATCATATCATGGCCCAGCTATTGCTTGTTTGTTTGCTGAACTGCCAGAAATAGACACGGCCACATCACATGATCAGCACATGACATGCATGATCTATTGCTGATGATGCCATGCAACTTGTGGGTTACAGTGGAGAATTGTTGAATGACAATACTGCATTTTAAAGTCGTTTTGCTAGATATGGGTATCCCGAAATTCCCGCATTTCCTATTTTTGACATGGTTGTCAATAATTATATCTAGCCTAACTGGTAAATGTGCAGCACAAAAATTTTAAAAATTTGCAGTTCTAGTCTATGTACATGTTTACATCATATGGTCATATTAAAAACCCAAAAAAAAATCACTGATTGTTTTATGACTTTAGCCTGGGCCAGTCCCTTTAACAAGAACACGTTCTTAAACAATATTATTAAGTCAACACTGCTAAAGTTGCTGCCACCCACTGAAAAAAAACCTTACGAACAGCATAATAAAGCGTGCATCCAAGCCTATCCTCAAGCCTTAGGACTGTGTATGGGTTGTAGAAAATGACAAGTTGATGTTTACCACATACGATACACAAAATGTCATTCCTGCTAGAAGGGTTGCAACAAAAACTGGCAGTGTGAGAAACGGAAAATCCCCTACTATGTAGGGTGTGACTGTTAGAGATCCCCAAGCAAATGCAGCTGTGCACACAGAATCCTTACAATGAAATAGCATACAGGGTCTGTATCATACCATTTTTCTGTATTATTTTAGGCATACCCACATTCAATAACCTCCTAATCGATAAAGCTGTGTGATTGTTGGTCCCCACAATCGGTAAGTTCTTTCGTCAGTATTATTTTAAGTGTTACATGTATTAAGTTTTGTTTCGTGCAACTTTAAGTTGATTATGTTGTAAAGTGATTATTATAAAACAATGCTGTCACACTGTAAGGGGTAATGCTTATGTTAGTTAGTATAATCAATAAACTTACCATTGTTATAACCATGATAACATCAAATGTTCTCTTATCAAACGTCAATAATAATATCTAGCGCAAAACATTATTTTTACAACATAAGACACATAAATGTGTGTACTAGCGTGCTCAGAAGACATCAAACCTCTTCAGGGTTGGACTTATGTTGATCCTTCACCCTGAAAACATAGGTCTGAACAACTTCAGCTTTTTCGGTAATAGCCGCCATTTTTGGTTTCAGTAGTCAAGTAGTCCAGTAGTCGTTTTGCAAGGTTTTGCACATAGTTTTTGATCCTAGATATATTTAGATCATTTCAGGAGCCTAACCTTTCACAACACGCCATGTCAGGAAATCTGCTCTTGTCCCCTAGATATTTTCGGAATGTTAAAATTGTTTCGGCGTTACGTACGGGCACAATGTTCACGAAATCCCGTCAGCATGACTAGGTGTCTGAATGGCTACTGGCCAGCACCGACGACGCTGGCCCAACATTTAACAGACATTGGGTCAGTGTCAGCTCGTACTCGCCGCCAGAAGTAAGCACTGCTAGACCAGCGTGCTATTAAAAGCTGTGTTGACAAGCCACATTGTGTTTCGCCATTGGGTGTGGTTCTAAAACGGAATAATAAATCCCGCTTAATACAGAATCTTAGGGTGGTGAATGACAGTTGTTGTAAGGTGACATTTCAGTGTGAAGATAATAAAACTGCTGCCCAACTGATTGAGCCTAAAGACGGTTTAGTTACTATTGATATAAAAAACGGGTTCTACTACATAAAAATACGTGCTATTGAACGCTGTGTTGACAAGCCACATTGTGTTTAGCCCATCGGCGTGGTTCCAAAACTGAATAATAAATTCTGCCTAATACAGAATTTTAGGGTGGTGAATGACAGTTGTTGTAAGCTGACATTTCAGTGTGAAGATATTAAAACTGCTGCCCATTAAATACAAAAACCATTGACACTACATCTATTAGCTATCAACCTTTATGCTGCGAGAGGGGAGACATCTCCAGTTTTTTGTTTACAAATAAAAACGGTGACCCTTCTAGTTATGTCAGTGATGGGAGTTATTAATATGCCAAGATAATTTTTCAGCACGCTTGTAATGTGGAATGAAGTCCAGAACATATGATTTTGACGATGAGCTCAAAACAAGCTTTTTAAAAAACGTTCATTTTGGATCTAATTTCTAATTTTTTGCACTGATGGAATATTCTGTACTTGATCTGGAAATTTGGAAACGGATTGTTTTAATTTTATCCACAAACTAAAAAAGGAGTTCCCGAACTCCAAGGCTCGGCTTTAGGTTGTATGAGTGCTATAGACAAAAAATCGGCTTAATATTTTGTAAACATAACTGTATTGGTCTTCCTCATGGGCGAGAATCCTAAATGTCCAGTTTATGTCATTGCTACAATGTTCAGATTTTTCGATGTTACATATTCGGAGGGACTCGGATTTAAACTGACATCTCCTGCCAGTAGAAGTAAGATTTAAAATATGGCCAATTTAAAATATAGTCGAGAAGGTTGTAGTGGAAGTAATTTGCGATTGAAACATACATTTAGAAGAGGTTTTTTGCTGTGACCAAATTTGAAATCATGATGTTTATTATTGATGACGGTTGATAATAACGGTGACAATTTGTTACAAATATGGTTGGGCCACAAGAGGACAATTCGTCCTCCCTGCCTTAAATAGACACTGCTCTTTGGAACATAGTGAGTGTGAATATAGGAGACATGACTTTAGAGAAGGATATGTCGATTATCGGCTGCCGTAATACAGCACGCGTATTATGCCTTAAATGCCTACGGAAAATTTACAGATTGTGATGCCAACAAAATGCAATAGCTCTCAAAGCCCTGCATGCTGCTGAGACCCCTTTGGAGCTGCTGAGACCCCCACCTCCCCGTGCTGCTGAGACCCATTTGTGCTGCTGAGACCCCTTACATGTGTTGGTGCTGATGAGACCCCCACCTCCCTGTGCTGCTGAGACCCCTTCGTGCTGCTCAGACCCCCACCTCTCCGTGCTGCTGAGACCCCCTCGTGCTGCTGAGACCCCCACCTCCCGTGCTGCTGAGATTTAGGACGAGTTCTTTTCGGTCAATTTTTTTCTAGATATATGGTTCATGGAGTCTATATAATACTGAATGATATTTTTTTCTAGTCCTGAAATTATTTGCGTAAGCTGATACAAAATCTCTGGACGAAATCGTCCCCTTAGGGCTATGCAATGTGGGCATATCACTCTTGTCTATGATCCGATAGCTCTGAGCTTTGCTTGTGGTGATTGTTTTGTGTAGTATAAGTACAACCTTTATCTTCCAATTTATCTTCCAATCATCTGATACCCGCTCCTGGCTCTGATGTGAGTCAAACTGAATCATTGCAAAAAAAAGGTTTTACATAATAAATATAGAGCAGATTTCTTTATTATATTTAATTTATACATTACTGATTGTTGATGTTGTGTTATTTTCGATCCGCGTCATAAGAAAATAGTAGAAAATGTGTTGTAAATGATGACTTGGTAAAGTTACATATAGCAATGCATAAAACATTGTTTTGCTTTTTTTTCACAGATATCCATCAGACATTTATGAAATACATCTACCATAAGGACTAACCCTTAAATCGTGGCATTATATTTTGTCATGTGATAATTATGGGAATTTAATTATGACTCATGATATGATTAAAGAGGCAACACTGAGATTATGTTTACTACAATACCACGAAACGTCACATACAGCAAATGTACATATAGGCAGATCCTCCTCCGATACAAGTATGTTCCATTCAGATTCAACAGCAACTGTAATTGGCTTCGAGTATCAAAACAGTTTCCACAGACTCCACCGGGTCAAGGAGGAAAGAATAACTTAAGCTGCAAAAGTCAGAAAGTAAGTATTATTTTTTGGAGTTTCATATGTGACCATAGGATAAATGACTGGTAGCGTGGCTGGCTGGTTGAGTCCGGGGGTACCGGGCTCAAATCCCGCTGCGACTGATTGTCTTTCTCCCATGCACACATATACAGTAACCCTACCCTACCTGCAGAAAAGCAACGGATAATAATGACAACCGCAAAAACCATCAATTACCCATGGTAACGCCGCCTATAAATAATATAATTAATTAATTGCCAATATGTCAATGCCGATATAGAAACGAGCAATAAAACTTTAAAACCTTAAATATTTGTATATTATATTGTTCACGCAACTTCTGTAGCAAAGTGGTAGGCTAGTCCTAATTTGTATGGCATTTTTCAGCTCATGCTGCACCATCAGCTTATTCAAGGAGCATCCGCAGCTGGAACTTTCCACATTTTACCGTATACTTCTAAGGCTCTGGACAAATTACGCCACCTTATTGATGAGAAAATGCAGCAAATAGGGGCTCAGAAAATAGTCATGCCACTACTTGCTCCGGGATCGATCTGGAAGGCATCAGGTATTCATGTTCATGTAGCTGTAGCAGTTTTTTAACATCTACCTTGTCAATCTTTTTCTTAAAACAATGCCACATGGAATTTACGAGCAGCTGTTCAAATGTAAACTGCGCACACATACTAAAAAATAAGTCGTCAATCAGCTATTACAGATCAATTCAAATTATTTGACTCCACGGTTCTTCCCGTTTTAACATCTCTGGTAACGATGCTTGAGACCACTACGATATTAACAATAATAAAATCTCTATAGGCTTGTATCTTTTCATGCTTAACATTAGTGCACCCAAATGTTTTGTTTATAATATAAATATAACAATATAAATATGTCACAGTGTATAAAATATTATATAAATTACATATATCGTAGAAGACGTTTAAAAAATGATATTCAAATCAGGTAGTTATCATTTGGAAAAGTTTACTTGGAGGACTTGCTCCAGGAGCAATATTGACAAGCTTTGTACGTCAACTAAATAAAAAATTTTTTTAAAGTTTGAGGACAGTTTTACCTGTGATAATGTTTGTACTTGGACAAGCACTTGAGGATGTCAGGCGTGCACGCATTTTTTTTAAATCATCATACGCACCATGTTTTAATAATATATTCTGTGATAGGACCTACAGATTTTCGTTATGCTGGTAAACTTAATAAGACCAATATTTAAAATTGATGACATAGCATCGCATTTACTGCAACCTATATTGTCTTTCATGGTAGCTTTTGGCTATGCTTCATAAACTTGGCAGAAAGGTTGACGGTGATTTCTGATTTCGATACTCATGTGTTGATAGATGACGAGCCAACCTATATAACTACATTGAAATCCTCTCCAGGTAGCATATTTCGGCTGTGTGACGGCTTCAAGAGCTGACGCCAGCCGATACATTTTAGACTCGTTTGAATACTTTTATTTATTTTCTTATGGGATGGGTTAATTTACAACTTTTCTGACAGCTATCCCTTGCAGACGCGAGGTTATTGCCCGGTGTTGGGTGAGTGCCGGACTTGGCCATCATTTAGCCGGCATTGAGTTGACTTCTCGTTTCAGCTGGGGAGACATGTGATTATTATATTTTAATACATACTTTAGCAACTTTGCATGTATTTATTTTAATGGTTTTTACGCTTTCCAGAGTGTCTTTTTTGCTATTATTTATAATATTATGTAGCTATTTTATCTCTAGTTTTGGTGCGGGAAGCATATCTAGTGGGCCTATGTATATTAAAATTATCTTTTACATTTTAACTTGAATTCAAGATTTGATCACGGAGATCTGGCAACACCTGAGTTGAGTGATATTGCTTGGAGTCATTTCACTACCATATGAAAACATTATTATAATGTTTTCATATGGTATTTAACCGAATCTATAATTTATAGATTCGGTTAAATTAACAATTGAAACAGATTAAAGCAAATATTAATACTTCTTTGTTGAACAGCATCCGTTTTTATCGCCCTCTCATATTGAGCAATTGTGGTTAACCCTTCGTGCACTAGACACTACCTCTGCCATATAATTATATAGAAAAACAAACATGTGTCACCGACTTTTTTCAAAAATATTCAGAGTGTACAAATATTAATTTTAAAAATCATCTAATTTTAATTCAAAGAATCAAATTATATTTGTATCCTATTTATGTTGTTATTGTGCTCGCACAACCAATACAGGAACTAATACAACAATATTACAGTATGAATTAGATATAATTATATATCCTCGGTTCCAATGCTGCTTGGAGGGGGGGGGGGGGTAGGGGGGCTGCTCCGAAACTCTGCCATATTCGAGGTTCCGTCATATTTCTTGGGAAAATGAATAAAATATACTGTTTTTACTACCATTTTTTGCTGACCTATTTATTGGCGAAAAATGATATTTTTCTAATATTTGCTTGCACACTATGTTGGATACCAGCTACATATGGTTGCAAAATTCAGACGAATTGATTTATATTCCGAAGAATAAATACAAATTGATCGCAGGCTATTTGTAACTTTAGTCAGTGTGCATAATGCGTGTGGTGGATCCATATTTTTCGCGGGCGGTGTGATAACTGTTATTATAACTATTATTATAAATAGTAGCAAGGAAGACAATCTGGAAAAATAAGAAAATTATATAATATATACAATGCACGCTGATATGTTGAGTATACATAAACAAAATAATAAGACATATATGTTATGTAGTAGAGCCCTTTTAATATGTTTAAATAATCTATTATCATGATTATGCACGAAATATTTCCCCAGAAATAAACAATGTTTTGCTTATATATGTTTACACACCCTACTCTGCAAAGTGTCTCGACCATGCAATGCTACTTCAACTGACAATTCTTGCAGACAGACTCGTTTGAGTTTACAAAACTCTCAACATGTCACAAGGTGTGTGGTGCAGGAGTTATCTGCGGTTTGAAATGCACATTTTCCTGATGCGTGGTTGGGACAGTCTACACAGTATATACGGTGTAATACATATATAGATTAAACCATAAAATACATTCACGGAGTGACAACAAATTTAAAACAAAATTATACTATTATTTCTTTCTGGCAATATAATAATAGTGATCATTTTCAGAATTTTTCAGTCTCAAATGTTTAGAACTAATTTGAGCTACATCTTTTTTAGTTTACTAGTAATATTATTTTTCATTAATAAAAAAGCGACCACCATCTTAGATTCGTGTGTGAAATATTGGTCAAATTATATAAAAGAAATGACTTTGTCACCTAAAAATCACCTAGAAACGATAAATCGCACATTAATATGCAGGTGGTGAACCAAGATTATTTTTCATTAATAAAAAAACGGCGGCCATCTTGGATTTATGTTTGAAATATTGGTCAAATTATATAAAAGACACAAGAAATGAATTTCTCGACCTAAAAATTACCTGGAAACGATAAATCGCACATTATTATGTAGGTGGTAAACCAAGATAGTTTTTCATAAATAAAAAAACGGCGGCCATCTTGGATTTGTGGGTGAAGTATAGGGCAAAATAACCTAACTACACAAGAATTGAATTTCTCGCCCTAAAATCACCTAGAAACCATAAATTACACATATCTAAGTGACAAGCCAAGATTATTTATCATAAATGGAGAAAATGGCGGCACTCTTGGATTTGTCGGTGAAATATTGGTCAAATTATCGCAAAACCACAAGAAATGTATTAATCGAACTCAAATCCCCTTGAAACGATAAATTACACATACCTATGGGGTGACTCAATAGAAATTTGTTTTTTATATTACATTTTGGCGACCATTTTAAATTTTAAGCTCTCAAAATTCCGTCCACACTTTTGCGAGAGGCATGGGGACTAATTTTGTTCTTTATTGGTTGTAGAAGGAGAATCAATCATAAAATCAACCTCCGGAAGAAACGGTCACAGAATTACCAACTATGACCCAACTATATAGTACAAGAGCATGTGTAATCCCGTGGGAATTCAGTGGTTAAAATATGCCACCCATATGAAAATGTTCAGAATAGACCACAAAATAAAAAAAGTTTGATGGAGCTCGCAAATTGGTTCAAAACCCTCTTTTCATGCAAAATTTAAAATGGCCGCCATGAAATCACTGAAGTTAGCATGTATTCGTCAATATACATGATATAATAATTGAGATAGAGACAAGATTAGACTAAGATTATTTCACCAAACCACATGTTTTCGGTATGTGTTTTCGGTAAGTGATGCGATAGACACTCAATATCTCTACACGACATCATTACATGTATCATACAAAATTCAAAATGGCCGCCATAACATCATCACTAAAGTTATCATATCTTCCTCAATATTTCAGACGGAGGCCTAATTTTCTTGCTAGGAAAAACAATGTCAACGTTTTTAACTTGTCTCGCTTTAAAAATCAGGATCGTGCCTGAAATACTGCAACAGGTAAAAAAAGATTATGCTGAATGATTATGTTATCTTCTATCCCAAAAAAACACACAAAAGCATGAAGCGGTTGCCCTGGTGTAATGGTGAATGTTTTTTGACTGTCACATCAAACAATATAATAGGCCCGTTCACCGCTCTGGTATGATGGTTTAAAAATGTTCCCCCCCTCACAAACTCAAGAGGGCGGGGGCCCTAGGGTAGTGGTTAGCACCGCCGCCTTTCACGCTAGAGTTCGTGGTTTAGTTCGCGTTCTCGGTGGTTTGAAAGAAACAAAAATGTTTCTTCCTCATCCGTGTGTGAAACTCAGTATGGTGTGGAGCCTCCGTGATCGAGAGGTAGCGTGCTCGGCTCAGACCGCCAGGGCTCGAATTTCGAATCCTGTGTCTGGAGGACAGTGTCATCTCATTCATCTCACCATCCTCAGGAGGTTCTCCTGGCCCAGTTTAGCCTATATGTGCACATAGGTGGCCTAAAGCCCGATTCATTTCACAAACTCAAGAATTTCGTATTGTGAAGAGCCTCTGTGAACGAAAAGTAGCGCGCTTGCTTTCAGGCGGCAGTGCCATAAGATTCATCTCTATCCTTAGTGGGTAATCCTGATTCGTAGTCTGTATGTCTGCATAGTCATTCTCTAGGATGTAAAAGGGGGGCTGTTTTTGTGCATATTGGGCTTTTAGTAAAAGTTATGAAGGCGCATGTTGTGATAGGTTATATGGGCTTACATAAGTCAGTGGAAATATTTAGACCCCGCTTTTTGCTGATATCATGAGAGAAGGAAGTAGTCCGGCAGCCATGGTGGTATACCTGGACTTGGAGTATATAGTTTTTTTCTTTGCAATATACTGCTGCCCAGACCCCCTGTTTGAAGATTCCGGAGGGTGTGGAGGTGTCACCCTTGGGCAATTTTAGTTATTCACTTTTTTCAAAATGGCCGCCAAGAGCCATGGTGGAAATATAACTTTTTCACATTTTGGGCCAATAATATGTATAATACCACTTTTCTAACTAAATTGACCACGAGAAACTCGATTTCCGGCAAAATTTTTTAATATAGAAGTCGCCATCGTGCATAAATCCAAGATGACCGCCACTACTCAACCACACCAACAAGTAGGCCTCACATTTCTGAACAGAAACAAGTGTGAAACTACATTGCTAGCCAAACGTTCTCTGTGGATTAATTATGTACGTGGATTAAGCGAGATCATATATAATAAAAATTATGAGAGCACGATCAAAACAAAAACGTAATAACAGCAATAATATTAGTAGAAAAATATTTACTGCAGCAACGACATACAGGCAAATGCTCATGTAGCCTATTCACCATATATACCACCTTAGATCTATATAATTAGGTAGGGATATATAAAATATCATTACCATCAATATATAATGACTGTTCATACCTTCTGACCTCAGTTGTCATGAACATCGTAAATTGTAGGCCTGCCTATACGTACATTAAAATCACCAAACGTCATAACTTTACTTTAAAAACTAAAAAAGGTGCCGACGATTATGCCTCAGCTGCAAAGCTTAATTTGCATGAACCGACAGGAGGAATTGGAGATGGCCGTACAGACATACTATACATGTAGATGGACAACCTGACTACTTAATGTACCCGGTAGATGGACAACCTGACTACTTAATGTACTCGGTCCCAGGCAGATGGAGACACAGTAGTAGTAGTAGAATAATGCTCAATGCTACATTTTGACACCATTTAGGTGACATAGTGATACACTAAAACCAGTGCAGTCCATTGATGAGATACATGATGTGCAGATGCCGATGTGAAGGTGGGGTGATAGAGTATGGTGGGTTATTGAGAGTGGTTTCCTTCACTCGTCCGATAAGGGGTTCTGGGCATGTCTAGAGGATTTACCCCCAGACGGTCGGGAGACTTGGGTTTAGCTATACATAACACAGCTCCGCTATCCTCGGGTATGATAATCCCAGAGTAGCAATAGCTGAGAGTAACTCCATTCATCCGTAGTGATAGACCTAACGTCAAACACTCCTATTGCCGGTAGGTTAAGGCCCTACCACGGCCAACATCATAGTGCCTGCGCAGATGCGGGAACTGCCTTTGCACCGTAGTTGAGAGGAGGAACCAGGGTACGCCGCTGACAACCCGTCCGAAATCCGTCCATTTTGCGAGCCAAAATCATTTGGGTCCAAATTAGGAGAGGATTTTAGAGCATATTTTCAAAGCTGTACCTGTAGATGTGCTGTTTTAAAGTTTTTCTGTGAAGACATCCGTTGTTCTTGGAGGCAATGAGGCAATTGGAGGCTTGCCAGCCCACTGATTATGCCCACTGATTATACCTCCTGTCATGGTAGAGAATTGGGGCTGACCATAACTAGCCCTGAATACAAGTCTATTTCGCCGGAGCTGCATAGCTCCGCGGATAGCTTTGTATTCAGGGCTAGACATAACATGCTGCCATAAATGTAGTTGTTTGTTCATCAGCTTGAACACGTATTTATCTTCAGTGCAGTTACCTTTCCCACGTCATACCAACGGGTGACTGTACATGTATCGTACACTGATATGACATGCCGACCAATATAACTATCAGGTACGATTTGCTTGTACTTCTCAACGTTTATATCTATGATGTTGCGATCCCCGATCGGAGATTCCATGAACATATCCGTTGAGAATTTCTCCAAAATGGCACAAAAGAAAAATAAAAACACGTGTGGCATCTGAGACAACACCACTTACCCTATGCCTAACCTCTTTCTCAGTGCACAGCAAGTGCCTGATAACAATTTTCTGATTCTTCGTGCGAGGTGCTTACATCTAGTCTAAGTATTATATCATTATGGCTACTTTCTGTTGGCACATTATCATCACCGGTGATTACAAGTTGATGTGTCGATTTGTACAGGTCATGGAACACTGTATCCTCTTCAATGTAGGCCCCTATTTGATGATGACTCTGATTGGTTTGTATTTAATTTTCACTAACCGTGAGGATCACATTTTGAGCAGGAAGAAGTGCATTGCTAACCAGTTTGTGAACCACATAATCTTGCATTTCCATTAAGGCTGAATTCTTTGCATTATCCAATATTAGATACTCATACACATTGACGGAAATGAGCTTAGTAGAAAGAAATGACTTAAATTTTGTAGTGAAGTCATCGACAGTTCATTTAGTAGGCCAAGCTATTGTCCACATCACTACTGAACCATCGACCACCAAGCCAGTGGCATTCACAGTTCTACGACATATGTCTACCTGAAGTTGTTAAGGTTACACTTCGATTTAGTTATCTATAAATGGAGTGTCAAACATAGCAGTTGCGAATGGAGCCAGTTCGTGTACCAATATATATCATTAATATTGATACTTCTGGGACTTGATTGAAGCTCAAGAACCCGCCCATAAATTACTGCAGGGTCAAACACCATTTCAGTACTAAGTTTCAACGGTTTTCCAACCCAACTAAATGTTACAATCTGCTTGGTGACTGGATCGCGAAAACCTTCAGACCAATTAGCTTCAAATATATACATAAATGTTATGCCAATTTCTATAACTCTATCTAAGTTTTTATCATGTAATGATAATATTACTGGTGGTACATTTTTTTTCGAGAAGAAAACCGGTCTTTAGAGTCATCTAAAAGCCTTGTTGAAAACTCTTCTTTATGCTGATTTTGAATCTGAATTGTTACATTGGCATCCATATTCTGAAAACCATAATATCCAGTCTTGCGCAAAAAGTAGGCTAAACGACCATGTCTGTAGGCCTACATACCTGGCTTTAACCCCCCCCCCCCCCCAGGTCTATGCCTGTACCTCATATAATTTGAGGCGATGAAAACAATTAGAACAACATGGATTATGGTGCATTGTGTGTTCACCTTTCATGCACTGTTTCAAGATAGCTAATGTCATAGCCTAGCTGCATATTTCCTGGTGCGAAGCATGTATGGTAACATCTGTTCAACTGCAGCTATTATTATGTAAAGGTCAATCTGATTCCCGTTCAGCACGTACATATATATATTATCATGATCATAACTGGTTTTATTAGGAGATCTACCCAAATCTTTGAAATTGTGCTCTTGTTGGCAATATCTGCCAACAGCTGCATCAGATCAGACATGCAAAACAGTTTAAATTTGTCAATGTCTTGATATATGGGAACTGATGAACTTAAAGCCTGACCAATATTTTGGAGCAAATAGTTGTATTGGGACTATTGTATGCTATAGGCCTAGATTAGTCTATATTGGAGTCTTGTGCTATGCCTCCAAATGTGATAGCCTTTGTAAAGTCAGAAGTTAGGCTTAGAAAGTTGTATACCGGTACCAGGTACATGTACCTAAATGTCATGCTTCTAATGATACAAAATGTGAATTGCCAATGTAGTGGTGGCGGCCATCTTGGAATTAAGCTTCTGAATAAAAAAATAATGCCGGAAATGAGTTTCTCGTGGTCAGTTTAGTTGGAAAAGTGGTATTATACATATTTCTAGGGCAGAACGTGAAAAAGTTACATTTCCGCTAAGGCTATTGGCGGCCATTTTGAAAAATGTGAATAACTAAAATTGCCCAAGGGTGACACCTCCACACCCTCTGGATTCTTTGAGTGGGGGGTCTGGACAACAATATTCTGCAAAGAAAAAAAATATATACTCCAAGTCCGGGTTAGAGCAAAATAAGGGACTTGGCTGCCGGACTAAAGCCCTCCTCCTATATTTAGAATGCCGCGCTGTTATTATCCTATGAAATACTTGACGTTTGTTACTTTATAAACAGTGTAAACCTATCACAAATAAAATAATATTTATTATAAATAATATTTATATTCAACTTATATTATACAGTTAAATATCTGATATTACATAATAATTATATTTACTGGAAGTCAATATCACATTTTAAACAAATTATCCGTTCGTGACCTCAATGCTAGTGAATTATCACAATCAGATCATCGTAGCAATAAAAGTTTTTTAAATCCTAGACATTATTACGGGTTGCTACAACATTGTGTTGCCCTTTCGATTTTTCGGTTGAATCAAAGTTAATTCATAGGTTCTTGAAAGCAAAATTCCTCACCTTTCCCCGACTCTGCCTAATGTTTTAACGTAAGGTGTTTTCCTTGACAACAATCCTGGCTTTTCAGGTTATTGGGGTGTCGTGGCAACATTGAGTAATATCCTTTCATTTTATATTACCTTTATGTTTTAAAGGGTATAGTGTACTTTTTTGCCATATGACCCCACAATATTTCAATATAATTTGAGGAAGACAATTAATAATACGATGCAGAATGGAAAAAATTTCTAGCTGTTATTTACCCTATAACATCTTATCCAGCTCTAATTTATTTGTGAACTTAAGCATTGTGGAATATACGTTTATTGTATGACAAGTAAACGGTACAACTTGTGTGTAAAATATAGTACTATTTGAGCAAAGCATTACTTTGGAAAACCCCAAAATCAGATAAGGACAATTACATCGCAACGGCAAACAAGCCCGAATCTTAAGTTATGTGTATATGTTTTGGAGGTAGTAACTGTATCTATTCTACAACCCTCAAGTCTTGGCAATGTGAAGTTACAAACAAATCATTCAAAATATTCAATGATAAGCAAATTCGCTGGGTTTAGTAAAAAAAATTGTCACTTAAAAGTATAATGACAATT
This sequence comes from Flabesymbios commensalis, assembly GCA_964017125.1. Classification (NCBI taxonomy): domain Eukaryota; kingdom Metazoa; phylum Annelida; class Polychaeta; order Terebellida; family Flabelligeridae; genus Flabesymbios; species Flabesymbios commensalis. The sequence continues at coordinate 98,148,421 of OZ024902.1, forward strand.
AATTGAAGACAAACTTAGCTATATTCATGATAATTTGACATTGCAATGACCTCAACTTGCCTTTGATATGATATTTGATACACTGTAGTGTGGACGCTAACCATGTAAATATGGTCTGTACAAATATTGGAATAATCTAGTCTCTAGCCTAATTAATGACAAAGATGTGATAAATTTATTAAGTTCGTGGAGGTCATTTTGAATGATTTACTGTATCACATGTACATTAAACCGAAGACATAAGATTTAGTGAAATAATATCTCAATTATTGATGAATATATGATTTAGTGATTTCATGGCAGTCATTTTGACATTTGAATGATGATGATGTAAAATAAAAGTATCATATTTTTATTTTATTCCTCGATACCGAAAACATGGTTTGGTGTAATGATATTGTTAGTATTTCAATTATTAACGAAGATATGATCACTTTCGTAATTGCATGGCGGCCATTTTGAATTTGCATGATAATTATGTCGAATAAATGTATCGTTTGTTTTATTGCATTCCTTGATAGCGAAAACATATGGCTTGGTGAAATAACCTTGTCTCTATATCATTTATTAACGACGATATGATCACTTTTGTGATTTCACGGCGGCTATTTTAAATTTTGCATGAAAATGATGTCAAATAAATGTATCCTCTGTTTTATTGCATTCCTTTGAGAAAACAAGTATGAGTATGAATGTCGTGTCGCAGTAGAAACAGGCCTGCCTCTCATTGTTCAACTGTTAGCAATGATAAGGTGTGACTTTTGATTGCTAGTGATATTAGTGTTGGCCAAAACCTTCACCCAATCATTATTTTCTAAAGCGATGACAGGGTGTAAAACAAAAAATATTTTTGTGAATCGTTTTTTATCATTCTAATTAATAATGCTAAAAGTATATTCACTAGTCTACAGCGATCATTTAAAGGAAGCTGCAGCCTTCAAGTGCTCAAATCCTCCGACGGATTGCCATCGGCGTACACTGGTTACTCCGCTGAACAGCAGTGTCAATGCAGCTCCCGCATCAGTCCTGGCACTGATGTTGGTCGTGGTAAGGCCTTAAACTAATGGAGTGCTTGACAAAAGGTGTCTCACGTTGAAAGAATGGAGTTACCCTAAACTTTGGGGACTATCCGACCCGAGAATAACGGAGCTGTGCGAAATGCCATGGTGTTTCACCATTAAATTGCATAGGGAAACCCAAGTCTCCGACTGTATGGGCATATCTGGGACTAAAACCACTACACATGCCAAGAACCCCTTATCGGGCGAGTAACGGAAAACACTCTCAATAACCCACCAGAACTAGCACTCCACCCTCACGTCACCATCTCTACATCTACCGAAACGTGACGTTAAGCATTATTTTACTACTACTACTACTGTCAATGTCAGCAGATAAAATGATTCTAAATAATTTAAAACGTATCGAGATATAGTTAAGAAACTTGATGGCAATTGATCACACACAAATTTAGGTACGTAACATCACATGTACATGTATCTGTAGACCTACTATGTCAATCATTGTAAGGGGGTCATTGCAAAATTTCGCATGGGCTATATGTCACTACATATCACAAAATTTAACTTATGGTTACCTGGTTACTAATATTCCGGTTTGTAGATCGTTCTAACTGCACCATACACTGTACCTGAAACAGTTTGTAATATGCATGATATGTATTTTTTTCTGAAATTGCAGGTCGATGGAATGATATTGGCTCAGAGCTTTTTTCATTGGAAGATCGGAATAATACAGATCTTTGTTTAGCTCCTGTAAGTCGATTTTACAACTCTTGTGTTATTAAATTAACAAGATACCTCTGGTTCTATACTTTACATCACCGTAATGTATTGCAGTCAATAAAATTAATTGGAATTATAGATGATAAACACTCTCCTGGCCCATTTTGGCCTATATGCGCACAACATTGGCCTGAAAACCCCAGTCATTCATTCAGATGGCAAATCAAATACATCCAATATTGCTACGATGGCAAGCTCTAAAATTGAAACAAAATTAAAAAAAATAATGTTTGAAAAATATTATTGATAAAAGCTTGTGCTTTTGAATATTGTGAGGAAATGCATTTTATTTCGGAAACGGCTCTTTAGTCCTACGGGCCACTGGTCCTACGTGTCATTGGTCCTACGGGCCATTGGTCCTACTGCTTGTGACAGAACACTAATTTTATCTGGTATGTCAGCTTTTAAAACAACTCTAATTTCACCCGGCCTGCTTGTTCCAGGGGCCTATATAATATGTTTAGGGCCGATTTTTTTATTCATTATAATTTGCTAGTAGACTTAAGAAGTCGATGTCTTAGAGACATGAGAACCGGTTTAGCTATTCCCGCTTCACTGTCGTCAATCAGACCACTGTCGTTGAACAGAGTAGACACTGTTCATAATGAATACACTAAACTTTCAGGTCAGTTCCCGGAACTGACTCGCCCTACGACAAAGGGTGAGACCGTTAAACAAGGTATAACACATAAAATCGTAACGAAAGGACACCCGGTGTTCGCGCCCACGACGATTGGCACCCGATAAACTTGTCACTGCGAAACGCGAGTTCGACGACATGATCAAGTTAGGAGTCATCGAACCCAGCGACAGTGAATGGTCCTCAGCGCTCCATATCGTACTAAAGAAAAATGGTGACTGGAGACCATGTGGAGATTACAGAAGCTTGAACGCTCAGACCGTACCCGACCGTTACCCAATTCCACATATTCAGGATTTCACGCAGCGATTAGCTGGCTTAAATTTTTTTTCAAATATTGATTTGGTTAGAGCCTATTACCAAATTTCTGTGGAACCGTCAGACATACATAAGACAGCCGTTACTACACCTTTTGGTATTTTTAATTTTACCAGGACACCGTTTGGTCTGCGAAATTCCGGCCAAACGTTTCATCGTTTCATAGACCACATTACACGCGGACTTGATTTCGTTTTTGTGTATTTAGACGACCTACTGGTAACCAGTCCAGATCATAAAACTCACAACAAACATTTACAAATTCTTTTTGCCTGACTAGCCGAATACGGCATCAGCATCGGTCCTGAGAAGTGTCAGTTTGGTACAACTGAGTTAAGTTTCTTAGGCCACCACGTTTGTGCTGAAGGAATTTCGCCGTTACCCAGCGCCGTCGACGCCATAGTCAATTTCGTAAAGCCCGAAAAGCAACGAGCGTTGCGAAGATATTTAGGAAAGGTAAATTATTACCACCGTTTCATACCGCAATGCGCAGCGAAGTTGACGCCATTAAACAATTTATTGACAGCGTCCAATGACGGTCATACAAGACTGTCACCGAAGTCGAATTTTGATTTGAAGTGGGACGAGAATGCAGAGTCAGCATTTTCCGAGTCCAAACAAATATTGGCAAACGCTACCCTTCTGGTACACCCAGATCCTATGGCTCAACTAAACATCACGTGTGACGCTAGTGATGTCGCCGTAGGTGGCGTTTTGCAGCAATATTTGAATGGTATGTGGCAGCCACTATCATTTTTCAGCAAGAAGCTGAGTCCAGCGGGGACACGCTATAGCGCTTTTGACCGTGAGCTTTTGGCAGTATATGCCACCATAAAACATTTCAGACATAATCTAGAAGGACGCAATTTTTTTGTAAACACCGATCATAAACCTTTGACATTTGTAATGTCATCTGTCACCGAACGCGCGTCCCTACGCCAAACACGACACTTAGATTTCATTGCCGAATTCACTACCGACATTAGGTACGTTAAAGGAGAGACAAATTTCGTCGCCGATCACGACCGTCAGTGTCCGTGATAGACAATGGACCAGCGATAAATTATAAAGATTTAAGTATTGATCAAGCTCAGGACGCGGAATTCACGAGACTGCGACACTCGACTTTATCCACTATGAATTTCAAATTACTCAAATCATTTGACAATCAGCTGATTTGGTGCGATGTGTCCACGGGACATAACCGGCCGTACATTACCGCGAAATTTCGCAGAAAAGTTTTTTCAAACCTACTTGGTTTAGGCCACCCATCTTATAGAGCTACAAAACCTTTGATAAACACACGATTTGTTTGGCATGGCATGAATATTGACATTGCTAAATGGTGTCGTTCCTGTAAAGGTTGTCAGACCGCCAAAGTTTCACGTCACAACACACCAGTTTTCGGCAAGTTCACTGAACCTACCGAGAGATTTGATCATCTCCACATCGACATAGTCGGACCTTTACCCTACGCTAATGGCTTTAGATATCTACTGACTTGCGTCGATCGTTTTACACGTTGGCCGGAAGCCATACCTATTGTAGATATTCGGGCCGAAACGGTCGTCGATGCCTTCTTCAGATGGTGGATAGCACGTTACGGTACTCCCGCCACTATCACCACAGATAGGGGCGCTCAGTTCGAGGCAAAATTGTGGGATAATTTATGTAACCAATTCGGGATAATACGGAATCGCACCACGAGCTATCACCCCCAGTCGAATGGCATTGTCGAACGTTTCCACCGCCAGTTGAAAGCCGCCATTATAGCGCACGAATCACCGAACCCATGGACTATTACTTTACCCGCAGTACTTTTAGGAATTCGTTCCGCAGTCAAAGAGAGGCCAGGCAGGTCGGCTGCCGAGATGATATACGGTACGACACTCAGACTCCCAGGAGAGTTTACGCAACAGTACACCGTCGACGCCAACACAGATTTGGAGAATTACTCAGACAAGCTACGCGTGGCCATGTCGCGTCTTCGTTTATGTCCGCCACGTGAAACACACCAGACAAACATTTTCCAGTACAAGGAAATAGAAACATGCACACATGTATTCTTGCGACGAATCGCAATTGCGCCGCCTCTGACCGCCCCTTACGACGGCCCATATAAGGTCGTCGCGAGGAGTGGCAGAGTCATGAAAATCCTGATTAGAGGCAAGGTAGAAACGGTCTCATTAGACCGAGTTAAACCCGCACATTTAGATTGCGAGCCTACGACAGGTCCGACAAAACAGCGTACAACGCCAAACAAAAAACAGAGCTCGAAAACTACCAGGATCGCTAGTGGGAATCCACAGGACCCATCTAGACCTAGTAGTGCGAACACTCAGACGTCCAACAGGACGAGTGTTAAACAGACACAGTCGACGGCAGTCAGAAGCAGTACCAAATTGGCCACTGTCCCACAGCAACCAGCTGATAAAGTTAAATTGCCTAACAAAGGCAAATCTTATGTAGCGCCACATTTGCGAGCCCCCGCCATGTCCCGCGCTAACGGGGACGGCGGCGGTTTGCGAACGTACTCACGCATACCTTTATATTTACGGGGTAAAACCCCTGCTGCAGCTGATGCCGTAAACGACTCGAATACAGGAAATAGTCGAATTCGCTAATCGCGACAAAATTTCGACGGACGAACAATCCAGACTCCTGCCCGGTTCGTGCAGATGGTCCACGCCATAGTGGCGCCTAACGACATCTATGGCGGGACCAATCGCACGTACCGTAATTATAATAATTTTAATTTGTAAATTGAATTCGCCAGGCCTGGCAAGATTGATTAGAATAGGTAAATTGCAATTACATTATCGAGCAAAATATTTGCTACCTAATAATGGATGTATTAATTAAATGAATCGGTTGTTCGCAACAAAGCAGCATCAGTAATTTATCGGACAATTGGTGTTATGAGGATAGGACAATTAGTGTTACGAGGATAGGACAATTGGTGTTATGAGGATGGGACAATATTTTAATTACAGATGCTGCGACAACAACCACCCACGCTGTATTAACAACAACAACCCACGCTGTATTTTTTCACACCTGATTTTTTAAATAGTTATAAGAGGTTACGTTCTATACAGCCCCCGATGCTTTCACGACGCAGTCTCCTACACGTTAGTTGGGTTCCTACGTTATCACTAACCCGGGGGTAATGTAGTATCCCCGCCTCGCTCGATTACCGTGACAGTCGCCCCCGGACTCCCCGGACGCAGAGAGACAGTGGGATGACTGCGTCGTTCCAGTACTCCAGTGCCATGTGCATAAATCCGATTGCCATGCGGTCTTAGCTTTTTCCCGCACTTGTAGTCCAGCTCTTGACGACTGCAGACGTGTTGCAGTCGTCCGTTTGGAGTTAGCCTAGGGACGTGTCGTGCGCGGGGTTGTGCATTGCCAATGTTTTGTGTCTAGACCAATAAATACAAGGAACTGAAGAAGAGTTTTGTGAAGTCAATCGGAACCGTCGACCTGACGGGGAAAGAATGAAGTTATTAATAAGATGGTGAATGATAGGCAGATCTCGCTGTTCACCCTACCGGTGGACCCACATAACATTCCCACAGGTTTATAGTAAAAGTTGTGATTGATTATCATGTTGGAAACAATATAATTAATCTGGTGGTTGCTAAAACAGTTTATCGCAATGAACACGATTACTTTGAGACAATTTTGGATCAACCTTCCTCTGCTATTTTAATAGGCCTACATTCATTGGCTTATGAGATGATGCCTTAGACATAGTAGATTGTGGCTGATAATATGATTAATAGATTAAACACAATGGTTTTTTGTCTTTTCGCAAAGAAAATAAAATCTAATTCGATTTATGTGGTATTAGTGATGACATAAAATATATGACGTATAGAAATTAATTTTAATGCTTTTAAATGATTGTCCAGTAAATATGTCAGAAATTCTTTAATTTGCAAATATTATTTTATTTTGGGTGTTTCTACAATTTGACCTTGAGTTTTAGCTTGAAATAACTATGAAATAACCCTGATAATGAAGCATATTTAAGACTCTAGATTTTAAGTTTCAATAATTTGCGGATAAGGATGATATACACTGTAATGAATAAATGACTAGATCAGTATACATTCTGGCTTCTGGGGGTTGTTTTTCAAGAGTGGGGATAGGTGAAAAAATATATAATGCTTGTCAATTGTTTATGACGTCGGTCCAACATCAACCCAACATTGATTTTAACGTCTCGAGTTTTCTAGAATATGACCTTTTGTTTCCAACAGGGCGATAATATAACACTAAGTAGTGAACACAATATGCCGAGCCAGCATTCTTTTAAGTGGGACAGGCGTCGCCGACGTCGAAACAACATTTAAACACCATTAGGTCAACCCATCCATGACCAGAGAAATTATTCCCTGCCGTAGAACTAATGGCCCGCAGGACCAATGGCCCGTAGGACCAATAACCCGGAAAACCAACTACCTGATATAATATGCTAATTGTACCGTCTTCCTAAATCTCAAGATGGCAAGTACTTATTCACACCAGGCATATTATCTTGAGACTAGGGAAAAAAGGTTTACAAGCTGATACTATAATTATATATGATGCCGTTTCTTAATTTGTATGGACACAACCTGTTAAGATATTGGTTCCACCATTTCAGACAGAATCCAAATGGTCGCAAAGCTTTATTTAACATAATTGAACATTGTGACGATTTGTCCAATTGTATGATGATAATACATTTTTCGTAAATTGCGAGGTTGAAGAGTAGGTTGGTGTAGGTGTAAGTGACATCTTTAGAAATTCAGGAACACATGGGTCAATAAAGGCACACTTTCATGACTGCAGCTGCACTTGGGAGTCCTGGATCCGATAATTTTTTATGGCTATCAATAGAAAATCAATACCATTAAATATTTTAACCAATCACATACAGTTAACGCATACCGGTACTTTAAATTTAAATTATTTTTAAAATCATGATTGTAAAACGTTTTAAAAAGTGAAATGTAAAGCAATATTCGCTCACTCACTTTTGGTGAGAATAGCTCAGGTAGCCTCTTGTGTCGCGAATTTATCCTGCCGCTCAGCATATCTTCATCGAATATAGTAGTAATTATATAAATAGCCTTCTTCAAAAGTAGACTGCTTGAGAAGTTTTACGGTAGATTATGCCCTGGGTGCTACTGCACTACACAGGAACACAGTGCAATTCTGGAGGACCAGCGAAAATCAATGCTTGTACTTTTTTATATTTATAATCAGAGTGGGCGTGGGATTTGTTTCCTTAATATAGCTTCAACTGATCAATTTTAACTACCAAAAATTATTGTAATTTATTACTGTATGAATTTAAACAAATCAGCCTCCTGTGTGGTAATTGTTTATTGCACGGTTTGGGGATATCATCATCTTCGAAATCATAAATTCACATCACATGCCTTTGAATGATCGCCACGATATTTTGAGTGGATTTTTTTTTAATTGGGCTTTGTATGTGTAAATACAACAATCATTTTTTTCTTGTGAGTACGAAGTAATTAACTGAGCCTAAATCGAACGAAATCAGATATCCTGTAACTTGTAGCTGTTGCTCTTTTAGAATGTTACAATTGTTAACGTTGTTCTTTCAATGGACCAGCTCAACCAAGCACGTAATGCTCCCGTCACTGTTCTCAAAACCAACTACTCGCTATATGGGTCGTGTTTCTTTATTGTGCAAGTATTATTTTCTAGTCATTTGGCAAAAACCCTGAAAATTTCGCGAACCTTTTCATAAGTTGGAGACCATTTGACATATAATGTAATTCTGAGATTATTTAAAGTGAATGAAATGGTTTTATTGAGGGGTTTCATAATTAGCAATTTACTACATGTCAAATGATGTAACTTTAAACTATGGAATAGTTTTAAAGATATTTTCAGAATAATTGCCAAGAAGACTACAAAATAGTGTTTGCAAAATTCCACGAAATCTCTTGAGAATCGACTGTGTAATCAGCAAAACCCTTCGATTCATTTGGACAATACTCCAGCGTCGGATAAACTGTGGTGGTCATTATGACATAATTCCACAGTAAATGGGAACATACAATATGAAATTTTGTTTTCTGTGCATTAATCAGAATTAAAATTGAAATATTACATTGGTCAAATTCAATATACATTGAATTGAAATTATGCTGATTCTAATTTCATCCGTGAGTGAACTTTAATTTTAAAATAATCATGATAATTATTTCTTCTAGACACACGAGGAAGCCGTGACCAGTATGGTGGCTGAAAAATCACCTATTTCTCATAACTGGCTGCCCATCAAGCTTTATCAGGTACGTGGAATTATTTTGGAAGTGTGGGCCATTATATATCACACCATGCTACCTTAACCCCTTCACTTCCATACGTCCAATGGACACTAGTATGCCTGGATCCTGGAATGCACTTTGGCCCGGCAGTGAATGGGTTAATAGCGCAGTGGTTGTTTTAAAATATGTAACTAAATGTAGCTTCAATTTCAACGCCAGATCTGTTGTTGTCATTGGTTTAAACAACAACTGTATCCCAAAAGTTCAACCAACGTTACGGGCAGTACACGAATTTCGTGTAATTGAGTCATATGGTAGTAATTCCCACAGGGCCGGATTAAGCGTGTGTGAGCCCTGGGGCCCAGTTGAAAGATGCCCCCCCTTCTCCAATTATCTCCATTACATATAATGCCACACACCAGTAGCATAGGTTAAATTATAATGCCGAAAATAAATAGTAAACACTGGACAAACACTTCTGTTTGAATATTAGATGATGCATAACACGAAAAGAAAATGAACTGTTCTTATAAAATGTATAGCCATTTCTTAAGCTTTTTTTCATGAGAAACGACCCTAATCATGATAACAATTTCATATCAGAGGTGGGCAATTACAATCTCAGACACTGCTTCGTATTTGTAATAATTGTGTCTAAAAATTAAATTGTACGCCCAGATAACTTTATAATCAGATAATTAACCTTTTTTTATTGTTCATTCATGGATAATAATAAAGATGCATTTAGTGTACCTGATCTAATCACGATAATTTCATCGCTAGTCAAGACCAGTCTAAAGTCGTTTTTGATTTCTTTTATTTGTCGATCAAATAACTGTTATTGTGGATGACATGGTGCTTGAACATCAAGATCTCCAATTAAACAATAAATTTCCACCTTTTTGTTGGACGCGGTAACGAGACACAGCTATAAGTTGGTGACAATTATATTCTAAAACTTGACACTTTCAGGGTTAAATCTGAACTTAGTCAACGATTGCGTCTTACCAAACTAGTCAAAACGCTGGTCTCGCTCCAAAGCTCGCTCAATAAAAACACGAAGTTAACAAAGGGGCCTACATTATGCAGATGGAGTTTGAAAGGACCATTTTAATAACAACTACTTAAAAACACATGACAACATATTTGCAGCTAGAATTAAAAACACATGACAGCATATTTGCAGCTAGCTTAAAGTAGCACAGTAACGTAAATATTTTTGTGTACGAAAAATAAACATCACTCAAATTGAATCATTCGATTAGAGCAGCTGTGTCGTTTTGCTTCACTGAACTATAATATTTGCATTACGGCGGACCCCACTCTTGTGTACGTTGACCATGATGCGCATGCTTTGGCGCCTACAATGCTTGGGGCCTATTCAGCGAAATATGACGACACTCCTACTTTAAATGAACACCTGGACCTCTAGCATATTGGAAAATAATCTGCAATAAATTGCTACAATTCTAGGAACTAAGAACACTTTCAAGAAATGTTGACTTCGGTGGAAACAGACTTAAACGCCTAACCCTTTAAACCCCCACGATGCATTAATGCATCATTTTACATCCTTGAAAATACAATTTATTTCGCTAAAACTAAGGGTTTTAAAAGGACAATTTCCATGAAACTGGTTTACCAATACATGGCAATTTTCTTCAGTTTTTCACCCACATCAAATCATCTTCATCTACTACAAGTCGAGAATTGCGAGGCTTGTAGTGAATGAAGGAGACAATGGTAAATTCAGGCTTGAAAGGGTTAAATCAAGTTATTTTGCCATTTGATTACCCAATCAAACGAATTAGAAAACGACTATGGTCGTGCTCAGCTTTTGAAGGGTTAGCCTTTACAGCGCGGGCATCGACTTTAGACGTCAGAATATGACGTCTGTATACGTCAGATTCTGACGTCTAAAATCGATCCCCACACTGTAAGAGTAAAAATACCTATAATATCCGTAAACTCATAACATAGGTGGGCCTATTCAAATGAATCAGAACGTGATAACTACTTGACATGTGTGATGATTTCAAATTGAAAAAACCCTTTAATCTCCATGGTTTAAAGAAAAATAATTCAGCGTTGTAAGGGTTAAAATGTGCAGATGTTTACATTGTGTGCAGGTGTTTACAAATGTAGGTACGGTCGAGCACTGAACGATAACAACCAATTGTGGATTCACGTTTTGGGTCTTTCTAAGGGCGATGGGAATTCCTTGAATTTTTTGACTGCTAAAACATTAAGCTTAGTTATTTTATTACACCGACACAACAAACTGCCTTTTCAAGATGACAACAAAAAGTTGTGAACGCGATGTCTTCTCACAAGCTCATTAACTACTGACAGCGACTCCTGGAAAAACAATTGGTGACCAGAAGAAATATATTCTGGTATTATAATCTCTCATAAGTTTTTCAATCGTTTTAGAGTAATTTATTATGGATCTTTTGTTTCTAGGTACATAAGGTACATTTAAAACGGCATATGGGGTAGTCTTTGCAAACTAACAAAAATCACTTAACATGGTTGAAGTAGCTTCTTCAACTTGACGAAACTTTGTTATGGACCATTTAAGGCTCATATCAAAAGCTCATACAGAACTCACACAGATGGCGACTCACCATGTAGACTAAAACGTGCCTGAACTATAGAAATATGGCACACAACGTGTTACATTTTATTCACTTCAGTACATTTCGTTATCAAATTTGACTCTGTTAATAATACAATAAAGTAAGAGAACTAATCACAAATGCAAACAACCCTCGAGTGATAGCATTCGATGCAAACGTGCATATTTATGGTTTTACTGTTTTTAACTGATTTAATATTATATTATTTGAAATTTCTAACATAATAATGTATAAATGTATAATAATAAGTACTTTTTATCTAATTTTATGCAGATTGGAAGGAAATTTAGAGACGAAAGGAGACCAAAAAATGGATTACTGCGATGCAGGGAATTTGAAATGAAGGGTAATAATTAATCATTTGTATCTAATTAAATCTCCACCCACTATGTGGTGGAGACACATTGTTTAAGTGCTGTCTATTGTTGTTACTATTATTATTCTTCAACAATTTGACGACGTGAACGCTCTCCAGTCGCCAATTTTCATCCGATCTTCGCGATTTTTTTGCTAAACACCCTCTAATGGATTGTCATTCTCAAGTTCGAATATCAGATAATTTGCATCTCCATGATGGCTGCCATGGGCTAATTTGCATATTGAAGATCGACGTAAACGCTTTCCAGTCGCCAACATTCATCCAATGCTGTTGTAGGGGAATACCCCGATCTCGCAATTTTTACATGCCAAATAACGTTGGCGGTTTTGAAGCCCTGAATAACACGGTCTAACGTGGTGGATATTTGTGGAATGAAATACAAATATTGAAAATTGTTTCTATAGACCTAACTATATTTCAGGCAAAATGATTAATAACCTGAATACATTCGTTATTTTTGATAAACACTTCAAAGATGGCTGATTTTTTCTAACTGACTGAATTGACAAAGGAGTGGTTGTTGTATTTGTTTTGTGTAATTTCATGGATTTTCCTATATATACCCATGACAGATTCATCTACCATTGATGCTGTTTTGGGGTATGTCCGAAGAAATACCAATAAAATCTTCAAGGTAGAAGATGCTTCTCTTGAGTAAATAGAAAAACACCAATATTTTGATAAGGGGGGATAGCAAACTTTCATCTAGATGACCAGGATCAAACAAATTTATGAAACAAATTTATATATTTATATCATCATACGCTGACATGTTGCATAAAATGTAGGTGTTGAAAATGTTTATTTTAATTTGTTTTGACAACTCATCTGTGCCCTAAACGTGATGATATATTAAATTAATGTAATATTAAATTCAAAAGTATGGTATTTTGTGAACATGTAGGTTTACCATCTACTTCAGAAAACCCCGTATTGTACATAGTCTTTACAGCCAACCCAGGCGCTAGGAAGGATATTATAAAAGTTTGACATTTTGTGAAGCTAGTGACTAATGCTATTTCTTCAATATTCTGACAAAAAAATATTTGTAATAAAAGATCTCCCTTTTTTGTGTAACGTTACCAGAGTAATTTTCTAAAGAACACTATTTTTGTAATTCTCTTTTGGTGAGCTTGGACAATTGTGTAGACAAATATAAGATCACTCCAAGGTACAAAAATGGCTAGATTACTCTGATCTTCGGCCACCGTTTTGTACTGACCCAGCCTTTGGAGAGCATATGCCAATTAAAGGTCCATACCCAAGTGCCTTAAACTTAAAAAGTTTCAAAGTTTAAAATTGTGTTGTATAGGCTTATATCATCGTAAATCTATATTATCTTTCTCCACCCTTTATTTGAAAGAGATATGTAAGGATCAACACGGAGGAAAATCTCTTCCTTTTTGTCACTACACCAGCCACGAACATCCCATGAATATTACCTGTGTATTTTGGCGATGTTCACGATGTCCCGCAAACATGTCAATTGGCCGAGTTTAGAAGTGTTGAACCTTCGTGTTTGGAAATGTGAGACCTGTTGGGAAAGCACCGTTAAGCTGTGATTTTCCGATGTCCCTCAAACATGTCAATTGGCCGAGCTTAGAAGTGTTGAACCTTCGTGTTTGGAAATGTGAGACCTGTTGGGAAAGCGTCGTTAAGCTGTGATTTTCCGATGTCATTGTAATTAAACTAGCAACGTCTTTGACGATGTGATACATCTGAGACCTTACATACTTATCCTAATACGAGTTAAGAACTTTTTGTCATAGATTACGGCTAGTAAATTATAAAAAAACTTTAGAAGGAAATAATCAAATCAGTGACTCGATGTCACTTTCCTGTCAAACATGGCGACGGCATTAAAAACGGGTGGATCTAAAAGAAAACAAGAGGCCCAGGGGCCTTGAAACTTGTCAACAGAATTGCAAAATATCAGCTACAGGTGTGTCAGAGAATGTATATTTATGCTCTAAATTGCATTATCATGAAAATAAAATATGTATAGGCCGGTAGTATATATTTATATCTCATCCATCATTGGAATTTATATTATATGTTCAATTCCCATCATACATTTTGTTGATTTTACACACATTCTTAAGTAGGCCCACTGCACATAATAAAAAATGTTTGACAAAAAAAACATTTTTACAGGACTACAATGTAAAAGTTATGTACATAGAAGAGTAGATGTGCAATTATTATTTATTCTGGGTCTTTTAACCCGTTTGTGACGAGGCCCGGAGATCTCCGTGATTCAGGGAGACCATTCAGATACGAGGCCCGGAGATCTCCGGGTTTGATTGCATGAGATAACTATGACGTCATAAAATAATCTCGTTTCAGAAACAGCGCAGTAGCATAATAATCTCGTGTTCAAAGGGTTAATAGGCCCCAGCTAGCCAGGAATTTTCACGAAGTCTTTATTCTTCAATCAATTTCAATTCTTCTGCCTTAAATAGGCCTAACAAAATCGTCACGGAGTTGTAAAATATCAACTTTTAATGTTTCTTACTCAGCCGTGAGATCTACAGCAGCCCTAATCCATCATTATCACATGTAACCGTAATGCACTTTTACTACACCCTCTTACGTAATGCAAATCACGAAAATCACAATACTAATAGTAGATCGACCCAAGGATAAAGACCCATGAAGGTTTTCTCAACTCACACGATCTTTGCTGCAATGTTACTGTAATGCTATCAGGCAAACGTCGAGTCAGGTGTTAGTTGGCTTTATCAATTGTAATGAAATGAATGGGGTTTTACGCCACATTTCTTCACATATAGGCTAAACTGGGCCAGAAGAACCTCGTAAGGATGGTGATATGAATGAGGTGACACTGCCCTCCAGACACATGATTCGAAATTGAGCCATGTTGGTCTGCGGTCAAGCACGTTATCTCTCGGTCTGCTGCCCACAATATTCAATCTGTACGATTGAGCAGGGAGGAAACATTTTGTTCTTTTAAACTTGGAATGCCAAAGCAGGAGACAAATCTGCGATCTCTGACTTTTAAGCAGGCACCAGGGCCCCCGCCCTTTGGTATTGTTGTTACATATATAGAAACACATTACCTGATTACTGATATCAAGATGATGTGCTATGTATTATTGCTGGTATCTATAAGCTGATTAGCAAAACGGTTCCAATTATTGATTTTTATGACATTGATGATGTACTATATTGGTTTAAATATATGTATATATTTTTTCATATTTGTCGTTAAAACTCACTCATGTAGCACAGAAGCAATTGACAATGTAGGTCATTCGTGCATATAATACAGCTGTTTTAGTTATTAGGGGATGACAATGTTATATCACCAAGTGACGAGACAGACAGTTCAAGTGACAATAATTTATTATTTGACTAATTTAAAACATCAAAGTATGATTTACCTTTAATGGTTGTCTTAAACTCAATATTATTTATAGCTGACATATTGGATACTTTATGCTTTGGCACAAGATAACGTCCAAAGAACTTTAACTTAAGCTTATAAGATACCCATGTTATGTTTCGGAATGAGATAACACCGAATGATATGTGTTCATTTCTGACTAAATGTTTCACATATATAATACATTGTTTTCAATGTGTTGTACTTCCACTAGGCCTATAGGGCACATACCGAGATAGTGGAAATAGTTTCACCCTTCCATCCGTCCACCTGTTGTCCGCCTTTTAGTCAAAAGGCCCGTTAGTCAGAAGGCCCATTAGTCAGAAGGCCCGTTAGTCAGAAGGCCCGTTAGTCAGAAAACCAGTAAGGATGATTAGTCAGAAGGCCCGATTGTCAGAAGGCCCGTTAGTCAGAAAATAAGTAAGGATGACTGGTCAGAAGGCCCGTTTGTCAGAAGGCCCGTTAGTCAGAAAGTCAGATAATTACCTCATCGAAATCATCTCATTTGTGAACAACCCTATGACCAATTATTTGTCTTTATTTATTTACTTGTGCCAGTACCAACGTCTAGCACTTTCATAAGGGTTGCGTTATTATTAGGCCACTCATTATGTTTTTGAACCTTATTCCGCTGACGTAACTCCCAGCTTCAAATAATGAAAACTACCCATAATAATTGGATCAAGTGGTTATTGCCAAGCTGTCTGTAAATAACAGTCAATTTTCTACATATAGGAACAAGATAGTATAATAATAATACATGTAATTGCATATCGTATGCAGAAATGTACACTCCATGTATTTGAACAGGTTATAACAATGTAGATATGAACAAGCAATACCATCAACATACTGCTTCAAACGCGAATAGGCCTACCTAAATTTTGAAACTTGCTGGGAAAAAATGGTCGAGATAACAAGATACTGAGATCCAAATTTTACGCTGGTCTTAATTAGCACGGTAATCATATATACTGCAATCACATTATATAATAGTTCTCCCGTGCTTGGGTAAACTTCACTTTCTCGAATATGAAACAAGCATTTCCACACAAAAGAGTCGACAAATAATGCTAGTTATCAGAATATTTGGACAAACAACTTATTATTTACTCTGAGAAAAATGATACATTTATGAACGCTTGACATAAATAAAAAAGATGGCTACAAACTCCAATTGATAATTCTTGTGGGGTTTTCTCATCACACACTTTTCACACCTATTTCAGTAAAGTTATATATATGCAAAAAAGCGCACTCATTGATGAAAATAACCCAGCCAAGCAACCAACCAGTCATCAATAATGCTAGTTTTCAATATAAATGTACGAACTACGAACCATCGTGATTTTTTTTCAAGATCATATCCAAATCATATCGACTTATTACCAACTAATAGTCGAACGTATATACTAATGTCCCAGAGACGCAACATTTGATCTATTGATATTGCTTTATCAATAGCTGGACAACAAACGTTTCAATCAAAATAATATAGTCCATACCCCCTCTCCACATGCCCAGATATCAAATGCAGCGTCGCCTAGAATTGTTCAATGCCCAATGAACAAATTCTGACCAAAAAGCTTAACTGATTTTCTGACTATCGGGCCTTCTGACTAACGGGCCTTCTGACTAACGGGCCTTCTGACTAATGGGCCTTCTGACCAACAAGCCTTTTGACTAAAGGGCCTTCTGACTAGCGGGCTTTCTGACTAAAAGGGTGTCACCGTTCACCTCAACCCCACATCATGACACATAATTAATTTCATCAACGGTTTGCACCGTTTTTAACATATTACAGTCACTTAATTTATCATTAATTTTGCAGAAATTGAACAAACTACTATTTTACCCCAATCTTTAAAGGGTTCTTAAGTAGGTTTTGTACGGGCTTTGGCATTTAAGTATTGTTTATTCTGACGCACTTTATATCCGAGAATATCATGCCATCAAGATTTTTCATGCACAGATTATGTTAATTAAATCTGTAATTAGAACCAATAGGCCCTACCACCAACCACCTTGTCTGTGCCATTGTCTTTGTGCGTGTACTCGGTATGCTAATTAATTACTAATTTTGGCCCTAATTAGGGGCTACATCATTAATTGGTACATGCTGAGGCACCTAAAATTGTCTTCTTGGGATCCTGACGGTCTGTTCTACACATGATATACTTCATATCTTTTGTACTCGCTGTGCTAAATAAAAGTTAGCTGAAAATGTCATGGTCAATCGGTTGTTGAAATATTTATAACACGATTTTTCTGGAAATATATAATACATTTCTGTTGCGTCAAAAACATGCACAGATAAAATGATGTTGGGCCATTTTTAATTGTTTTGTGGGAATCCGGCAAGTACTCTTTATAGGTAAGGCACTGAGTATTCTTAACATGTAATTAAGTAGCTAAGCGTGTGTTTTGACAGAGTGGTCAATGCTCAAAAGATGGTGTCGGCCAGAGCTCATTAGGACACGAAATCGTCATGCATTCAATCAAAATGCCTGGTTGTAAAACTATAATATGATGATATAGCCCAGGAACGTTAAATTAATGACAATTATATTTAAAAAAAATGTAGGGCCTATATTTCACCATGCTTTGTCCCTTTTTCATGACAGATGGTCGTAATGAAAGGGTTAACTTAACTACATGAACTGGGCATTGCAATACAAGTTGTTATTCGGTCATATTTCAGGCCAGAAGTGTATAAATTATATAAATTTCCATTGCCTTTAATCGCTAAGTCCAAAAATCTATTTATAATAATACGAAATTTGACATTTTTGGAGAAAAATATCTTAGCCAAGGCCTAATTGCTATATTGCGTAAGATAACACAGGTGACTGCAGCAGAGAGAGAGGTGGAAGAGCGGGGGGGGGGGGGGGGGGCGCTAGCACCCCCGCGACAGAGTGACACCTGAGAGAACACTTATCACAGCAAATACGAAGCACTGACCCAATGTTGTTCTACTATTGGCCCGACATCTTCGACGTCAGCACGACATAAAAACAACATTGTGTCAATGCCTCAAGTTAACTGGGTTTGGTCACAGCCAATCAGCAAACTCCAGACGCTGACACATTGTTAGCCTAATGGTGGCCCGCCGTTTACAACACTGGGCCAGCATTATCCCAGCATTGGTCCACCAATATATAGGTCTTAACGCGATAAACGTTCATCCAATGCTAGCTTAATGCTGGCCCATTGTCTACGGCAATGGCTCAGCAGCTACACAGCATTGGCTAAACGTCCCGTTTTTGCGGAGTCACCGGTAACTCATACACTGACACAATGTTGGACCAATGTTGGAACAGTGTCATAAATGATGGCACAACATTAACCCAACATTGGATCATGTTGACTGCCTAGAACCAGCATGACATAGAACGCTCACAGCAAAACCAAGTATCTGCTTATTTCACAAGTGTGCAGATACTGTCTATTGAAAGTGCTGTTACAAACAAGAAGGAGGCAGTGACATCAGCGTAAAGGAAGTATATACTTGCTTTACAAGTGAGCAAATACGGCCTTTTAGCAGCGCTATGGCAGGAAGAGCCAGTTCAAAAGCAGTAAATATCTAGTTTACCAGGGAGCCTTTGCACAGACAGAACAGATGTTAAACGGAAGTTAACGGCAGACGTTTTCGCTGAAAGTCAGACTAAAAACTTGGAGACTCTGTCTCCAAGTTGAAAATCTAATGACCGACATTTTGTCATAATTCGTCTTCTTTGAAACGTGATTACATTGCCAACAGATGTTTCTAACAGTTGTAATCTATCGGAATGTTGCCTTCACTCATTCAAACACTCAAAAAGATGTAACAGAGCTGAAACGAAAGCATGCCATTCGCATGAGTATGGGCCTTTAATGTATCCTGTGTGCTGTTATGGCGAGTTGAAGGTCGGATTAACCAATATGTCGTGGTAAACCTACACCGGGAGTTCCGTTATGGGGTCACAACGGCCGACGAAGGACTCCACCCAATCTCGCCATCAAAACTCAAATATCCTCCTCATCCGTCTGGTCGACGGTATTAAACAAACCAGGAAACTGTCTTCTCTCTTGTCATGTTTATTTGATTAACATGCGATAACAGCAAAGCACAACCATCCGCGCACGGCACATCTCTATGGACTTAGCGAGAGCGAGCTGCGGCACGTCCGCAGTCGCTGAGTATTACGCTTGAAGTGCGGGAATAATACCAAGGCCGCACCACACTGCTCTGTGTGCGCACGTCACCACGGTATGAAAACGAAGCGGTCATCCCCGTCAGCCCGCGTCCAGGAATCTGGGGATAAGCGCCACATTGACTAAGCGATGTCAGGATCCTACATTACCCCCGGCTGAGTGACAACGTAGGACCAAACTGACGTGTAGGATACTGCTTCGTGCAAGTAGCGGGGTTGTCAAATATGTAACCTCTTATACTAAGCATAGTGTTCTTAAAAAAAATATAGCGAGTGTGGTTACATTGTGGGCAGTTGAAAGCGCAGCATTATACGTGAATTGTCCGATCCTCTTAACACCAACTGTCCTTTCTATTATTCATGTGCTGCAAGCTGCTATCAACCCATTCATTTAATTAACAGAATTGCTATTAATGCTTTAGCAATGAACTTGCTAAAAGAAAATGTCTTTACATTTATATATCTGTACACAATTCTGCCAGGCCTGTAGTAGCCTAGTATTCTGTAATTAAAATATACTGAAACTTTTACATAAATTGCTCGTGCAAAAATGACTTACGTAAATTACATGCAATACAAAATACAATACAATGAAAAATGTAATATTGCGATGCGTGTGGCTGGTCTCGCAGTCCTTATCGTTTGGCGCTATAGTAAACCGCGAGTGCCAGCCGCACGAATCGAGCACTTGTTTGGATGTTGCGTCCAACACATGCTAAATATAAAGCGATTTATTGCATTCGCTGGTCGTTAGGGGGCAGTACTCGAGTACTGTATCGAACAAGTGTTCGCATTGTCAGTTCGTTTGTAGGGTCGATTGTGCGTATCGTAGCGTCGATTCGAATGCAAGTACTCAAATCCCCATTAGCGCGAGGAGTAAAAAACTGAATGATCGTGCTCGGGCCTAGTTGGCCTTTATTATGAGCGATCACAGCTGGCGTCTCACCGTGTGATAGCCTTGAGTTGCATTATGCAGTAACGCTATGACATACCTGATTCGGGCCGTGCCCTACCACAGGTTTTAAAATAATTCTGCGATGTGGCCGCAAAAAGATGATAACATGTATCGAACGATGTGCAGTGGAACTAGTTGCTCACGAAATGTCACTTGTGGGACATGACCAGCTAGTTGCTGGCACGCCAAACGCAAAAGTCGCCCTCTTGCGTTGGCAAAACATTAAAAACATTAAAGTTAAAAAACGCACATGTCTGCGTCAAATCACCGAACGTGCGGTGAAAGGAAACAGACCTATGCATCGTCACATAAAATCGTTAGCGATATATCGTAAAAATCGGAGGCGATATGAAATACGGAAATATTAAACTGGAATTAATAAAAAATTCAATAACGATTTGAATAATAAGTGATCTGAGAAAATATGCAGGATATGAAATTATTAAAATGACTGCTGACATCGTAGAATGTTCTGAAGTCAATGCTGATCTGGTTATGCTGTGCCGTACCAGTAAATGTGGGGAATCCCCGGACAGTAGACGCTGTTGAGAATACTGCTGATGCTGATTGCCGGCCGTGTCGGCTGAAGCAGATAATCACGTATGCTGTGCTGTACTGTGCTGTTCTGTATTATGGATGCGCGTTGTACATGCCCACGCTGTGTTCTGTGTGGTTGACAGGAACGTGGTTTATTGGCAATATAAGACGCCAGTGCAGCACCTGTAACTCTGAGGCTGAGAGGTAGGCGACGTTTAAAATGTCATATATATGAACAATGCCAAACTGTAATTGGCAGTCTTTAATATTATCTTCCAGCACTCTGTTGAAGTGACGGATGTCCACCTCCACCGTGTCGGTGGCAGGTTTCCATATTGCATATATTGCTGGTGCACACCCCAGGCCTGTGGCCAGGGTATGCGGTCGCCACTCTCCGTGGCCTAAGTCCGTGACGTGTCGTGCGCGGGTAGGCTGTGCGTTGCCGTGTAAATCAGATGAAAAATGTCTGTAATATGTTGAAGCTAGAAGTGTAGACTGTAGCAAATGTTCATGCTATGTCGCATGGTGCGAGAAACGGGGGTTGCAGATTAGTTGCAGAAATATGCGTCGTTGAAGTTTCACCTAAGTGCTGTTCACAAATTCACAAAAGGTATGTATTGATTAAAGTGAAAACTGGAGGTCTATATGAGACATAAAACGTTTTCACTGAGTCACACACATGCAAAATGGTACCGTGAAAACCGTAGGTCGCAGTGGTACATAAAAACAATATGCCAGATATAACTGTGATAAGCTATGCTAAGCTATGATAATAGTATTTTGTAAATCGACCTGGGTGAAAAAAAAAAATTCACACAAGTCGAAAAACACATTCAAATATTTGCACTGTTTCGCAATAGCGCAACTGTCAAATCGAATATTTCTGTATTTATAAAAAATTTAAACTTCAGAAATAACTATCGTGAGAAAATTTCGTTCTCAAACTGATAGACTAAATGTGACTGCGAAGAAAAACAGTGACATTTGTGATTTAAGAATAATATCTAAAACGTGACTGACAGTAGTCTATGCTGATAAATGATAAAGTATATCATTTCGCTGAAAAATGATATCTGTGATGAACACACCACGTTTTTTTTTTTATAATGGTACGTTCATCACCGAATCACTTCATAAACGTCCGAATCAATCGCTCGCAACGATTCATTGGTTGACGTATAGACCGACTGTGTTCGGTGCGGTTGGTTTATGTCGCCTGTGGTGGGTGTGTGTGTGGTGTATTGTCGGCGCTCACAGCCTGTGCAGCAGGCAGCATGTGGCTTATAGTCTGTGACGGTAAGCTTTGAGCGGTGCGTACATAGTATACAGTCAGCATCCCCGTCTCGCCTCACATTAGCATATTCATCAGCTACTGCGTGCCCAAATAAGGCGCTGAATAGCCTAGCACGATTACAAACACCAAAAAGCGTTTCAAAGTGAACAAAAAAATCTCGCACAATTAGTGACAGAATTTCGTTTTCGAAACGACTTATTTACACATTCTCTCCCTCAATCGTGTTGAAAAAGGAAATTTACAAACAATTAAAAAAAATTTATTACAATCTGTCCCTGTAAAATTTGGAACACGTGACTAATAACCTCCACCAAATCAAAATGGCGGCTTACTTTATGCTAATGTGATGCGGCGACACAGGTTCACTGTCCCGATGCATGCCAGTTAGGGGGGAACACGTGGGTGCCCACGGCGGGCTTTGAGCTAAGTTAGGGAAACCAGTGACCAAGATGGCGCACACCTACCAAATACAATATTCAGCATTCTCTGAAATAACATATGATAATAGTACAAAATATTGACCTACGGTCCTGGGAATATTTTTAAACAGACCAAATAAGACCGTTTATTGACATTCATTTAGGGAAACAATTTATTTTGGCACTAAACCTATTAAAGGTTACCCGAGTCGAAGCGATAGTAAAAATTTCTGTCGATTTGTAGAAAAATCGTGAAAAAATGACGAGATTTCGTCTGTGGACTTTAAGATCGAGTTACCCAATTATGGTAATCAACGATAAAAATGAGTTACAGAAAATACCCACTTCCTACTCGCCTACAGTGGCATTAGTAGGATGAAGGCATTAAACAAACTCTTCGACAAAAAAAATGATAGACTATGTCTATAAGAATAAGTTTCTGGATTCTTCTAGAGAACCGGCACGGCCGCCATCTTGAAAAGGCGCCAAACAAAAATTTAGAAATTTACGCCGTTTTCGACGCAAAGAAACGTGCTTCTCGTCTGGTAACTCTTTCTGACTAATTTAAACTGGCATATATATATTTTGACCTACAGCTTTCACGTACCTTGTGAAAAAAATGCTATTGATTTTTTTCAAAAAATCCCCTAAAATTAATGAAACTATCCTTGAAAACAGCGGTTTTCAACTGGCGTCTAGGTGAAAATACTGTTGCGTAAACGATCAGTCGTCAGGGGTCACCAATATGGCGAGTTGAAGGTCGGATTAACCAATATGTCGTGGTAAACCTACACCGGGAGTTCCGTTATGGGGTCACAACGGCCGACGAAGGACTCCGCCCAATCTCGCCATCAAAACTCAAATATCCTCCTCATCCGTCTGGTCGACGGTATTAAACAAACCAGGAAACTGTCTTCTCTCTTGTCATGTTTATTTGATTAACATGCGATAACAGCAAAGCACAACCATCCGCGCACGGCGAGCGAGCTGCGGCACGTCCGCAGTCGCTGAGTATTACGCTTGAAGTGCGGGAATAATACCAAGGCCGCACCACACTGCTCTGTGTGCGCACGTCACCACGGTATGAAAACGAGGCGGTCATCCCCGTCAGCCCGCGTCCAGGAATCTGGGGATAAGCGCCACATTGACCAAGCGATGTCAGGATCCTACACTGTGTTGGACGTGAGAGAACGCCGTTACCAATGTATGGAAAAATGACGATTTCCTATCGCCACAGCAATTGTCTGGGCTGACATTACTAACGTTTTTCATGTTTATTTACTTCGTTTTTTATCAGCCGTGGAAAAACTGTGATAGGAAGATCTATTGAGCTGCGATTACCAAAGTTAATGGGGTACTGGGGTCTTTGTAAGTGCATCTGATTCGCATCACACTTTAGTTATCACTGATGTGGTCGTGGTAGCCTTGTGTTGAATGGAACTACATTTGCTCAACATTATTTTTACGGGGGGGGGGGGGGCGCTGCATTTTTTGTGTATTTTCACCTATTAAAAATTATAATTTCCTCTCTGCTGAACATATTGTTCTTTACTGTGGTCGTGCCCAAGATAGAGCATACTTTCCAAGTAAACTCTCAAACATGGACCGCTTAACTGATTTGCGAGTCGTTTGAAGGAGAAAAATACTCTACTAGGGCCAAGCCCTGATTCGATTTTGTATCATATCTAGGGCCAGAATATGGAATTAGTAAAATAAATGTTGGGTCGGTATTGATATATGTCCCGATCGAAAGTGGAGACATGTATATTTGCACTTTGGTACAGATGTAGGTCTAGTTTTTCATGTGAAATAAACAGTACATTATTACATAATGTAATATTTTAACAGATCTGTATACTTTTGACAAAGACGCAGAAACAGCACTCACCACTTACAAAATGATTTGTGATGCTTATGACGATATGTTCAATTCGTTAGGACTGCAAACAATGAAAGGTGAGAGTTACTTGTTATATTCTAATACTTTCATTGAATTAGGTTAAATTAAAATACTTGATTTATTGCTGATAGATGTTGTCACTTCTTTAATATAAACAATGTCTTAATGTATTTCCATATTTTTATTCGAATCACTGGCCTATGTTTATATGTACTAGTATCGAAAATTGCTTCGTTATATCCGAATTTCGCAATCAGCATCTGCATGTTCTTCTCCAATCTCTTCCCGATATCTGGACTTTCCACACTGTTGGAATTATTGTTACTTGTTGACATGCTCTTTTTGCAATTTATGAATTAAAGTATTATGTGAATGAAAAATAAATAATTATGAAATTATGGTAGCATGGTAACAAATGTGTTTATTAATAAAAAAAATCTTTGGAAAGATATCTGATCTCCTTTTAAACCATTGTTGTCCTATAGAAACTACAAGCCATCACATCGTAAAGTTCAAATTATGTTCCGTTATTATTTTAAAATTTTGTTATAATAGAATAAAATGTAATTTGGAGGGGTTGAAAAGTGGTTCGTTATAAACGAATTTCTCTAAAACAATTACGCTATGTCAATAATTTAGCTATATCCGGGATATTTGCAGTGAAGCGCCGACTCTTACATCGTTGTAAAGAAATGTCAAGGATATCGAAATCCAAATTTATAGATAGGGTCACGACATGGCGGACACTATAGACTGATAGATCTAGATATCGTGTTGTTAAATCAACATGAAATCAGTTTGTACAGTCTGAATAAAGCCTGCCATTCTATACGTAGAATTTTAACTCGTTAGGCCTAAATTGGACTCATTTTTAGCCTCAGAGATCATTCTGACCTCAAAGACTATAGAAAACGTGGGTTTACCTGAGCGACATCTATGTTGGGTGAATGCTCAGAGATATTAGCCATTTTCCATGGTCACCATTTTCTCCATAGAACTTTCTCAGATCATTCTTTCACTGTTTACCATGTCTGAGTTTGAGAAATGGCTAATTTGCATATTCAAGATGGCCACAAACACATTTCCTTACAATTCGACAGAATATATTAAAAATGGCTGCAATGATACTGCCTTAGATATATATTCTCATCTCTATTGCATTTGCATGCAAATTTAATTGCGGAGAGTTGATACTTTCGTATTTGTCATGCAAATATAACATACAGTTCCGATGTAAATGTTCGAGCCTCATGTTGCACAATTGCATAATGATAATTTTCAGTTGAAGCCAGTACTGGTTCAATGGGAGGACAACAATCTCTAGAGTTCCACCTGCCTTCCAAAATTGGTGAGGATATTTTGTGTTATTGTGAAAGGTAAGACTTACAATTTTGCCCTCACTGAAATATTCATGATATTTCCCATGGTTGTATGGACATTACGTACAATATTTTTTTACATAATTGAAATACATTGTCAAAAACGGCACCACACATAGATTCAGTTTTTGCTCAGTCTATCTCAAATTTTATTTCCAGCAAAGGCTAATCTTTTATGGTTTTAAAAGGGTTTTATTAGGGTTCCCCACAAAAAAAATCATCTGGTTGTTCTCACAAAAATCTTAACTTAGCGCGCGCGAGCAGCTTAACCCTTACACAGCTGCATAAAATTTGCAGCATGTGTGGTTGACCACTAAGTAATATCTGGCACGTTTTTTCTTCAAAAAAACATCTGATGAACAACTGATATCAAAAGCCAATAAATTACAAAATCAGTCAGTTAGCCATCTTTAAAACGCAAATGCAAGGACACCACAAAACAAAACTGGAAAAAAAAAAAAAAAAAAAAAAAAAATGATAATAATTCATCCGGTCGGGCAGCCGGCACTGTGGTGAACCCTGGTTTTATGTCAATTTTTGTCTGGGATGGGGTTGGGCACTATTGTTTTGAATATATATTTACTATTATCTTTCTCAATATGGTGGTGGAAAGGGGATGTAGGTATGAGAATATGTAGATATATCTCGTCTAGCTTTTTACCCACTGAACAACAAATAATACCTTGCCCAGTTGAGATTCTCACTCCTACTTTTAGTGTTTCCATGTAGAAAACAGCCACATCATCTAATTTAAAACAAACTGGCAGAGGGACGTGTGTATTTACACCACCGGTATTTTTATTTTTGCAGATGTGGAAAAACCACAAATGAAGAATTACTAAGTAAGTACTGACAGAATGCCGAAGAACAAGCCAAAATGATCAGTTGTGATAATTTTAAGTGTAAAACATAGGACATTGGGAAAAGATGAGGCGGCTGTCGCATGCTGGTTACGGTGGCTACAGCTAGCGTTTCATTTTCAGGATACCGTAATTGAGCTCCTGATATATAGGCCTAACACTTATTGGCCCACTCTGACACGTCCTGACACCTTATGTTGGCATGCCACTTTATCCACTTAGGCTGCATTAAAATACTCTTAATGAAAATCTTAAGAATTGAGACCAGCCTAGTACTCGCATAGGATCGTTATGTTATGTACACACATACCTAAAACATACACAACTTTTAATTTTCAATCTGGTGCACTAATATCCTATATCAAATTTGAATGAAGCAAGTGGTGTAGATGGTATGTTAAGCAGTGAGCCACATTGTCACTTTTCGCTTATTATATTATGTACATGAATATTGACCCATCTCCTTAGAAATATATGTCCATACAGGTAGGCCCATAACCAGACATGCGTAAGCAGGGCGATGCTATTTTTCAAGGGCAGCCGCTTTGGAGCCCAGCAATGGAAGTTTATCACTGACAAATTCTGGCAGAATAACCATATGCCTACCCCGTTCATCGATTTATTGTTATTTCAAATTATATTTTTTATCGAAGTAACTAAAATATTTTAAAGTAAATTTATTTTTATATATAATATGCATATTTATTCAAAATAAATCACATTTCCTTTTCTTCCACAGATGAATCAGGTGCTCAAGAATGTTCTCATCTGAATTGTGAACGAAAATTTAAATTCATAGCTGGTATTGAGGTATGTGTCTGTGTCATCTACCAGAAATAAGCATACATTTCCTGAAATATCCATTATGCTGTGGACTGTGGTTATTCAATACATAACGTATTTTCTAGACCTAGTATAACCTGTAATGGAATAGAATCTCTTTCAGGTGGCTCATGCATTTGTTCTTGGTACAAAATATTCAGAAGTTTTTGGAGCTCGATATACTGATGTTGAACAAAATAAAAGGTATGATTGCGTGTTAGCTGTGCAGCCGGAGAAGGTTCTGTCCGTTGTGGCATCCGTCTTTCTCCTACTATACCAAAATTAAAATACCGCATTATGTCACGTCTTGTCCAGAGGGATAATGAAAGTGAATTTGTAATGTGTTAAAATGTATGCAATCTGGAAATGGTAAACGAGTGATGTGCAACAAAGGTAATAACGGAAATGTAGGTTATTTACTGTGTTTACATCACTCACCCATACAGAGAGATCTGGGCATAACGAAGAGAGTTCTTCCCTGACATACTCAGACTGCAGAAAGCTTGGGTTTCGATTGTGCAATCTGTATTACTGTTATTTTGGATGTGTTGCTAGGTTCTCTTCGTGTGGCATATCTCGGCACATTTTAACACTTACAGAGCGGGGATCGACTTTAGACGTCAGATTCTGACGTCTAAAGTCGATAAAGTTAAAATCGGAAAGATGTAACTAAGACATTTATGAAAAACCCTTCATGGTTTTTACAAACATATTTCAGCGTTGTAAGGGTTAATAGTGCTGTGCTGTTTACAAAAATTTACACCCACCCAATTTAGATGTACCCCTTTGTATGCTTTACAGTACAGCCCTATTTGTCTATATCTTCTGTCATGTCTTCTAATTACAGTATAGTTGGTCAATAAACAAAATTGGTACTTCAACTATTTTATATTACAATATACTATTGTTGCCTGTATCACAGTACACTCTTTGAGATACGCTAGAACACCTCAACACAGTATACATAACTGCTTTCACTGTGCAATTTTATGCAGAAATGCTGTGGCTATTCGTATTGCTATCCTCAGTCGGATAGTCACCAGAGTAACAATAATTGAGAGGTAACTCCATTCAAGTGTTTGAGCTAATGTCAAAAACTATTTGCTGGTGTTTTAAGGCCATACTGTTGCATTAGCTCCGTTGTTTAGCGAAGACACCACAGTATGCCGATGTCATTCCCTCCATGAAGATAATAGCCAGACTCGAGTCTGTAGTTTCTCCTTGATGTTGTTGTAGATTAGCGATTCCGCATCATGTCATACAGAATGCAACATACGGAACAACTCCTCAATAAACTGCCCAAGTAGAAACAAAAAATACTACCACTAATAATCACTAGCTATTGGCAGATTGCTGTGGCCGACAATCATATGGATAACAGAACTTATTTAACTGT
The DNA here is from genome assembly GCA_964017125.1 of Flabesymbios commensalis. NCBI lineage: Eukaryota > Metazoa > Annelida > Polychaeta > Terebellida > Flabelligeridae > Flabesymbios > Flabesymbios commensalis. The sequence continues at coordinate 98,177,659 of OZ024902.1, forward strand.
GCAGCGAATTACATGACCCATACTTAGGCCACATCAGGAATGCACAGTGATACACAATCCTTATTAGCACCGCTGCTGAACGGATTTCTTGGAAGTTGTGGGCCAGTCACGCCGTACCATGTTGCAATGGTGCACTTTAGCACGCACCTAGCTAATCCATATCAACATGTACTGATGTTCACATGTTCACATATTGACGCTTTATTCCATACCCAAGATATATACGCATGGGATATTTCTCCAATGGTTTGAGGTCAATAGCTAGATCATTTATTGATCACCAGAAAAAATTGCTATTGGGCAGCCAATTGCTATTGAACATATAGACCGAAGTGTTGTGATGTTTCTTTAAAATGTATTTTTTCAGGTTTCTCTATATGGGCTGTTATGGCATTGGACTTACTCGCCTTTTAGCTGCAACACTAGAAGTTCTATCCACAGATTCATGCATCCGCTGGCCTTCTTTGCTGGCTCCATATAGTGTTTGTATCATCCCACAAAAGGTAAATCTTGCTTCACTATCTACATATATTTGTATTCCACTTTCTATAATATAAATAAAAAATGACAAGTGATTTGAAAAAAACCCTCGACTTTTGAACACCATTTAGATAATATTTGTTTATGTATGCGGGTAACAGTACGTGATTGTTTAAAATGTCGCTCTATGAGTAAGTATATACGAAATGACAAGCTCCCATTGACTGCCCTTGTGACTCTGCTGTAGGATGAAACATTCCTATGTTTTATATCATGATCTTATGGCCCAGTCACACAGAGCCAGTTCACACTATGTTCTGGAGAACGGGAGTAGAACCAGGAGTAACGTACTAAGAATGGAATGGACGTACACACCGAATACAACCGTATTAGGAACGGTATGGACGGACAAAGACGGGGATGGTGGTCCAGAACGGAATAGCCGTAGGCCTACTGCGAATATGAAACAAACGGAGCTGAACATCGTGCGAACCTGGACAAATAGTATTACGATCCAACACCGATGTCGTTACGTTCTACCCCGTCCTACCCGTCACTATACTTTTCATTACGTCTTCACTGCGTTCTTAACAGTGTTAACCAGTTTATAAAGTTTATGATACGTTCCTACTCAGTTCTAAAAAGTTCTTACTCAGTTTGTGTTCAGATCTACTCGTCTCTACTACATTGTCAGTACGTCCAATCCGTTTGCAGCCAGATCTACTCGTTTGTACTACATTTCAACTACATGTACCCGCAAAAGCTGAAGACAATGAGGAGAACTAGAACATGCTGACTGAGTGACTGGATCATCTTGGTTCCTTTACATTGCCCCTTTAGCTTCTTGGATCTCCCAATTTTTAGCATGTTGACTCATAAAGTGAGAGATGTCACACTGGCTGTTTGTCTATAATTTTGGGTGACAAATCTTGCTGCTGATCTTTGAATTAATCAATATATTTTTGTCTAAAGGGGTCCCAAACTGCTGAAGAGTATTCTAAAGATGATCTGACCAGGGAGAAATAGGCAGTCTCCCTTAGTTTAGGGGGACACGCCTTCAGGTTTCTCCCAAGAAAGCCCAGAGTGAAATTTGCTTTACTTGTAATTTTGTTAATGTGGGCCTCCCATTCCAGGGTCTCGCTAAGGCAAACAACAAGATATGGTGTTGATGAAACGCTCGCTAGTGTTTCGCCTTTAAGGGTGTACTCAAATTCCAGGTTTTTTTATTTCGACCTGGACACCCTCAGGACCGAGCATTTCGAGGGGTTTAAACACACCCCCCCCCATCGATCTGCCCAGTCCTGTAACGCAGATAGGTCTCTCTGCAGCTGCTCCTGATCTGCTCGACATTTTATCGGGCGATACAGGAGGCAGTCATCTGTAAAGAGACGAATCTGCGAGGAGACCGTGGAAGGGATGTCATTATTATAGGTCAAAAAGAGTATGGGTCCGAGAACAGTACCCTAGGGCACACCGGACCTCATGCGAGCTGATTTTGAAGAGCTGCCATCAACTACTACTTTTTGGGTTCTATTTGTCAGAAATTTTGAATCAAATTAAGATTTGTTCCCCGAATTCCATAGTGGACAAGTTTGTGCAAGAGGCGTTGGTGGGGGACAACGTCAAAGGCCTTACTAAACATCTGTTTGTGTCTTGCTTTCAAAATTTAGAATAAATGCATCAGTTGTAATCAAAAACTGGCTTTCGCATGAGTATTTTGATCGAAAGCCATGCTGTAAAGGTGTTAAAATTTTGTTTTTCGAAAAAATGAGACATAATTAGTTTCCAAATAATGTGTTCGAGTAATTTGGCACAAACACATGTGAGGGATATCGGCCTGTAGTTTGCCTGAGAGTGCCGATCCCCTTTTTTGAAGACTGGGGCAACATTAGCCTCTACCCAGTCATCTAGTAATTTGCCCGCCTGTAGAGATTGGTCGAAAATAATTTTAAGAAAGGTAGACATTTCGTTGGCAGCATTCTTCACAATCAAGTTCGGGAGCTTGTCCGTTCCAGAAGCCTTTACGCCGTTTAAACCCTCCAGTAATTTAGTTACACCTTGAACAGTAATTGCGAATTTAGGAATTTCAGTATTCGGTGGTCCTGTTATTAATTTAGGTATATTCGTGGTATCTTCCGAGGTAAAAACTTAGCAAAACTGGTTGTTTAGTATCTCAGCCTTACGTCTGCTATCTGAATGCAGCTGGCCGTTTTCCTTCAAGGGAGAGACACCATTTCCATCCTGACGGTTAGATTTAATATAACGCCAGAGTGATTTTGATTTTTTTGTTCTAAAGATTCAGAAAGTTTGTTTTTCAAAAAAGACCACCTGGCAGACCTGATGGCACGCTGGGTCTGCTGTTTACATAATTTATATTTTGCCCAAAGGTCAGCTTTATTTGTACGCTTGGCTTTGCTATATAAAGATGTTTTTTCCGAATAGATGCAAGGAGTGATTTGGATAGCCAAGGTAGATTTTCCCGAGGAGAAGTCATTTTAGTTGGTATAATTTGTCCAGGCATTGATTTAGGATGGATTTAGGTTTCAACCAATTTTCATTAACAGAACGGATGGGACTGTTTTCTGAAAAGGAGGTCGAGCAGCTCCTAATTTGTTGCCTGATGGCTTCCCAATTAGCCTTTTTGAACTGACGCACTGGGCGGGGTTTTGTACGACAGTAGGGTGGGTCAATATCCAGTTCGGTCACAACAGCACAGTGATCCGAGATTCCAGGTACACTATGGGAAGATTTTATCAAACCGGGTTTATTTGTGATCAGGAGGTCCAAAATATTTTCTTCTCTAGTTGGTTTTTTATGAATTTGGGCCAAGGCATGTGTATCTAGGCTTGACAAAAGCAGCTCGCATTGTGATTTGTTTGATGCTTTAGGATTTACTACTCCATTGTCCCAGTCAATACCAGGCAGGTTGAAATCACCTCCCAGGACAATGGTCTTATTTGATTTTTTGGCATGAGGTCTAAAGATTTCACAAGTTCTTCTGAAGTACTAATTTTGGAGTCAGGAGGTCTATAAAAACACCCGAGGGTTAAAGATTTTGATGCCGATATCTGAACTTTAGCCCATAAAATTTCACAGTTGGTTTCCAAATCAGGGAGGAGGGTCATGTCATAATGTTTTCTGACAGCAATAAAGACTCCTCCTCCTCGGGCTTTCGAATTTCAATCTTTACGCAAAACTTGGTATTCAGGAGGGAAAATTTCACTGGTAGTGGTATTCTTGTCAAGCCAAGATTCAGTGCCGAGGATACAATCAGGTTGGTAGTAATTTAGAGATGCTAAAAAATTTGCTACTTTACCCTTTAGGCTTCTGCAATTTATTAATAAAGTACGCCAGTTTCTTTGACGGTTTTTAGGCCTAAAGGGGGGAATTGGACTACTGTGCTGTGTGGGAGCGAAATCTGAATTCGGTGAATTAACGTTCTCAGAGCCACTAAAATTTAGATTGTCGAAATTATTTGTGGTTTCAATTTCAAACGAATGGAATAAATTTCGATCAAAATTTGGATGGATGCATCGACAGCATATCCACGAGACGTTTGTTGTGGAATATGCCAGGAAGGTGAAAGATCCCATGTCGACGCAATCTTTGTGAAACCACATATCACAACTATCACAGCAAATTCCACGCTGCTCCCATGTGACTGGGTCTACGCAATAGCCACATGGGAAGATCGATGACAAATTTAGGCTCCCAGACATGGGAGAACCTGGATTAAGTTCAACCTGGCCAGAAAGTAAAATTAAAAATAAGGCTGAACCAAAATCTAATTTAGGTGGGCTGGGCTGATTTGATCCAAGACTAGGACATGAGAATAGGTTTTACCCCACGAAAAATGCGAGAATTGAGAAAAACATGAACATGTATTGCCGGGGGGGGGACGAAATCAAGTACCGGTGATGTAAAAGGAATATCATGTTCCCTGTACAGAGTGTAATCATGGAGAAAGGGGATTTCGTGAGGGCAATTCACACCTCTAATGTCCTCGGACTCAATTCGAGTGAGGACTAAACTGGCTGCGAACAAAACCAGAAAATGTTTCATGAGGTCTCACTACCCTAAATAAGCCGAAATCACGGCAGGTGTATACTAATGATGATCATCACACAAAATATTTTCAATGCGGCTGTTTCAACCTCTGTTAAATTAAAAACAAATACAAAGAAGTTATATTTCTGTGAATATTTAATAAGTACATGATGTCTCCTTCATCTCGGATATCAGATATGACTGTTTCGTGATAATCTGACAGGGATACAGTGGGTTAAAAGGATGTATGTCTGGACTGTGAAAGTGGGTATGAATTTAAGCGTAATTTGAACTATAGTGACCTTTTTGCACACTAGGAGGCCTAGCTCAAAATCTGTCTGGGTAGCAACCCCTTATCGGAGCCGTTTTTGAAAATGCACAGTCCAGGCTTCATTATGATATGCGGCACTAGATAGGGGGGAGGGCAAAAAGAAGTAAAATCGGCCCGTGGAATTGAGGCATTTTACATGTATTTCAATGGGACTGGCATTTGGGGTGGTGAGACTATGAGTCTGCAGAAGGCCATTCAGGTTTTCTTGGTTTAATTGACATATTCTGACTGGTTAATAAAAAAATTAAGCTTTAAACCTATATTTAATGGATGTTTATCGTCGCTGCAATTAAAAAATTCCACAATTTTGATTAGAAAGGTTATAATTGAGAATATGGGGGAATAACTAAGCCTAAAAGAGATCTGTGAAGGTCGTATTTTGAGGATAATTCATAGATAAAATACTTGATTTGTAATTTGAGAGTCATATGGGAGCAAATAAAAAATCAAATATAACGAATTTGAGAGCGCATAATAATAAAAGCAGTTCACCCTAAAGTATATGTCCTCTTTCATCAACAATTTTTTAAATAAAAAGTAACCATGACAACTTTTTATGACGAAATAGTGGCGGGAATAGTCACTCTATTTAAATTTTGTATACACCGCGACATTTACGAAAAACAGACTGATTTTCAGTACATCTAAGATTTTTCAAAGTGCTGCCAGGGCAACAGTTTTTACAAGATCTACTTAATTCAAAAAATATATTGCTCAGAACAACTTAAAGCTTCATCCCAGGCTGAAAAAAAATTAACAACTACATATACATTTCTATATATGGTCTCACCACCCTAAATAAGCCGAAATCACGGCAGGTGTATACTAATGATGGAATCATCACACAAAATATTTTCAATGCGGCTGTTTCAACCTCTGTTAAATTAAAAACAAATACAAAGAAGTTATATTTATGTGAATATTTAATAAGTACATGATGTCTCCTTCATCTCGGATATCAGATATGACTGTTTCGTGATAATCTGACAGGGATACAGTGGGTTAAAAGGATGTATGTCTGGTCTGTTAGAGTGGGTATGAATTTAAGCGTAATTTGAACTATAGTGACCTTTTTGCACACTAGGAGGCCTAGCTCAAAATCTGTCTGGGTAGCAACCCCTTATCGGAGCCGTTTTTGAAAATGCACAGTCCAGGCTTCATTATGATATGCGGCACTAGATAGGGGGGAGGGCAAAAAGAAGTAAAATCGGCCCGTGGAATTGAGGCATTTTACATGTATTTCAATGGGACTGGCATTTGGGGTGGTGAGACCATGACGGCGGTGATGTGGTCTCACCACCCTAAATAAGCCGAAATCCAGGGAGGTGTATACTAATGATGGAATCATCACACAAAATATTTTTAATGCGGCTGTTCCAACCTCTATTGAAACAAAATAAAATACAAAGAAGTAATAATTTTGTGAATATTTAATAAGCCCACGTTATCTTCTTTGTCAAGGATATCAGATATAACTGTTTCATGATAACCTCGCAGGGATACAGTGGGTTAAAATGATGTGTGTCTGTTCTGTGAAAGAGAGCACGGATTATAGCCCAATTTTAACAGTATTGACTTTTTTACACTCTAGGGGGCGTAGCTCAAAATCTGTCTGGTAACCATACCCATAGCGGGCCTGTTTTCGAACAAGGACATCTCAAGCTTTATCCTGATATGTCACACTAAATATCTAATAGGGTGAAAAATGGTGAAATCGGCCTGCGGAATTGAGGCAGTTTACATGTGTTTCAATGGGACTGGCATTTGGGGTGGTGAGACCATGTTTACATATTGAGCCGCCATTTTGTTTTTGGGTGTCATGTGATCACACAGTGTAGAGTTCAAAATGAGCCAGCGAAAATCGTATCAATTAAAGACCAAAAATTTACAATTTTAGGATCGAAAAATAATCTAATCTGTTAATTTATAGCTTCCACGCTGGTTTAATAATTTAGATTAAACAAGGGAGCAACGGCCAAGTGGTTCTAAATAGTGAAAAAAAGGATAAATTTGATGAGTTAAACCCTCAAAATCGGATGATTTGTATATCCAAGATGGCCACCTCAGCTTTTCCTTACAAAGTTACGTAAATTCTCTACAGTAGCCAATATTCATCCGATCTTTACAATTTTTTGATAGATTACCTTGAGTTCGAAAATTGCTAATTTGCGTATCCAAGATGGCCACCGCGGCTCTTCCTTGTAAATCGACGTAAATGTTCTACAGTCGCCAATATTCATCCAATCTTCACCAATAATTTTCGAACAGTTGTCGATGGATTACCCTTGTTGAGTTTAAAAATCAGCATATCCAAGATGGCTCTTCCTTACAAATCGACGTATCCGATCTTCACAACATTTTTTTCTGAACACTTTGCAAATCGGATAATTTGTATATCCAAGATGGCTTCCATGGCACTTCTAATACATCGTTACTCATACTGCATTGGCAATAAACTATTAATTGTGGGAGGTGGAAGATATCTGTATGCAAATATAACATCTAGTTCGATCTGATTTTCAGTTGTATGTATGCCATTGCTATCTGTGTCAAACCTGGCCACACTAGGCACGTTATGAACATTAACACTGAACCTAATGGTGCATTGTTCTTTATATTTATTATGTGCAGCTTTATATTTTAAAAACATAATTTAATAAATGAAATTAAACCTCGACTCCAGGTTATGAGGTTAAAAAATGGAACGTTTGTCTATCATGTTCGATCAGGTGCAATGTGTATAATATCATGGCACTGGAAGAATTAAGTTTCAGCCGCCAGAAGAATTAATTTATTGTTGTCCCCCGCCGTTTCGGAGAAAGGTGGAAGACCTAGAATTAAGCCTGCCATTTTTTCAAGTATTTTTTCTTGGGGGAGAGGGCGATCTAAGCAGGGTTGGAGCAGTTTACTTTTCCAATCTCCTAACTCATGAGCACATTCAAAATTAAGGTTGTTTTTTCATCGTGTGGTAGGCATACTATTGGCACCTGCTGTACAAAAAAAATGGGTGTTGTTCCAATGCTAATGCGAAGGGAAGCTTTGTTTTCAATATACATTCCCTTCCTAATTGTTTTGTCTCCAATTGCCTGTTACCAGAAATGATTAATACATTGTACTACCGGTATGCATTCCTTCTGTTACTGATAAAACTGCGGGCGTGGCACACTGTATTTCAATGCAAATATCCAGTTCTTAGTGAGATCTTAATGTGACTTCCATGTCAATGATCATGGATAGAGAAAATTTCCATGATTATGAGAGTCAATAATTTATATTATGATTATTGGTGTTTTAATTTATCCAAAACAAAACCGTTGGCGTCCTCACGCGGCTAATATGTAAAAATTGGCGGCCCTGAATTTACGTTTGGAAATGTTAAACGGGAAATTGGCAGAAATTACATGTACCAATATTCCTAACCACTATGGAATACTTAACAAAGCTAAACAACTATCATATAACTATCTCTACTACGTGAGGCTATATCTTGATTTTTACCTAATATCATCACTACTATACAGATTATTACTCAAACTGGATGGTTCTGATGTTTATAGCACACCTTGGTTTATCTTTGTCAAAAATGCATTAAATAATATAGACTCATGTGGTATATGTAAAACAAAACGTCAAGACCTTCAAGAACCTACACGACCGTTGTCACTTGTAGAAACTGGTTGTTGAGAATGGGCTCTTTGGGACATCCATCTGTACACTTCCCAATTAATGTGATATTAGACCGCGTGACATTGGTGATGAATTTCATTACATATTTGTATGCACTTTTTGTGAGCTGGGGAGAGTTCCTCTTAAACAATACGATACAATCCTTCAACACAAATTAATTCTGCACAGATTAATAAATGCTTGTTCTGGCAATAAGCTTGTGTGCCTTCATATTTAAAATTATGCATTGTCTTCAACTCACCTGTCATTCAGTGTACATCACGCAGAATACTCTATTCTGCTATTCTCTCCATCGTGATAATAGTAATATTAAATGTTTAATGTGTGTATATATAAATATGATATGCATTATGGTTATATGATATGATTATAGTGTCTATCTCAGCTTTGCCTTCATAAGACAACAGTGATGAATCAATTTGAAATCATCATAATTTCAATTTTAAATCATCATAAATGTCTTAGTTAGCTCTCTCTGTTTTATTTGAATACCTATGTTGTGGGTCTACGGCCATCATAATTTTTTTACTCTTATAGTGCGGGGATCGATTTTAGACGTCAGAATTTGACGTCTACAGACGCCAGATTCTGACGTCTACAGACGTCAGACTCTGATGTCTAAAGTAGATCCCGCACTGTAAGGGTTAAACCCATACAGAGGCTTATTATATTATAACCAACGTCCTTGGCCAACGTTTCGAACACCGAAATTATCGAATTTCTTTGACACCTCGATGCTGCAACAGTTGCTTAAACCAAGAAAATCAAATGCAAGTGTGATCCCAATAATGAGGCCAAACGCACAACGATCCATGCAATATTCTGATGACTCGACATCCTTTATTTCTTATTCAACAGACAAAACAACAGGTTTTGTGAATACTTTTCAAAATCCTTTTAACATCCTGTATCATGATTTGTTTTTAGGAAGGGTATAAAGCAGATGTTACTTTTTCTCTTGCGGAGTCACTGCAGAGTGAACTTTCGTCTCTACCGAACTTGAAAAGGGAAGTAATCATGGATGACCGTCTTCAATTGTCAATTGGAAAACGAGTACGACATGCAAAGGAGCTTGGTTATCCGTATGTGATTATACTTGGTAAAGAGGTAAGATCATTTAGATATTGTTAAGCATGCCTTCACTCAATCCGCAACAGTTGCATTGTTAGCCCATTACATTGAATAATTGATATATTCTTTACTTCATCCTGACATTACATGACGTCATATTTGAGGATATTTCAGCTTCCGATTTTAATCCACAGTGGTGCTTTGTATGCAGATCAGCCCAATGAGAGCCTCTAGCATACTTTTCAACAAAAATAGTTATGAAATAAACACGGGTTCCAATTTGTATTACTATTTAGGAAACACCTCAACAACTAATGAAACACAATAAAAGTTACACGATAATGACATTGCAGCTGGTTTTATGGTACAATATTGATCCCTTGGCTCATCTTCTTACTTCATTCATACTTGTGCAACAGATAAGATACTCTGCGTCGTTAATGATATACTGATCAGTGGGAAATAAAACAGGGGGGATTTTTTTTCTTGAATAGACTAGTAATAGCAGAAACTGATTTAAACAATATAGTATATGTCACATACATGTATAGAGCATGTAGAGGGTAATTAACATTTCGCGATCAGTGGTTATACCATTTGATGTAGAGCTGTTGTTTGAAGGGTCAAACATCGCCATCAAATTTACACCCTTTAAGACTAATATCATTGATCATAATACTGCGTTATCTGATTGTATACGGGGAATAATGTTATTGTACGCTATTATTTTGGAAAATATATATATATTTGATCAAATACAGGTATCAAATACAAATACAGGCCTTTTCAAAGGTCAAACAAAAATACTCAAAATTAAAATAAGCGAATACAAATATGTATTTGACGCCATCCTGGTTACACTTCACATCAGTTTCGAACTGTATACCGCCCTCTTGTAGATGGAATAGTCCTACCCTTGTAGATGGAATAGGCCTACCCATTGCGTATTTGTATTTGATCACTAGTATATATTTTTGTGAAGAACGAATTAAAACAAAACATTAGTATATTATGCAGTGTGCATATTGGCTTGTATCATTTTGTAAATATATATGTGTTAATAAGATTTAGAAAACTGTGTGAAACACTGTCTTTAAAAATATTCAATATTAGTGCTGGGATTGTAACTTAAATGTTATATTATCAGCTGTAGTTCTAGTGCTGTTCGGCCTTAATGCACTCTGACGATGTCTCAAATGCGGGATCAAATGCTACAACGAAATAAGGAAATATTGTTGTTCATCATTGAACTCTAGACCCTATGTTACTTTGTTTTTAAACATGTTATGCCATGGTATGCATCATACATGTTCCTACAATGGTATGAGATAAGAATGTTGTCATTCCCAATAACCATGACAAGTGTGTTCTCTTTCACTGTTTCAGGCTTTGCAAGACCCTCCTATATTTGAGATTATAGATGTACAACAAGACAAGACAGAATATTTAAGTAGCGAAGCATTGCTAGACATTTTAAAGACAATTAAAACAATTGTGATATGAAAATGAAGTACATCATGTGGAAATAATAATAACGTCTTTTTTAAAAGTTTGTGTTGTTATTTATCTAAATTATCTTAAAAAAGCATCTGGATGGCATCGACATATTAGGCTATTGCAGCTAGTTGCTCAGCCACTTATTGAAGGTATCGCCGTTTCCACCACCACCGTCTGCCCTCGTATTTACCAAATAGGTCACAGAAAACTAACGATTAGCTTCATGCACAAAAATGTTTGTTGGAAATATATTACCAAACTGCAATATCTGAGACTGAAAAGGGATTCTCAGCAAGTATATAGAACAGTCTCAGGCCATATGTATGATGGTACAGTTGAAGCAGCTATATAGGATGTAAATTTTGAAAATTAAATTTATATGATGTTATATAGCCTACAGATAATGATTTGAAAAAAAATATAAAACGCTTAAAAAACAATAATTTAAAAGACATTAATTAGATTGATTTTCAACTCGTATATTGCCATGTAGAAAAAAAAACTGGGCATTTATACAACACATGAGTCCCACCGTGGGATTCGCGTCACTTCAAAGCCACCGCGGGTGTTAATTGACGTGTGTAAGTGTGAGCTTGGAGTAAGCCCCTTCAGCACCCTTTTTTTTACCCAACGCTGGGCCGAGCATCAAAATGGATAGTAGCCTAATGCTGTGTTAAGATCCAGCCATCTTTTATGTGTACAAATAGTTAGTTTAGATTTCCTCTGGATTCTTAGAAATGCCTGATTTGTTGAAAATGACAATTTTGGAAGGATGATTTGCGGGATACATTACTTCATACAAAAAATCATTTTCAAAATTGACATGTGATACTATAATAGGCTATAGAACCCGGCATATAGTCAGGCAGAATTCTGATATAACCTGGAAATTCATACAGAAGTTTTTATTTCGATTGTTTTGTGTTCAGTAGAGTCATGCTAAATTTCACCCAGTGGCAATTTTTTTATTTAGGCATATTTTGACATATTTCCAAGATGGCCGCCAATCGCTAGGCTTAAACATATAAAATCGCATATATCTGGGCCTACTTGTTCAAATTTGATGATCTTGGAGTCGATTTCTATCAAACCAAATGCCATAAGTAAACTTATGACATTTTAAAATTATTTGGAAGTCAAGGTTAAAGGTCAAGGCCATTTTATGGGTTTGATAAGGTTAAAAAAGGCATCAAATGTGGCGTGTGACCGAATTTCACCCAACCAAAACAACATTTATTTAACCCCTTCAGGTCTAACATAACGGATGCACCCGTCATGGATTAGTGCAACCTAACCTATGGACTAGCATGACATGTATACCGTCATACTTTCAACGTCATTATTGCAAAGTAGCCTGAACATGGTGAATATACGCGGAGACCTACAATACAAAGTGGGGCAGCTATAAGTGGTATTTTTTCCGTTGAATCTTTCAAATCCGGATACAAGCATCAACGTTGGCTTAAATACTCCGTGTGGGCTAATTAAAAAAAAAAAATTAGCCGATCAAAATTTTTGAAGATGGCCGCCATTTTGAGTATCAAAATATATGTTTTTGAATAAAACCCCAGATAATTGTCCTATTTGAATGATCTTGGTGTCAAGCATTGAAATCACTTTTCGGAGTAGTTTTACCACACCTTTCGCGGCTGTGTCGTAGATGTAGTACTGGTGTTTTATAAGTCATCCACATCTTCTCGATGGATTCTTGGCACTGGTCCTTGCAATGGAACATGGTCTTGGTGAAATACAAGCTCTTGGTGATTGTTTGAGTATGATCGGCACAGGAGTAATGTCATGGCACAACCAGGGCACACGGTGACGTCACTGCTGTGGGTCTCAGCATGGGGTTTACCACAGCTAGGTATAAAATTAGTGTCAGAAATGATGTCTAGTGAGCCAGGATCTGTCAGCTATAGTAAACTAGTTAGATAAGATGTTGTTAGATGTCCGCGCCTGAATAGACAGAGTGAAGTCGCAGATCCAAGGAAAATGGGACTTTGGTCGTATCACATACCTGGTGGTAAAAGGATGACCTTGATTGTACTGTCCATAAAGATATCGAAAAAGTGCACTAGAGAAAACGTGTACATACCCCCTGACTGGAAGAAGTGCTGTATTTTTCAGGAGGAGAAAAATTAAGATCTCACCTAGAGGCCTACCAATTCTCCCAAGTATCACTATGGCTGTTATACCATGATTGCGACGAACATGCAGTACTTCTCTTCTACGCCCTCGGTGTCCTTTGTTCTGGATCATACAAGGCTTGACATAGGCTGAGGAAGCACTGAGGGGCAACAATGCACTAGCACCCGGCAAGTCAAAGGATGTAGCTATTTGTAAAGCCTATCCTAACTACTGTGATGAGACTGAAAACACTGAGGAAGCTCTCGAGGTCGAATCGTGGTGTGAGAGTCACAAACTTCTCTAGTTCCAGTTCTGGTACCTGCTGTTAGCAATCCTCTTGTTGATCCAAGTATTCGAGAATGCAAACTTCAATCTGTACTGTCAGACCGAACTGATACCATTTTTATTTGCCAAAAACAATTTAAATTATGCACAATATACTTCTGTCCTCTACCAAGATAATAGGATTTAACAGAAACAGCCTCAGATGGCTCAGGCGTTCTGAACTGAAATTTTATTGTGCATAAATCGAGCCGACAGTTCTCACCAATAATTATTGACCAGTCTCTTGAGCCTGCGAACGCAGTCGTCAAGGCTGATAGTGGAGCATTTGGTGTGTCTGGAGATCCTGTCGCACTCAGAAGATGAATGGTCACTGGTCTTGAAGTCACATGCTTGATAACGCAGTAGGAGAGAGCTTGCACAGCAAAAGGTACTGAACATACCATGCATCCATCATGATCACCAAGACACCAAGGAGCTCAAGCACATTTGAAGAATATGCCACATTTGATGTTCTCTCCACAATACAGGCACACTTTGCCGAGCACAATAGGCCGGACATTGTGTTCAACGTATACGGGTCAAATAGTGGGAAAATTGAAGCCAAGTCAACTTAAGCAAGGACGTTAGAGAGATGAAGGGTGTCAAACAAGTGCAAAATTCCACCCAACTGGCGCATTTTTCTCAGAAACAGTGAGAGAATATGATTCTTGGTATCAAAAGATTTCACCAGCAACCACATGATCGACCTAGATGAATTTGCCCTCTGTACTCACGAGAAGGTGGACATGATGATCTTCGTAGGCCTACATACCAATTATGCGACAAACGGAGGAGGCCCTGAGGGAGTCCTGATGGCAAAAACTAGTGACAATGACATTATTTGCATAGCAGTCAGTCACTATGATGTCAGCTTTCCGAGAGACTGGTCTACACAAGCTGTGAATTGCATGTGGCCAAGCCAGCACTGGAGATGGATTCCTGTCCATGAACTGTGCGTCTCCATTGGGCCACAGAAGAGCAGGGACATTCACGCCTTCACCAATCACGGGATTTGATGTAGATTCTACCTTCTGCGACAAAGTAAAGAAGATGTGATGAAATAACTGATGTCTTCCACAAATTAGGTCAGTTCCCATCAACAGTAATTGCCGATGACATGGTGATCTTATGTAGGTTTGTGTCCGAATGTATAACAGGTCCAGCACTGCTGAGGGCGCGATGATGCAAGATTGCAGATGCTCGCAAGGAGCTGTCACCTGACGAGCATCAACAGTATTTCAGCCAGACAGGACGAAGAAGACACTATTTGGCAGATCTTCCGGAGAGACCTTCCACTATTGCGGAGAGATGCCAGCAGCTGACTAAATGTGGCTGCAAATCAGAATGTCATGGGTTGTGTAAATGACACCGTTTTGGTCTGCCTTGCACCACACTATGCAGTTGCAGGTGTGAGGTTGAGTCGCACAGCAAGGACAATTATTACCAGAGTTGACGTTGAGATCTTGTAATCTGACTGAAACTGTTATGTTCTTTACTGCATTACAGTATATTACTTCCAAGTAGTTTTATTTCTAAGTATGTCTAGTCTATGCTGCTTCTGCCTTAGATCGAGACTACATTTCATGCTAACCAACATGATGTATTTCAACTATTTGTCCCATATTTTGTTAAATAAGCTTTTACTGAATTCCGGAGGTCGAAATTTATATTCTGCATGGTCAAAAATGTATGATTTGATACCAAGATCATTAAAATCGCACAAGTTTGGATCAAACTATCAAGAAAGTGATTTTCATGCTGGAAAGGCCGCCATCTTAAAAAATGGCTGCCATCACTTTCTGGAATATTGTTGTGCATAATTCGAGCAGACAGTTTTCACCAATATGTTTTTGTACTTTTGTGTATAATGGTAATCAGAAAATAGGTCACAAGCCACATTAGATACTTTTCCTATCCTTACCAGACCCATAAAATGGCATTGACCTTTGACCTTGACCTCCAATGAATTCTTCTAATGTCATAAATGTACTGATGGCATTCGGTTTGATGGGAATCAACTCAATTATCATAAAATTTGAACAAATATGCGCAGAGATATGCCATTTTTAGATATGAGTTTAGCGATTGGCGGCCATCTTGGAAATATGCAAATTAAAAAATTGCCACTTGGTGAAATTTAGTACTCCCGGTGGAAATGATGACTCTAGCCTCTGCTGAACACAAATTAATCAAAATATAAACTTCTGTATGAATTTCAAGGTCAGGGTAAATTTTGCCAATATTCTGCCTGACTAATAAGGCTGTCTAGCTCATTCAGCGCAGCACAGTCACAGTGACTGCCATTTTATGAACACTTATGAGACTTATGCCTATTATAACAGCAATTTTCAGCTGGCCAAATCTAGTGATTGTTTTGGAACTATTCCATTTAAAAATGGTGGTTTCTGTGTCACAGCCTATTATAAACTCGCTCGTCCAGACTCATTCACATCAGATGTTTTCTTTGTGTTTCGATTCAGATTTCGAACATGACTATAATTTCATGTTCAACATTTCATATCCACCCGCCCAGCACAGGCTTTATTAGGGAAAGTGGAACTTGTGATAATGGGGGGGGGGGGTCTGTTTAAGGAGATGTCATGTTTCATACCATTTATTAGCTATGGTAATTATACTGTCATTGACCACCATGTCATGGTCCAGTCTTAATCAGGGATGGGGTAATAGCAAGAATTTATTAACTTAATAAATTCTTGGTAATAGTAATATATAATAGCAATATGTAATAGCAGCAAATTCACTGTAATAGTAGCCTAATAAATCAGAAAGAAATGAAAGTAATAGTATTAGTAATAGATCAGGCAATAGATAATTGTCTATTACTTTTATATCACACTGTTCTATTTTCGCTAGATTATCCACATCAATTCAACATAAATTATACCACTAATCTCAGAAAATATATTCAATTAAAGCTGCATAACTGTTTTGCTTATTTTAATCAAAAGATCAATCCATGGAGAATGGTGTTTTATTTTTTTATTTTACTGCTCCGGTTACTGAGTTATTAAGGATTTAAGTTTGTTGTTTTTTGATATTGTTGCCCCACCAAAACAAAGACCTGATCACAGCGGAGTAAGATACATTGTCTGTATAACTAGGACATTATGAGTACCAAGTGGCAGATAACGGTCATCATTAAAAAAAGAGTGGAAGACTTTTAAAATTATTCTTATTTTTTAAGTGAGCATAGATACATTTCACAGTACAACGTGTATTGTCTCATGTCAGTTAGACATATCTAGAAGTAATTACTTTGTGTGATATGGGTGATATCTGCATATAATGTCATGTTTAACTTCGGTACCGGTATAGAGAATGTCACTCAATTGAAAAAGAGGACCCTGTTTTAGTATGGTGCTTTTAAGTGTGGGCCAGCATCTGAGCCTTTGGCCCGCCATAATGACGCTCTCCCCCGACCGTGAGAAATTGCAGTCCAAATTACACGAATTCAGTGATGAAAATCATCTTTTTTGCGCAGTCTTTTATTTGATACCTCACGGGCATTTCAAAATATAGAGGCAGTGCTATGAGTGAATTAAAGTGAACTTTAAATGACAAGAGAAACACGATCTATAGTGACTATGCTATTCGAAAGTATCAGACTTTTTTATTTCATCGTTAGTCATTACATACAGTTATATAAATAGCGAAATGCGGTAAAATAAAATAATTGTAAAAAAAAACAGCCTTTAGGGTACCAGTAGCTGAGTTCCTAGCAAACAAGAGGCATTCAACCATTGATGGGTCAATGTTGTACCAGCGTCATAGAAGCTGCACCAACATCGAGCCATCAATGGGTCAGTGACACGTGCTTGTTGAGTTATCATACGGGCTGACCTAGTCTTAGGACACCAACCTGTGGTTTGTGTGAGCTTGGCATCGCAGCCAACACGAGGCATTAGTCCGATGTCAAACTAATTCGGGGCCATCGTCTACGGCTCTGGCCCAGCGCTAGACCAATGCGGCTCAACGTCTCGTGTTTGTTATTAAGGGGTTTGATGTTGGTCTAATGTAACATTAAATTAGCCCACAATCAACCACTGTTAGTATTACATATTGTACACCACACCATAGAACTTGATGGTGTATCGTGATCTAATCGTGATCTAATCTAGCTACATTTACATCGATTTTGTCCATTTATAAAGCCTTTAAAAATATTTGAATGATTGTGTTGAACATTTTAGGTTATTTCGGTCGAAATAAACAAAACAGTTATGCAGCTTTAATAATATTGCTATTTTGTCAATTATTTATCAGGTCAAAATAGTAATTATATATAACATGATTATTAATAATTATTAGTATTAGTTATCTTGATGCCCACAATGCAAGTATATATGCATGTATACCAAACACACGATGTGGACCAACATTAAAACAACATCTCATGTTTGCTGGGAGGCATGTCAACTGGAGACATTAATTGTGGAGAACAACGCACTTTAATTACCTTTATTGTTGGTCAATGAGGGGCCACCTCAACAAGTGATGCTTAAACATGATTGTCAAAACAAGCCATTGCCCGACTCAATTTGATATTTTGGTTCTGCTGGTCAAATTAAGTGTATGGTGCGATAATCACTGGCTGACGAAACATAGTTAACCCTGATGATCATATAAACCACATTGGACTACAAATCAAATTTAAACATATTATTAAATATAAAAATATCATTTCTAGAAACAGTCATTATATTTTATCGCACAGCCATAATAAAATAAACATTTCATTGTCTAACTAATAATTGGTTATCTGCATCTGTAGATACTATAAGTATTATACGCACAGTGTTATCATGGCTATCAGATCACATTGCACATGTTGCAATAACGTTGTGTGGAAAAGCTAACGTAACGTTATTGTCTACATAACAGGATATATAAACAAATGCCAATTATATATTTAATTATTTGTTCATTTTTAATGACGCATAGGTCTAAACAGACTTTCTTTCGTCAATAAATATCTATCATTTAATTTATAAAATATATATTTAATTTGTATTTATAAATAGTCACAAAATGGATATGATTTGAAGTTTATTATTTTAAAATGTATAAAGAAAATATATATGATACCTGTATAACTTGTTATCGCATGGGAAATAGTGATGAAAAGTTACTTTAGTAATAATAGATGGGCGGGTAATACTAATATAACGCAACACTTGTAATAGTTGTAGTAGTAGAATAATTTCAAAGGAATAGCTAGATTGCATGTAATAGATCACATGTCAGCTCTCAATACGACTTTGGTCAGTGCTCTGTTATGTGCGGATCCAGGACATTGATGTACAGATGATTTTGCCACCTGTCAGTTGGTGATCGGTCATTTCGGCACATCGTAATTTTGGCACATTGATTTTACCAATGAAAATTACGATGTGCCAAATCATGAAAAAGGGTATAAATGTAAATTATTTAATTTAGCGGTTTAAGAGTTTAAGCATCAGACCGCCAACAGCACATAGCTCCAATATGTTCATCAGGTGCACCGTTTGAAGCTGTCCAATAGTGGCAGCACCGATACGAAATGAAATGAATGGGGTTTTAGGCCACCTTTGTGCACATGTAGGCTAAACTTGGCCAGGAGAAGCTCCTGAGATGACACTGCCCTCCAGACACAGAATTTGAAATTTGAGCTCTGGCGGTCTGAGGCCGAGCACGCTACCTCTCGGTCACGGAGGCTCCCCACGATATTGAATCTTTGCGAATGGGCGGGGAAGTAACATTTCGTTTCTTTGAAACTTAAATGACAGAGCTGGGTTCGAACCCGTGATCTCCGACTTTCCAAGCAGACAGCTTTAACCACTGCACCAGAGCCCTAGCCCTAGCACCGATAAAAAAAACATAGCTCTTAAACAAATAACTATACTTAGATTACTGAACATTTAACGTAATTATATTCAATACTGAGTAACAAATTGGAGATGGAATAAGAGCTTCGCCACTGAAATAGAAACCCTGGCTCTGAGCCCTGCTGAGCGAGATAAGTTAATATTAATTTAGTTCTTTCCACTCCGTTAACCTACTATTTTATGCTTTTAAATATTCTGAATCTATCATTTTTATTTTATTACGGTAACAGTTAAGGTATATGACATACGTGCCTAATTCAGTCTTTTTATCGAATTAATAAATAAATTTGCAAATGGGATGAAACTATAGTAGTCATAGGCTACAATTAAACAGACCTCGCCAATAACGTGTACAGAAATATTCGCTATCTCAGCAACATATGGCAATCAATTTACCTCTGCGGTAATTATATCACGCTAACCACCAACTTCCTACAAGAAAAACGACCCTGTTGCTCAAAGGAGTTGCATTATTTATTAACCATCTGCTTCATGGTTTGATGTGATGCCGTCAGTGAGCTTCTTAACCCTTTCAGTGCGCCAAAGTTTCAAACGATTTCAGGTTTTTTTCACAATAATTTTGACCGTTTTTTTCAAATGATTACACCTAAAGTTCTCAAATAGAACCGCGTAAGTAAATATTATTATAATAGTAGGCATATGTGCTTTTAGTTCTGATTCAAATAAAAATAATCGTATAATTACAAAGAAACATTCATAAAAAATATGCATTATTAGATACATCCATAGATATAAAATATTGTGTAATTCTTAAAACAAGGTGATTGTTAGCTGTGGAAATATCGGCCTACATCCTTCACCAAATCATAACTATTCCACACGAACCGTGATGCACAAAGATTGTAAGACCTTAATTTTGCCATGCATCAATCTATTTCAAATTATACCTTGGCATGAAAGCCTATGTGAAAGTACGGGCATGCAGTGCCAATGGTAATCAATATTTTAGAAACAAGTCGACGTGTGCAACACGTGCCTGTTGAATGTTCCACAGCAACTCGCATGGCATTGCACCATCGGAATTCCTTCTCCCAAGGCGATTCTCGTTTGCATGTTCGCCTAGGTGGTATTGGTTTACTGGCCAAGATATAGCCGTGTTATATGATGCGTGACAACCAGTCTTGTTAGTCTCGTATTGTCAGTGCTGCCGTGTGGGACGTTACTGTTTATCTTCATTGAATTAACGTAAATGTGTGTGCGGATAAGTTAGCCATCTTGATAGGCTGACATTTAATATAGCATACATAGCACACTGATCATTACTTGGAGAAACGTGACTCAAGAACACAATTCAAATCAGGAAAATTTACATTTTGTGATCTTTGGTGAGATTATTCAAATTGTCAGCTTATAAGCTACAATTTATACTTAGAGGATCCATGTGTAAGCCTATTTGGATTTCTATTTCGAATGGTTTGATAATGTTTCATTATCTCACACATTACTGTTATACCTGAAGCGAAGATAATCTCACTGGGCAACCGAAAGCACGATAAATTTGCTGTGAGAGGAAAGCTTGATTTTGCTGAAGCATGGCACTAACACTGATTTCCATTTGACAGCACTTCAACTAGCTAACATAGATAAGATTATCCAGCTGGCCCGAGGTATATTAAATCAGCACTCACCCTGACAGACAAATAAGTGTTTACATAGAGCGATGGACCTACGACACAACATAGTGCCGGCATGGGATTATAGCAGGTCAGAAGATTGACAAGTCAACAGTAACCAAGCTCAACATCTACTCTAACACTGTTTAGTATATTGTCAGTCTATATGCACTGCAAGGTTAATAATTCTACATACAGCCAGGAGGAGTGGGCTATGCGCACTGATTAACATAAGCATACCCAAGAAAATTAAAGTAGTTTTTCTATGAACCATACTTGTCTCTTTGGAGGTTTATTAAACTGGATTCAGCCTTATTACTGCTTAACAATCATTGGACAGTAAAATGTGATAGCAAAATGCATAGGAGAGTGCACCAATCTGCAAAAACGGAAGATTGAATCTCATGTAGTGTGTCTTAAATTGCATTAATCACCTACTTTCACGATCTAGAAAACAGTGTAATATCACGTTCTCTCTCATTGAAATTAAAAAAACTGACTGGTCTGCAAAAGTTGCGTCTAAAGGACTTCTAATATGGGTTATAGTGTGGCTCTTTTTACAGGTCATATTGATGAAAATTTGCTATGCAGTATATGTAGCAATGTGTTGGAAAATGCTGTACTGACAAACTGTGGTCATTCATTCTGTCGTGTATGTCTGGAGACGTGGCTGGCACGCCCCGACCCGCCATCATCATGTCCAGAATGTCGGCATATGTTATTGCCTGGTCAATTCAGCCCCATCCTGGCAGTGCGTAACTTAGTTATGTCTTTGGAAGTTCACTGTGAATACCGAGAACATGGCTGCGCGGTTACGATAAGGTTAGAGAGCCTAAAAAGGCACGCTGTTGAATGTAATTTTTCACCTGTTGAATGTGTGGGCTGTGGTGTAACTGTGCCCGGTCACAATTTGGCTCAGCACCATTCTCAATGCCAAGTAATAGTGTCTGTTCTCAAGGATAACAATGTCGCACTACCAACGACGTTTAAACGGCATGCTATGACGTCACACGACAGTAACATCAGTGTGACTGAGACTAGCACCTTTAATACTAGTCAACACAACAAGACAAAGAAGGAAAACATGGGATGCTTTGATGAACATGGCAGTACTGGTGGATCTTCTTTGCCTGTGACGAAAGAATACTTGCCAGATTGGCAAGATTCAGTATCACATGTTACTCAGCTTGCCAGCCGCGTCGCAGGATTGGAATTACAATTGTGTCGTATGAAAAAAGATCTTGATGTGGCAGATGCAAAAAATAGGAAGATGGAACGAGATTTAGATAAAGCAAAACAAGATGTGCATAGCCGAAGACATATGTTATTAACACACGATCAATATTTGTTTGATCCAGAAATGGAGTTTGCGAGAACAGCAAGTTCTGTCAAAAAACTGGCTAATTACATATCTCATAATTTTACTTCTAAACCTCCATTTGTTGACATAAGTCGTATTTTTCACGCAATTAGGAGATGCTACCAAACTTACGGCTGCTTCGAAACAGGTTATGAGCATGATGTCCATATGCTGCTGGCAACAGCTTATACATGTGACTGGTTCAGCGATACACAGAAAATGAGCATTGGCACGTGGCTGCACAGTTCAGACGCTACGTCTGTATCCAGATTTTAGAGGACCTGCGTGATACACCTCACTAAGATGATATAATATAATCAAAGATAACACAACCATGCATGTAGTCTTAACACACGTATTTGTTCATCGCTAGTCATTATTCGAATGAAATCATTTTGTATTTTTCATGTCAAAAGTTATTGATTAAAGTATACATGTGCATATGTTCAAACTTATTTCAGCTTATTGGACCACATAATTTCATTTCATATTAATAATACGTATAGCAATTATTTGAGGGGACACACAGACATTGTGGCTGGCCTGGATCCAAAACGATTTTGTCAAAAATTGCCTGAATTTCAAGGTAATTGATGCACAGATTTAGGGATTACATTAGGCCACAGCAGGACATGTTGTAAAACACATATGAAATTAATTAATTGACTGGTAATCTAACTAATCGACTATTGCAATAAAAAAATTCTGCAATGGCGTCTAGAGCGTTTCGATGCTAATATGTCCTTATAAGCTAATATGTTAACTTTGCAAGTTTACCTTGCTCCTGATAAATTTGTCATACATATTCAGTTTTCGATAATAGTATAGTGAATAAATCGAAATGGCCGACTGATTAGGTCATTTTATTATCATTTTCATGATATTTCGCAAAATCGTTAAATTGAATATACTACTGTTATAAATTAGGCCAAATCCACTGTGCGCACGACGTTGTTGAACCAACGTCATTGACGTCGTGTGCCCAGTGGGAAGTGACAAATAGGTCAAGGGTATAATAACATGAATAGGCACAACAAATGTAGGTCAAAGTATAGTTACCTCAAAAGGCACATCTAGACCTTCTAGGTGTTGTGTGCAAAATTTGATGACAAACGGACGACCGACGGGGTCATAAAGACACATACAATCTCATACAAAATGCCTGACAAATTTGTCAAAAATGCAGACAAAATTAAAAATGGCTGATATCATGGGAACGGTGCATCTAACGCTAAAAATGACTGACATTTTGGCCAACAGGGTCATAATTACACAAATATTTAATCTCATCCAAAATGGCTGACAAATTTGTCAAAATAAAAAATAGCTGACAAAATGGCCGATATTTTGAGAAATGGTGTATCTGACGCAGAAAGGAGTGAATTTTCTGTCTACAAGATCATTTTGATAGTCTTATACAACCACGTTAAAAATGTCATACAATTTTTTTCAAAATACAAAATGGCCGACAGAATGAAAAATACCGTGCAAGCACTCAAATACCCCTCGGCTCATACAGTGACTCTATATATGCCTTGTTTCAGGCAATTAATTGAAAATAATAACGATTTAATAAAATTGATCAAACCAAAATGGCCGCCGCAGCCTCGTTTTCAGTTTCACATGAAAACGGACAATTCTAATAGGCTAGCAGACCCCGAAAACCTATATATATACCAGGTTTCAAGGGAATTCTGAATTTTTTTTTTTTTAATTTTGATTATCGGTGGAAAGCTTAAATTCTAATCAGGTCATCTCCGTACTCATGGTTAACTTCACATAAAAAATTGGGGAGATCCAATAATTATTTTTCAAGTTATCGCGTTAACAAGGAATTATTAAATTAAAAAATTAAGATGGCCTCCATAGCCTCGTTTTCAGTCGCACACTAAAACTTACAATGCCAATAGACTCGCAGACCCCGAAAACCTATATATACCAGGTTTCAAGGGAAATGTAAAAAAAAATATAAAATAAATTTAATCGCCAGGTGCAGCCATTTTGATTTTCAGTTGAAAGCTGAAAATCTAATCAGGTCATCTCCATACTCATGGGCAACATCACATAAAAAATTTGGGAGATCCAATAATTATTTTTCAAGTTATCGCGTTAACAAGATTTTTTTTAATCTTGGACCTATGACCTTGACCTTGGGTAAAAAAAGTGCAGGGAGGGGTTGAATGTTTGTATGAATTATGAATTTAATCTGTTGCACCATGTTGGTGTAGTAGCCAAAAGAGTGTGTGCGGCGGCGGCGGAGACGGCGGCGGAGACGGGCCGGGGGTAAAAATGACCGATATGTCGCGAACAGTGCATCTGACGCTAAAAGGGAGTGAAATTTTGAACCACAGAGTCCTAATTATACATCCAATAAGCCTACAACATATCCAAAATGACTGACAAATTTGTCAAAATTCAAAATGGCTGAAATAAATTGAAATGGCTGATAATGGTGCGTCAGACGCTAAACACAGGGTCCACAAGGTCATATTGATACATATACAACCATTGTAGCGATGTAGTATGGTATATCTTTTCTTAGCGAGCAGACTAATAGTGGACGAGTATGGACATTGGTAGTCTCAAAGGCAAAAAAATCCACTGATAATACATTGTCAAACTTCAAACCATCAAATCTGGAAAACGGATTTTGGGGTGTGAATAAAACGTGAATTTTCAGCACTCTCAGTACTGAGAAGTATATGGAACAGTCTAGGGCCCTCTACACGGCATAGTCAATGTTTCTTACTCAGCCGTGAAATCTACAGCAGCCCCAATCCATCATTATCACATGTAACCGTAATTCACTTTTACTACACCCTCTTACGTAATGCAAATTACGAAAATCACAATACTAACAGTAGATCGACTCAAGGATAAAGACCCATGAAGGCTTTGTCAACTCACACGAACTTTGCTGCAATGTTACTGTAATGTTACAAGGCAAACGTCGAGTAAGGTGTTAGTTGGCTTTATCAAATGTAATGAAATAAAATGAATGGGGTTTTACGCCACATTTGTTCACATATAGGCTAAACCGGGCCAGAAGAACCTCCTGGGGATGGTGATATGCATGAGGTGACACTGCCCTCCAGACACATGATTTGAAATTGAGCCCTGTTGGTCTGCGACCAAGCACGTTATCTCTCGGTCATGTAGGCTGCCCACAATATTCAATCTTTACGATTAAGCAGGGGGGAAACATTTTGTTCTTTGAAACTTGGAATGCCAAAGCAGGAGACGAATCTGCGATCTCTGACTTTCCAAGCAGGCACCAGGCCCCCGCCCTTTGGTATTGCTGCTACATTATCATATATACAAACACATTACCTGATTACTGATATCAAGATGATGTGCTATGTATTCTTGCTGGTATCTATCAGCTGATTAGCAAAACGGTTCCAATATTGATTTTTATGACATTGATGATGTACTATATTGGTTTAAATATATATGTATGGTCGATTCCCACGAAAGTCATGCATATCGGCAAAAAAACGACTTTCTTGCACAGTCCTGAATTCTTCAGTTTATATCGCAGACATAGGGAACTTTCACAAAAAATATATGCGAGCTCTTAATATATGATAGTTGCAATATAAATGGAGTTCATGCTGATTATTGAACACCAGAAAAACCCTACGAATGCATATAATGTAATATGTAAATGCCATAATGTAACTAAAACTTTGGTCGCAAAGAGTAAAGTAGTTCAAGTGGTAACAATTAGGTGGTAATGTTTAGAACAGTTTAATAACAGTTGCGAAAAATTGATACTGCACATAATGATTTGTAGCTAACTTCTCTGCTGCAAATAATCAATATTCAGAAAATATGCAAAAAAAGACATGTCAACCATAATATTTCTTTCAATTCAAGGCTTAGAGAGGAAATAGCAGTTGAATATTAAAATGTAAATGGAGCATCTTGTTTATAATCATTATTTCATATCATTTGTTAATCTAAACGTTTTTCTGATAGGTTTTAAAGGTGTAATATTCGTAGGGTTACAAATTGATATTTTATTGAAAAATAAGGCTATTAATTAACATAATTGTTGTGTTATGAACGATTTGTATCGATAACTAACATTACTTTGACAGCCACATTAAGAAACAATCAGAGAAGGATGGAATAAAGAGTTTTTAGCAACAAGGTGCGGGAGAATCACGAGAATAATTTATTTATTGTTTGTCACTGAATTAATAGTCAACCTAAAAAATATACATACATATACATATATCATTCACTTGTGAAAGGTATTTGACAGATAGAGCTACAATGAACAAAAAAAGGTAAAACTGGTTGTTCTACGTCGATTCAAAATGCTTATACCAGCTTTGTTTGTAGGGTTACGCTGTCATTTGTAGGGTTACTCTATCTAGGTGACCCATGGAAAATCATCACAATACTGCAATATTGACGGCTCATTATATCATTTAAACACATGTGTGTTCTCCCGTATGATACTGCTCAATATCCAATAGATTTATCACGCTATAATTAGCTTCACATAGACCATTGAACAAAATATCTAATTTGTCAAATAATTTTATGTATTTCCAACTGGTGAAGTCAGTCGCTATTGTATCACACACGTTTTAAAATACCACTTGCTTTGGCTTGCTTGTATATATTGTTTTTGAAAAATATCGTGTTTTTAGATAAATGTCTCGCAATGCCAATTAAACACGTATTGTGTTATACAACATAGAAGCTATTTGTGAAATTGGTAACCCTACGAATACCCACAGTGGTGAACTCTTTTAGATGCTAGATATGTTTAAATTAATATTTCCAACATTTATAATATACAACAGAATACACGTTAGATATATTTTTAATATGATGTATAACAAAGTATATTAACAATAAATTAGCCTTTGCATTGGTGAGTTAAAATAATTGTTAAACGTTTTAAAAACGTGTATTTTATTTTTTGGATAGAAATATTTATTAGCTTGTTGAGTTTTACACCTTATAAGTGCTCACTATGATGTTAGCTTTATTCTTGGCCTGTTTTGCAATGAGAACAATATATATTTTTTAATCATTTAACGTTTTTCTCTTTTAGATAGTAACCCTACGAATACCTAACATTTGTGTAACCCCACGAATGACAATATCATCAGTCTGTGGTGGCTCTTCTATTACATAAGAATATTATAAACTGTATCGTCCACATATTGCCATGTCATGACATGATAATGCATAATAGATATTCAATTAACTCCTGTATTCTCCACACCTACACAGTGAAATATAGCACTGTGAAAATTTGTAGGATATATTAAAAATTCAAACATTGCTAACGTTTCAAGATATCTATGTTAACCACTAAAATCTGACTGTCACGTACACTGTACCTTGGTTATTCTGTTAGACAAGGTGGTAAACCCCATGTCTTTTCGTAGAATTCCGCAGCTGCCATTTCTTTATTTAAAATTCGTAGGGTTACAGATATTAAAAAAACCTGTAGTGTTCAATGGAAGAAATTAAAAAAATGGTATAATTTCCCGATACGTTACCCTGCCCATATTATACATTGGTACCACAAGTGTATTCAGAGAAAAGAGCTTGTGTTAATCTGTAGTAGTATTCGTTTTATAGAGCATGAAAGCGCATTTGTATCGTTACAAAAACGCACTTCAAATTATTGCACCTATTTTGCTATTACCAACATTATTTTGTGGACATGCTCCACAATGAATTCGGTTCAGCAAATAAACAGCAAGCACAGCTCACGTCATAGATATAATGTGTAAAATAATTATTTTGTGCAATATTGATTTACTCAGATATCATAACACAAGCTGTATTCGTTGGGTTAGGCCTAAACAAGTTTTAAATTTTCAAAAAATATGAATTAAAAAAATTCAAATTTACAAAAGCAAAAAAAGTGTAGGCTATTGATTACGTGCAGGTGCCGCGCTTCAGAATGCGTAATATAAAGGCGCTGTTTATTTTGAATATAGAGAAAATGATTTTTTTCAAAATTAGGTCCAAATGCATCACTTTCGTGGAAATCGACCATACCGAGAAAGACAGTTCAAGTGACGATAATTTATTATTTGACTAATTTAAAACATCAAAATATGATTTAACTTTAATGGTTGTCTTAAACTCAATATTATTTATAGCTGACATATTAGATACTTTATGCTTTGGCACAAAATAACGTTCAAAGAACTTTAATTTAAGCTTATAAGATACCCATGTTATGTTTCGGAACGAGATAAAACCGAATGATATGTGTTTATTTCTGAATAAATGTTTCACATATATATAATACATTGTTTTCAATGTGTTGTATTTCCACCAGGCCTATAGGGCACATACCGAGATAGTGGAAATAGTTTCACCCTTCCATCCGTCCACCCGGTGTCCGCCTTTTAGTCAGAAGGCCCGTTAGTCACAAGGCCCATTAGTCAGAATGCCCGTTAGTCAGAAGGCCCGTTAGTCAGAAAACCAGTAAGGATGATTAGTCAGAAGGCCCGCCACGCGAAAAGGGCCATAAACTCAATTTTGTCAAAATTGATTTTTTTCAATTGATTCGATAGCCGTATGGTTCCTGTCTCAATATTGAAAGAATTTTTGAAAAATCTTTATTAGTTTTTGTTTAATTTGATTTTTAATATTTTAAATTTAGTTATGTAATAATTCAAATTAAATTTTAAATGACGTCATAAATAATTTGAATAAAGCCGCGGGGAGGTACCTTCTCGCGTGGCGGGTCACAAATGTATTGTTATTATATTTGATTTTGGCTTTCATATATTTTAATTCTTTTGTTGATTGTCTATATAGCCCAAAAATCAGTTTCCCAGCAAACACAAAACATAATTTGTATAATTTCATACAAGTTCGGCTCAACGTCATTGCATAAATGTTAGATGCGCATAAACGACGCTACCCCAAATGTATTAATCTAACATCAAGTCAATATCGGGGTTACCTTTATAACCCCCTCGACCCACAACCCTCAACCCACAACCCCTCGACCCACAACCCCCTCGACCCACAACCATTCCGAATTACCCCCTCGACCCAAAGTTGAAAATGGGTGATTTAGGTTTAGTTTATAATCGTGTAAGGCCTATTGGTGGACCCTTTTTATTTATAACATAGGCCTAATTTGTGTTTCTGATATTAGGCTCTATATTAATGAATAGGGCATAATAAATTCTCTGTCGGTAGACCTATATCCTATTCGTATACGCGTGCCGCGTTTACAAGTCAAAGCGTCCCTGTGCAGACAATGTTGTGCCAGCTGTGGAGATGCTGGCCCAGTATTGAGACAACATTGGGTGAATTTCCCGTGTCAGCGCGTGTGTTGGGTTTGATGCCAGCCACAGCGCCTATGTTCCCGACACTGGGGTCATAATCTATAAAGCACACACTCGCGGAGCTACATGTAGCTGATACAATGAAGTATGGGGGAGGGGGTCTTGTGTAGCACTTTTCACCGAGTAGTCATTTAAAAGGAATTCCGGTGACGTCACTGTGATTCACAGAATAGGCCTAAAGGTAGGCCTACATTTCTAGAGGGTCATGCACCATTTAATCGGCGGGGAGGGGGAGTATTTTAAAATCAAACCCCGGACAGGCTCTTTATGAAATAAATATATTTCAAGACCTAGACTAGCTGGCCTAATCATTTTTCTCCAGGCGTCACCGAGCCCTACGTGTTGAAATTATGCGGGGATAAATAATCCAGCCCCCCTCTACCCCCCCCCCCCCGCGGTGATTGAATAGTGCCCCCCTAACTGTTTTATTGACAACAATTATATAATTGATTTAACTGCCTGCAGTGGGTCTCATTTACATGGTGACTTGAAGTTCTCGGAACGTGGGAACTTTTGAACGTGGGAACTTCTCGATATAGGCCCTATAGGGGCCTATTAGGCCTACTTGAAGTATAAATATTTGGTTACTAGCCTGTCTGACACTTCGTTTCCATTTTCGGGCTGTGACTGGCGACCTTGCCAGCTATTTGGTTACCATCTAATGGGATAAAAAATATGTTGTTGTGGGTGGAGGGGGTTGTGGGTGGAGGGGTTGTGGGTCTAGGGACTTGTTGGTCGAGGGTTGTGGGTGATGGTTCGAGGGGGTTATGAAGGTTAAACCCAATATCGGCCGGCTGTGTCTACCAAGAGAACAGACAACTGTCCCAGTAAACACAAAACATTTGTATAATACTTAAACCCAATATCGGCCGGCTGTGTCTACCAAGAGAACAGACAACTGTCCCAGTAAACACAAAACATTTGTATAATACTTAAACAACGTCGGCCCAACGTCTTAGACGCTGGCGTAGTAGTATAACGTTTTACAAAGCCAAAAGGCAGTAACTACAAGTGATCACAAGTGAACAGTTAATGCCTATTAGCTTTCCCCGGCACCATCGCCGCCCTTCGCTTTGTACTTCTACAGCTCCAATTAGACTGTTATGACGACGATCTCAGCCCTATGGACAATAACAATACCGTGATATTTCTATTATATGTGACGTTTAAAATCATCTACCATCGTGAAAATTCATTAACATTTAGAACTAATTATTTCTGCTTTCAGCCGACAAGTATGTTTCAATTTACATGATTTACATTAGTTAAATTTGCTTGCATATAGTCCATATTATTATTATTCACATTGGGACGCAGATGGTTAATTTATAGGTTAACTTTATAGTCAAGCGTCAAAGCTCACACCAACGCAGGTGACGATAGGCATACCCTGTCTGTCAGTTGGTTGCCAGACCCGGTAAACACTCTTATTTTCACCGGAAATCGTCATGGCTCACACAGAATGTCTGGTTATAAACCGCACCTGTCGATTTTTTAGCTATTTTACCAAACATTTTTCCAGTGATAAACCGCGGTTACTAACCGGCAATATACGGTAGAGCTACGAGAACATCATCACATCCTGTGATGACATCAACGGGACTGAGTGCGTCGTCACCACTGGCAAAAACGCCAGGCACTCCACAATGTATATTTAATATTGTCCTGACGTCTATTACATTGGCCCAACATTAAAGCAATATTGGCTGAACGACTTCTCTCGCTGGAGAAGCAGATCATGGTCTTGATCAGAGCACAAACTGCAATTACAATTCGGCAAACAGCAGTAACAGTTTACTTTCGTAGTACGCAATTACTGCCGTTTGCTTTTGCACGACAGCGTATTGGCGCTGATAACTAAATGATGTATGAGCGGGCATTGCAAAAAAAAGACGCTATACAGTCGTATTACACACTAGTGCAAAAAAGACGTTATTCAGTCATATTACACACTAGAAATGTATAAATTATATGGATTTACAATGCCTTTAACTGCCAAGGCCAAAAATCTACTTTTAATAATACAAAATGTGATATTATTGAAGATAGATATCTTAGCCAAGACCTAACTTCTATATTGCATAACACTCCTCTAGATGTCAGTTGTAGGGGAGAGGGTGGGTGGGGGCTACCCCTCCACCACAGACAGGCCACGTGAATCAGCCTCTCTGGTGTCACCTGGTCACAGCCACACAGCAAACACGAGACATTGACACAATGTTAGCCTAATGGTGGCCCACCGTTTACAACACTGGGCCAGCATTGGCCTACCAGTAGAGTGGCCTTAGCACGATATATGTTCACACAATGCTAGTTTAATGCTGGCCCATCATCTACAACCCTGGCTCAACAGTAAAACAGCATTGGCTAAACATCTCATTTTCGCAGGAGTCACAGGCAACTTACACTGACACAATGTTACTTTAATGTTGGAACAGTGTTATAAATGATGGCACAACATTTAACCAACATTGGGTCAGTGCATTATGTTGACCGCCTAGAACAAGCATGACATAGAACTCTTCTGCTCACAGCAAAACCAAGTATCTGCTTATTTCACAAGTGTGCAGATACTGTCTATTGAACATGCTGTTACTAACAAAAAGGAGGCAGTGACATAAGCGTAAAGGAAGTATATACTTGATCTACAAGTTAGCAAATACGACCTTTTGGTAGCGCCATGGCAAGAGAAGCCAGTTAAGAAGCAGTAAATGCCTAGTTTACCAGGGAGAAGATAATGCCTTTTGACTTTGCACAGGCAGAACAGATGTAAAGCGGAAGTTAACGACAGACGTTTGTCTTGAAAGTCAAACCACAAAATTAAAAATGGTCTACAAAAATACCCATAGGGAGACGTCCAGACATGTGAAACTGGGGCAGCTTAAAACACAACAATATTGGAATAAATGTATATACATATTTTTTTAATATTATAAAATAATAAAAGATTTTGAAAATATAATAAACATATTTATTTAGATAAAAAATTGATGTACACAACAAGCACGAATGCCAAAAACGAAAATATCAGCCTCCTTCCACCATTCACATACTAGGCCTACACACACAAATATCATGCGCCTGCCATCAGGCCACATGCATGACTTTGTGAACCAACTCTACTATAGAAAAAGAAAATGTGAGTGTTGAACTAATGACTGAGTCCACACGTAGAGCAATATATTTATTATAAATAAATATTTATTTCATACAAAATAGATGAGTGTAAAATATAAATTTAATTCCCCTACATAAAGTTCTTTGGGTTTTTCTTAGTTGCTGTGTGATCAGGATGAAATATCATTTATGTTTTCTAATCCTTCCAACGCAGAGCCGATGGAAGACTTAATAACATTCACTACTTGATCCATCTCTTCCTCAGTCAAGTCACAAGTTACAGCTATCCGAATACTGAAAAAAAGCCATGATTTCCAGGTATATGTAATATATCCGTTTTCATTTGTATAATGGTCATTGTAAGCTAGGTCATTATTTCGTGATATTTTAGACTAGAATCAATGTATACACATCAATATAGTGTTACCTGGGAGGTGGGAGCACCAATTCCTCATTCAAAAAACTGGCCAATGTCAATGCTACACCATGTTCTTCAGCCTGCAAAACGACGAAATAATAATAATAAATCAATGACAGCTCATAAAGCACAGCAAGAGCACACGCGACAATAGCCTGCCGCCATTATTGAACTTAAAGTTATTGCGCCCACAAGGTCAAATTATTAACTTAAAATGAAAACAAGAGGCCCAGGGGCCTTGACGCTTGTAAACAGCATTGCAAAATATCAGCTACAGATGTGTCAGAGAATGTATATCTATGTTCTAAAATGAATTATCATGAAAAGGAAATATGTATAGGCCTTTATACCCGGTACTATGTATTTTTATCCTATCCATCATATCCATATTATATGTTCGATCCCCATCACTCGCTGATTTTACACACATTCTAAAGTACTACACCCAATGAAAAATGTTTGACAAAGAATCATTTTAGAGGACTACAATGTAATTAATATTACAAAAGTAGAGGTGCAATTATTATTTATTCTGGGCTTTTCAATAGGGCTCCCTGGCCTTTGTTATTGTTGTTATATACTTTAGATCTGGTAATTTTTGCATGTTCCAATTTTCACGAATTTGTGATTTTAGAACTTTTTGCTGTTTGTCTTTTTCGCAAATTTTTTATTTAAAAAAAAAAAAAAAAGCGGTCGTAATTAGATCTAACTGAAAGTTACTGAGCTGAAATGTCACGTTTTAATGGCACTTACTCAGCCGTGAAATCAACGAGTCCCCTTATCCATCGTTATCACAAGTAGGCGTAATCCACTGGGTCTACCTCATAGTGGGTCTACCTCAGGTAACGACACGTGCCTACCTTCTCAACTCACACGCGTCCTTGCGCAAATGTTGGTTTAATGTTGGGTCAAAACTGGAAATACCAGGCCATCGTTTAATCAGCACTGTTTTAACTTCCAGAGCTGGTTGGGATGGTGACAATTGACAGCGGTATACAAATTACTGGTAATTAGCAAAACGGTTTCAATCATCGTCATCAATAGCAGGCGGGTACGGACTTGCATAGCACTCAAATCGATCACCAATTGTACATCATGATCGATAAATATGCACATTGATGATTATACTCTATTCCAGCATTATTTTTATTCACGCTCACACACTATCGGTTAAGACATACATTGTTGTTGAGTCTTCATACAGGCTGTAGTTAAAGCTCACTGTGGTACCGTAATGGTCATTTCCGATGATAGGTGGCGCTATTATAATAGGCCTAATAATTTTCGCGAGATTCTTAAATTCGCGAATTTGTCCTCCTCGCGAAAATTAAAACCTCGCGAATATTACCAGATCTACAGTATACAAACACATTACCTGATCACTGATATCAAGATGGTGTGTTGAATACAGTGTAGATTCTTCCTGGCATCTATGAGCTGATTAGCAAAACGGTTCCAATTAATGATTTTTATGATTCATACAATCATATACATTGATGGTGTACTCCATTGGCTTAAATATATATATATATTTTTTTTTAGTTTTCATGTGTTGTTAATGTTTGTTTAATGTTGGGCCATCGTTGCAGACGGAGAACCAGCAATAAACCAGCGATTACTGCTAGAGCTGTGTCAAACGGGCCAAATTTGGGACAACGCTGGCAGCAAGTGAGAGTGATATAGAAACATCGAATGCTATCACAGTGTGGCTACCGCAGTGCCAATGTCAGTCCAGTGCTACCAGCACTGAGCCACTGGCGCAACGCTGGCGTTGACGGGTCAACACTTTCAGCGTTGAGCAGGTCACCACTACACGTTGTCACTCACCAACGTGTCACCGCGTTGGTGACAGAGTGACAAAATTCACAAGCCATGACAGCATTCACATGAACAAATAACAGATTAATAACTTTCACCAACAAACAAAAACTCACAAAACGCCAAGAAAACAAGCAAACACTCAAATACACAATTCACAAACCATCAAAACAACAAAACAAAATAACAGACAGGATTCAAACACCACAGCGAATCTTGGAAGGGTTTAAAGCCCCTGGTGGCTCTGAAAAGAGACAAATTCAAAACAACCAAATTTGTTAAATTTCACTAATTTAGATGAGACGCTATAGCTACTAGGAACTTTCTAAATTATTAACTTCAGACACTTTCAGACCATTCCACTCAAATTCATTCAAAACTATATAACTCTGCCGTTTTTTCTCTGGGTATGCTGGAGTATGGCGACGGCACACGGACAGTCGGGCAAACAACACAAGGTAAATTGATCACATTTTATCCAAAATTTAACATTCCTGATTTCTAATTATTGACAACCATGTCAAAAATAAGAGATACTGGAATTTCGTCTCTATATCTAGCCTAACTGGTAAGTGCGCTGCACAAAAAATTAAAAACTTTTGCAGTTCTAGTCTATGGACATGTTTACATCATATGGTCATATTATTAGGCTAAAATAAAATCATCGATTTTTTTATGATTTTAGACCTGGGCATGTCCCTTTAACGAGTAGCGAAGCATGGTTGACTCTACTGTCCAAATGACACATATTATGCAAACGGGGCATCAATTGTCGCACCGCAATATAAGTCATAGTGTCACAAGTGTTGATTTAATTGTACCATGATGACAACTCATCCCAGAAATCACATTTTAAAAATCAGCGACGCAACATGTATAGGGGCTATACTGTATTGTCCACTCTAGCTTTTTAGCAATGAGTGTAAGGAAACAGGTCACATGTTGGACAGCAAAGCGCAGAGCGTAATTTTAAGTACTGTATAGGATCCCCAGTGGCGGATCCAGGAATTGACACCACATCCAGCCTGATATGTTCTAGAGGGGTCCAGGGGCATGCTACCGACTCCCCCCCCCCCCCGGGATTTTTTTTTAAATCTGAGGCCTGAAATGATGTGTTCTGGATCATATTTCGGCCTGTTTTTTCTTACCTATTCACGTCACAAAAAGGCACCTCGTATTATCTACTTATACATAGATGTAGAATTTGATAATAAAAAAAATAGCGCTCTGGCAGAAAGTTCATTGTGTGTAAAACATATCTGTAAACGTAGGCCAGTCAGCGTGTTTGGTAAACTCAAGACGATTGTGATGCACACAGTGAGCTCGATACACTAACGTAATGCTGGGTCAAAGTTGGGACACTGTCGACAACTCTGGCCCAACATTTAAGCAGCATTGGACAGTGAGTCGTGGTACAATGTTGGTCCACCGTCTGCGACGTTGACACAACATTGTTGCAGCATTGGGTGGATGTGTCGTGTTTGCTGGGAGCCCCCGTCTCACGTCCCGCCAAAAGGCAAAGAAGCGCGTGGCAACTTTGACCATGGGCAGATAAATAACACAGTTAGTCTGCAACCAATTCACACTCCTCTGTTTATTTATATTAATACTGATTCAATCTAAGATCACCTTTCATATGGGAGTGTTCTATTGTGTAGGCCTACAACGGCAGGCCTATCTGAACATGATATTTTATTAAGATGTATTGGAATGAGAGGAATGCTTTCACGAAATATAACAATATATTGATCACTGATCATATTTCCTATGGCAAATTTTATACGTGTAGGTCTCAGAATGTCCATATTGCTGGGATAGCATTAACGCCTACCGCTGTTGTCGCTGTGTAGCATGTGCGCTATCAGTGGTTATTAGACCCTGACACATAAATACAGTCACACACTTCTTGTGTCTAGACAATGCCGCTAGTCTGCAAATAATTTACGGAATGTTCTTATTTGAGCGGGACGATATCAAAATATGTATTTCTAATAGATGCATTCAAATAATATAATTTTGTAGGCGAAATGTAAATATTTTAAAATCTGCCTGAATACATGTCATACAGTGTATAGCTTATTCAGGCCTCAGAATGTCTGCCAAAAAACTGTTGCCGGTGTTGCCGCCATTGAGTATCGTGTATGCATATGTCTGTCCTGTGTTGTGTCACGGAGCTAGTACTAGTAGAACAAGGTAATATCCATAGGCCTACATCATATTATCACAGAACTGAATTCAAGTTCTGTGATATTATGATGGCCCATGGACACTGCCGACATCCAAAATTTGAGGTCGCATTATCACTGATTATGGGTGGTCGTTTTTCCCGTCACCAAAGGCCTCATATCTTATTTTGTATTATACATGGCGTCGCACTATACGCAGGGATATACGGTATGTCAACATACTAAGTGAATTTAGATGTGCATGAGACATAGATTTAATAAAAAAAATGTCTCAAATGTTTAAATAAAGGATCTGCTAAATTACAACTTTATTAGCCTATTCATTCAGATTTTGAAAGATAAGACACGAGATACAGGGTAGCTACTGGCTGATTCAACACTCATTTAGACCACTGCGGCCCTGCGTCGAGGGCGCATCTAAATTAGTTAAATTCTAAAAAGCTTCTGTTGCCAGGTTCCTTACCAACCAGATATTAGCAATGAGTATTATATACTAGTGAAGAATTTGGAAAAGCTAAAAGCAGTTTTTATAAAAGCTTGGATGCCTCAATCTCACGCTCAGCACCCTTCGGGTGCTAGGGTTCACTTAGCATATTTTTAATATGTAATTAAGTGGCTATGCGGCATGTGTTTTGACAGGGTGTATCAAGTGCTCAAAAGATCATGTCGGCCGGCGCTCATTAGGACACGAAATCGTCATGACTTCACACAAAATGCAATAAACACGTTATTCGGTCGTATTTCACGCCATAAATATATAAATTATATCAATATACATTGCCTTTTATCACACAAGCCAAAAATCTATTTTTAATATTATGAAAGTTGATATTTTTGAAGATAAATGTCTTAGCCAAGACCTAAGTTGTATATTGCATAACACTGTAGAGGGCAGCGGTGTAGATGTCAGCGGTGGGAGAGAAGGGGCAGTTATCCCTCCCCTCGACATGCCGGCTTGCCTTTCAGCTTCGAGGGTGTAACAGCTCCACGGCAAACACAAGACGTTGACACAGTACTAGCCTAATGATGGCCCACCATCTAAAACGCTGGGCCAGCATTAGACCAGCATTGGTCCTTAACATGACAAATGTGCTACCAATGCTAGCTTAATGCTGGCCCATCGTCTACAACCTTGGCTTAGCAGTAAAACGGCATTGGGTGAAGGTCGTTTTTGCCGTGAGTCACCATAACACAATGTACTGACCCAATATTAGATCAATGTTGGAGCAGTGTCATAAATGATGGCAGAATATTCACCCAACATTGGTTCAGTGCATCATGTTACCTTACTACAAACAGCAGGGACCCAGCAAACATGAGGCATTGAACCGATGTTGTTCTAATGTTGGCCAGAAGTCTTTAACAGCGGCACAACATTAAAACAACATTGCCTCGTCGTCTATGCTTTGTGTTAGCTGGGATATGACACTTCTGCACACAGCCAAAACCAAGTATCTGCTTATCTTACAAGTGAGCAGATACTGTCTTTTGAAAGAGCTCTTACAAACAAGAAGGAGGCAGTGACATCAGCGAAAAGGAAGTATGTACTTGATTTACAAGTGAGCAAATACGGCCTTTTGGCAGCGCTATGACAGGAAGAGCCAGTTAAAAAGCAGTAAATGCCTAGTTTACCAGGGAGCAGATAATGACTTTTGACTTTGCACAGGCAGAACAGATAATGATTTCCGGTTAACGACAGACGTTTGCCCTGAAAGTCAGCCTAAAAACTTGGAGACTCTGTCTCCAAGCTAAAAATCACAGTAAATCAGCCATTTTAATTTTTTTTCAGCCATTTTTTTTTTTATCTAACTTGTCCGAGAACTGATTATCAGTAACATCAGAAATGAAACACATAAAGACACAAGTTATGTTATGCAATTTTGGTAACATGCATAACAAATTTCAAGAGGATAAATTAAAAACTTTTCATGTTATCGCACCAACAAGGTCAAATTATTGACGTGAAATGCAAAAAATCACAATAAATCGGCCATTTTGATTTTTTTTCAGCCATTATTAAACTTGTCTGACAACTGGTCATTAGTAACATGCATAACAAATTTGGGAAGGATACATAAAAAACTGTTAACGCCGATGCCGCCGAACTTCAATTGCAATAGCCCACCTTGTTTTAATTAAAATTAAAAGGCGGGCTAAAAATGTGGTCTAATACCATTCATTTCGCTGCAGACCATTCGATGTCCACATAGAAATTCATCTATCAAGCAGATATGTGATCTATTAATTAATTTAACCCTCTCAAGCCTGAATTCACCATTGTCATCTTTATCCACCACAAGCCGCGAATTGCTGTCGCAGTTTTCGACTTGTAGTGGATAAAGATGCCTGAAAGTGGGTGACAAATGAAAAAATACATTGTTATTACTGAAACAGTTGCATGAAAATTTTCGCTCCAAAAGCTGTAGGTTTATGAAATTCAATTATTCTGCAGGGATGCAACATGAATGATGATACTTGAATGCACCTTAAGGGCTTATTAAGGGCTTATTAACTAGACAGTCAGTCTGCCACGCAATCCAGATCAAAATCCGAATCTTGGATCAGGATCATAAGCCCTAAAATTTAATGGATTGTTCTTTAGCCCGAGGCACAACTCTGGTTAAACATTCATGCAAATCTGTGCGATCCACATTATGAATCCGGATCACTCCCAAAATGTGATGGATTGCTCCTTGGCCCAGACGATCTCTGGTGAAATTTCATGCAAATACATTTATTAGTTTGTAAGTAATCCAGCTGATGGACAAACAAACAGATAAACAGACCAACAAACAAACAAACATGACCAAAAAACCTAACCTCCATTGGCGGAGGTAATAATATTACTATTATTTTAAAAACTTCTATTTAAAAATCCTTCTATTATTGTTAGTGTTAATGACAATTCAATTTACCGATGTATCATGGAAATGTAGCAATTTTGTATCAATTATGATGTATCATTATATATATACACTAAAACTAAATCACCATCAATAGTTAATTTGCTATATAATAAACAAGTAGGGGAGGACGAGGAGAACTGGGACACGATTTCACTGTCGTCATTTGACCCTACTTTGTGTGTTACTGTTATGCCTGTTATAAGTTTGTATGTACCTATCATGTAGTCTGGGGATAATATTACATAATATTATTAACCATTTTTGTGAGATATAATGGGAAACACTTTTTTGCACCTGCTGAAAAAAAAGTTTAAAACGTGGAGAACTGGGACATCGCACAGAGAAGTGGGACAGCTGATGGGGTGAAGTGGGACAGTTTCACATATCTCTCTACATCCATCAATACTAGAAATAAAGGGAATTATAAACAGATGTAAATGGGTACAAACAGTTTATGAACACATTTACACAATTATTAAAGAGGTGAGACACTTATGTGGAGAAGTGAGACACTCACGGGGAGAAGTGGGACGTCATGTCCCAGTTTTCCCCATACATGTCATTACATAATTATATGTTCTCCCCATGCCTACCAGATTTAAAACCCATTCCTTACTTATTAATCAAAATAGTAAATAACATTTAGCTTATAGATATCGGCGCAGAAGGTAGCAGGATACCCTAAGCACAGTAAATGTGAAGTACTGCATATATTTAATTCGCTTTACACATTTACACAAAGGCAAAAAAACAACTTTATCTACTAAAAATCTTAGTTTTGTCATTACACTAACAAAGTTGTCTGCTACTTGATTCTAGAGAGATATGTGGTGAATGCAACCAAGGGTCACAGAAAAATGTTTCCTAGAAGCTGATAGGCTGAAAACAACGGACGTTATCAGCGGTGTCCCAGTTCTCCCTGACCTCCACTACTGCCAGTCAGTTGAATGTGAAAATTGTACTGTCTCAGCAAACATCAGATGTTGACTCGATGTCGTTCAAATTTTAGTTCCAGATGTACATTAAAACAATAATTCTCAAAGACTTGAGTTAGCTGTTATTAGTATCCCAGCAAATAGAAAGCATTCACTTGATGCTGTTTCAATGTTGGCCCACCATCTTCAACGCTGGCTCAAAAAGCCTTGGGTGAATGCCGTGTCTGCTTCGATGTAGCTTTGAAGGCTGATATTAACCCTTAAACATGTTAAAGTGCTATTCGCGTCTATAACCGTTTTTAGCCTTTTTATTTACTCTTCAAACTAGAACATTTAAAGGAGAAATGAGCATTAAAACTACCAGATTGGCAAAACGTTTAATTCAAATGGTACAGATATAACTAATTTTTACCCACTTGAGCTTTAGGTAGGTAAAAATTTTAATTCTATAATTTAGCGGTTTTGGAAAAATTTATGGGAAAGTTAATGAGAGAGCGACGAAATAAAAAAAAATTAGACCTTTTTTAAATAAAGTTTTTGAGGTTTGATGATATGGAAATCGAAATGTTACTTAAAACTTTCAACGGTGGTATGTGATGTCTATGTGAAGTATGAGGAAGCAGAAGTTGATAGATTCGTAGCGATTTTAAAAAACAAATAAGACGGCGGCAGCTGACCATGTGGAATACAGTATATAAGGCCACTGTGTTTTATTTCCCTTTTTTAGATCAGAAAAAATCCAAAATCTAATGAGGGAGAGCGGGAAAAACAATTAAGAAAAAAAAACAGTGGACTGATTTTTGGGAAAAGTTAATGAGGGGGACCAAAATAAAAACAAGCAAAAAAACATAGCTGGAAAAATGTTTTTTAATCTCCTGAAATAAACTATTTTTTTTTGGAAATCGGCAGCAATCCAATAAACGCGCTGATTTTTGGGTAATGCGCGGCCTAGATCTAATGCGCCCCCTCATCTAAAACAGAGAAAAACACATAGTGGCCTAGCAGCCTGCCTCAGGCTGCTTAATAATATTCAA
Source organism: Flabesymbios commensalis (assembly GCA_964017125.1). NCBI lineage: Eukaryota > Metazoa > Annelida > Polychaeta > Terebellida > Flabelligeridae > Flabesymbios > Flabesymbios commensalis. Next base: position 98,219,862 of record OZ024902.1, read on the forward strand.
GAAGCACGTCGCGAGCATACTAGCAAAAGAGATGTTAACCCAATATCGGTCCACCCTTTGTGGATCTCAATAAAAACGAGTACAACAATATGCTAAGGCCTGATATCAATATCCTAGTGAAAATAGAACAGCTTAATAGAAAAGTAATATAAAGCTTCCAAATTGATGATCTCATTTTGTGCTATAAATTCATCGATTTGACATGAATTGATCAATTAGAACCTCTTGTTAATATTTACTTACATATTGCACAATTTTGCAAAGTGCAGCACGATCCATTTTTCTGTCACCTGAAGAGTGCCGTATTTGTAGGTATATAACAGGAGAAATCGGTTCACCAACAACTTTCAACTCATCCAGTCTAATTTTTGTGAATAAATATGTAAAAGTACAATTTCTTTATTGGCAATATATATTGTTAAATATCAAATGTTAATAAACATTAATAAATAGAAGATGAATTCAACTCTGATGCTAGTCATTGCATATATATATTCACCATTTATCTTTAGAATCATAAAAATGTTGAATTACCAATACATCGTATAAGTTCGAAAATGGGCGAACGTTGAGCTAAAACTAGGTCAAGTCTGCCAAAATGGCCGACTATCTCACATTATTTACTTCAATATGTAAAAACCGTGCCAGATCATCACTATAACATAGAATGTGATATTTCAGGGAGGGATAATATGCCCTGAAAAATGTAAACTAACACAAATTCAAAATCGCTGACTTACAGCCATTATTAATTTATACAGAGATAAAATATATAATAATAGAAACTTACTTATTCAGAAGGCTGTGCATGTATTTGCAATTCTTGTTCAACATTGAAAGTAGCTCTGCAAGATACAGTAATTCATATCAAAATGGTTTTAAAGACAATGCTGAACAGTGAAAATTCAACATGAGCAATCCATAACTGGTTACTATTAGCTTATCAACAAGATTAATTCATGATATATTCAAGTTACATGGCCATGTGAATAACAGTTATACACACTGAATGACTTACTTGTTTGAATTAAGAAACATATTTTAATCACTATTTAACCCCCAAAATCATTCGATTGCTAATCTCTTATCTTGCTTGGTTCTAATACGATCACTAGTGTGCGCTACATTAAAATGGCCTAGTTTTAATAGTCAACTGTGATCTTCATCTACACGTATGTGCATTAGAGGGGTCACTGTCTATTTACAAAACAATGTCTTCATGTTTTTCAGTGCTTGTGCATGTCATGCCACTGATGTTTTGAATAAAGAAATAAAACTAAATGATAGAAAGATGTGCTGTATGCAGAAAGGATAAGGGAGGCAGCAAAGTGTGTCATTAGTGGAAAGATTGATTGTGAAAACCCTTGTCAAGTAGAAATTAAAGAGTCGAGAATCATTTCAGAGATCGGGGACACATAGAGGCTAATGCATCACATGGAAAAGGTGCCACTCAATGATTACCCTGTATCAACTGCAGTAAACAGGAGGTGGCAACCCAGAGTTGGTATAATGTTGGTCCATCCTCTCCAACGCTGGCCCAGCATCATACCAACACTGAGTGAATGTCTCGTGTTTTCGGGTGGGCTTTAACAGGAAGGCCTAACTTCATGCCACTACTCGATGAACGTCTGGTGTTTGTTAAGGTCCTACGTGTGTGTATAGGCTACATGGTGTGGGGGCTTACCATGATGACAACAAATTGATGTTGAAATAAATCTATCGGAATGTTGTTTGAGGAGGCAGCCATGTTTTACATACATATCTGAATGTGGCACATGCAAAGTACATGTATGTGTTGCTTTATTTACTTCTGTGTCATACAACTTGATTTTCGATGAAGACACCTGCAGCTGATCAGTGCTACCTGGTCTGCTGTGGTAGCATGCAGACTAGCCATTCCAGGTACAAAACAACAATTTCAAACAAGAACATATCCTTCGTCAAACTGTTTGAAATTCATTTCTATAAGCTTAAAAACCTACCCAATATAAAAAGGTACATAAAACTAATAAAAAGTTTATATAATTGGTTATTATCATCATGATCATCATACTTGGATTTTGTTCCAGGATATCCAAGGCTTTTGTTGCAGCTTTTGTGAGCATTGGTGGAGTTGAAGCAGAAAAACAGTATCCCAGTCCAGACAAACGCTATAAAACACATTGCATGTTCTCCAAATATATATATCTATTCAATTAAATCTTAAAAAATACTTTGTGCATACAACTTATCCTTGAGCATTATCTACACTATTTAAACAAAAATTGATTCACTGCAAGCGGTGAATTTCTATACGACTCCCACTGCAAAGTTAATCAAAATAACGGTAATACAAATTGTATATCAAAAGGACAGCTCACAGCTCCTCAGTTCGACGGACTGTATTATTTCCTATAAAATTACATATGGAAAATATGACCTCTGACTTTTACACACTTGGAGTTGTGGGTCGCTGTAGCAAGACACAACTTCGAGTGGGTGAAAATGTTTGCACATAGGCCTAACTGTTGAACTCCACAATAAGCTATGACACAAACAACGTATTTTACCCAAACGTGTTAAATAGCTTAAAATCTGTGTTGCAGTTTATGTATTATTCTCATATATTTAATATAATTGGTAAACTAACCGATATTGAATTACATGATTTTGTAACTTACTTGGTGATCCACAACATATGTTGCACCAACACAGAACCCACCAGTACTCCCAAAAGCATACTCCAGTGAACCAGTGATGAGACATATTTCATCTGCCTGCAATTTATTGGCATAATAAATACTAGACAGCCAGTCAGTCAGAGACTGCAAACCTCTGCCGAAATTAATTATCTTAATGATGGTAAAACCTATAGTGGTACCGTATTATTGCATTAATTCATAGGTGTGGTATATATGTAGTTCAAAGCTTCAACCTATTTCATTCAAATTCAAATGCATAGGTCTAGTAACCATACACAACAGTTGTTAGACCATAGTCTTCCATACAGTTAGATTGAAATAGTATTTTCCATGTAATTCGACCATAATGCAGATCCTGCATCCGAGTTGTAATCAGGATCATCCTCAAAATTTAATCGATTGTTCCTTCCCAGAAACACACCCATGGTGAAAGTTTGATGCATATCCATTCATTAATTTCCTATTAATAAGGGGAACAGACACATTAACAAACAAAACCAAAAACATAACTGGCGGAGGAAATAATATATTTCTAAAATCCATTTGTGATGTTTCATTTGGAGTTATATAATTTAAAAAAAAAATATTGACTTCATTGTACCCAAAACCATAGTGATGTTGAGCAGATAATTTGAGAGAAAATATTAATGTGATTCTTTACTGAAAAGGTACAATTGGTGGCCATTTGAAATGGAGATCTGTATCGTTTTGATTAGTTCCACATTATGAATTACAGTAAAACTCATGTGTCAAATCTGTCAATTACAAAAAAAACAGTGGGCATAATCATTCTTTTTTTATGATGGTGACAAAATTAAAATAGCTGCCGAGATATCATTTCCCATGTGTTTGATGTATCGGTATGTTTGATCTTAACCGAGCTATAATCTATGTCTGTTCTTAAGCAAGCGATGATACCAAAAAAAATGATTAGAATATCATATTAATGAGAAAAATCCTCATGTGAAAAAAAATCATTGTTAAACATTTATAGAATTTGGTCTATGTCTGCAATGCCCCAATGTTAACGGTGAAATATACATATGGCATAAATTTCAAACTGATCAGTGTATCACAAAGAAAAAGCTCATAATTCTTTTAAAAAGTCATAACAACTTACTGATACGTTGAAGTGCTCCGTAAGTCCTCTTCCAGTTTTACCTAGAGTTCCAATTGAAAATGATTCATCCATGAAAATTCTCACTTTGAATTTGTGTTTCAACTCAAGCTGCAAATAAATTTGCTTAGAATATATATATAATATAATTACCGTATAACAATTATTGAAAAAATATGGCTGTATGAGCAAGATCTCTCTGTATAAGTGAAGTAAGTATGGTTAGTGTACCGTATTTTCTGATGTATTGACCGCTTCCGAGAAGGTTAAATTGCCCACAGAGGGTAAAATTTACCCACAACTGCTGGTTTGACCATAGATACCCCGCACTGGTGTATACCCCGCGTCTTTCCGCTCACGCCACTGATCTATGAGGTCCACTCACAACACTATTACAGTTGTGACGAACGTATTGTGTCCTAGGCCTATAGCAATATACTGAAATTTGATATGTTTGAAATAGTGATAATTATCTGTCCTATGCTGACATTGTATACATGTGATACATAATTAATAACATGTTGGGGTCTATCATTGTCTATTAATGACCGATCGTAAGCCATGATGACTGACGAGATAACGATATATGCGTTAGAGTGCTACAGAGCATCTATGTACATGTCTGTCATAACAGTATACATGGCCGAGTGAAAAAACATCACATTTAGACGTGATATACGGCAGTATAGCTTTAACCATAGAAAAATTGTCTTCTTGCCATCTTGGACTTCAACCATGTATAGCCCGCATTCGTTAAAAAGCCCACACCAGGCCTTCTGAGTAAAAAAAAGTGGGTTATACATCAGAAAATACTCTAGTAATGTTTTTGAATAGTCACTTTTCATCACAAATATCACTTGAGTGATTTTTATAGCTGCAAAATTTGAAAATGCCTGTATAACACAGAACAAATTATTTATATCAATGATTTGGCTATCATACAAGGTTTCCTAAGTAAAAATGTCTGCCATTTTCAATCTAAGTTCTGCAAAAATGTTTTATTTTTCATTCCCAAATTTGTTATTTGTTAGTTATACTATTTAAATTAATGAGTTATTATCAGAGTTTTCCAAACAAACTAATGAGAAAAAAAAATGGCAAAAATAACAGGTGATCGGACATTTTGGGTTTTATGCTTGCAAAATTTGACATGGTTTAACCTTGTGTAAGACCAAGGCTGTTTAGCTTTATTTCGCTGGGTTTTCAAGATACATACAGACATAATGTCAAATGCAGTGAATAAAAATATATTACCTGGGCCCAGTTTCTGTATCATACTTAAGTTACACAAACTGGCCGCTGCGGCCGATTTCTATAACATACTTAAGTAAAAAGTTAACTTTTTACTTAATTATGCTTCGTAAACCAACCCACTTCATTTTTTACTCAAGTACGTTACAGAAACCGGCCACGGGGTTTCTGTAACGTAGTTAAGTACAAAGCTGACACTTTCCTCTTAGGTACAATACAGAAACCGGCCCCTGATAATTGTCATGCTAAGTAGGTTTCCAATAAATTATAAAGCAGACTAAGATTAAGATCCATGATGGTCCAATGAAGTTTTCCCATCCTCAGCTCATCATTAGGATAATACCTGGTGCTGACTTGGTATTTTGTGTTATCAGTATTACCCACAGACCTTTAGTCTTTGGAGAGCTTTGCATTATCAAGGTGTTAATTAGAGGTCATCCCTTATTGTCTGGTATGTAGATGTATAACATTTAGATTCATTTGGAGAAACACACTAAAACACCTGTCTTCAACAAAATTTGATTTACTGTTTATCTACTGATTCATTTGCTGATTCTCAGTTTTGTTTATTAATGCAGGGAGGGATGAGTTTTACCCTGAAGCATTTTTTGCGTCTACGAAACCAAACAAACTTTTTTTTTTCAAAATGAGGAGGGTGGTGAATATATAACAGAGCATGTATCAAAAGCAAACTTTTTTCCGGCAATTTCCCAGACATAGTTTCTCAGGAAAAACTAATAAACCCCCCCCCCCCATGTCCCATTTGTCCAGAAAATGTTCAGGGAAGATTAAATATAAGATAAACAACTAGCAGTTAAAGGGTTAACATTTCATTAAACTTTTCATTTAGAAACAAATTATAATACATTTAATTAGCAGAAAGTAACATTGTTGATCGAGGTTATCTTCTTCAAAGCTAACAAATGTAAACTTGGAATGAATCTTCTAGAGGGTGAAATACGCTTTTGTACAATTCAAAATCAGTAGGCCTGTATGGCTATGTATGACTGTCACACGTGTTCTTTTAAATAAAGAACCTACATGCCTTTAAAATATAAATCTTAAAAGAATAATCACTTACCAGCTTTGGAAGAGGACATATATCACCAGTCTTCATGTACAAGCCTTCAACTAAGAAAAATCTTCTTGTAACTTTGGCCTTTTTAGGATTCTAAAAAAATGTGAAGAAGACATCATTTTTTTGCTGCTGTAAGTTACTTTTTCGTAAAATAAATGTTACATGTGAATAAATCACGACAGGTAAGCGAGTGCATATTGTTAAAAGCAGAGCATTAGAAAAAAAGAGATATGGGCATGGATGAAAAACTATAATGACGATTAAAATCACCCATTTCTCTAAATTGCAGCTTTTGAAGCTGGATCTTTGATTAAACCATTAGAAAAATGTCTTTCTTTCTGGGTAAATAAGCCCTCAGGCACTTAAATGCTACATGTGAAAAAACATGACAGGTAAGCAGAGTGCATATAATGCATGTTGAGTTTAAGAAATATAGGGTCAGTTATATTTAACAATATTACAGATTTCCACCAGTTTATGACTTAAAATCATTAATACCTAATAAAGCAAACAGCACAGTTCATATACCATAGTAGTAAGTAAGATACCTTTCTGTCTTGATCTGCCTGTTCTAGTAGGAGTCTTTCCAAATCTTCCATATCATTGTGCTTGAAATAACAGATTTTGCTACGGCTGGCTTGAATTCCTTTCTGTATAGCAAAATGGACTCCATCATCTCTGTTTAAAATGTTCCATTTCAAAAACATATATCCGTGATAGTGACATGTGACAATGGTATAATTTCTACACATGGTCTTTACAAAGATAATACTGCAATACAGCTAATATTACAATAGTGTGTAGCTCATTAAATCTTGGGAGAAAATACAGTTACTATGAAAAATATGCTAAACTTGAGATGCATACAGTATTGAATGTACCTTGACTATAAGGCCCTACTCTCTGTATTCAAATATCTAAAGACAGTCCCCGCGCTGAAAGGAATAACCATTAGTTAAGTAACTTTGCAGAGCAGTATTTGACCCTAAATAGTGTCATTTAGTGAAGTCGCGCCTGTATGCTTGCTTGGTCCCAAACCAAGGCACTTCAAAAGTGTCTCCGGGACTTTATTATTGTATGCGTTGATCACCCTGCCACCTCTATCGTTAATAAGACAATAGGCGACCTACTCAACCCCATCCTCTATATGGATCTCTTTAACTATATAGCTCCAGCAAATATTCAAGTGATTGAAGCGACTGTCAGGCCAAAAATAAAAAAAAATCATCATTTTTATCTTGGCTCCCTAATTTATTCATAATATGTCAACAGGTCCAAATACTAGAATTGTGTAAATTTTGGGTTGCTGTGGCAACGTTACAAGTGTACAGAAAACCCTGTTATCAGTTATTCCTGTATTTCTTATATTGGACATGCATGTCTGAAATTAAATGTCGTAATTATTTCTCTTTTAACAGGTAAATGCGCAACCAAAAAATAAATTAAAAACCTTTTGTAGTTTATGAACATGTTGACATATCATGGACATATCAAGGAGCCAAATAAAAATGATTTTGTCTGATAGTGATGCCTTAATTGATCTATGGCCCCAAATTGTGACAATTAATCCAGCCTTTATGCTCTCAAAACATATGTCTCTCTACATCTGCCTGTCAGTTGTTATCTCTACGGTCCCAGTGAGCTGAACATCCTGATGATTCCATGTAATAATAAGGCATATATCCGCATTCTGCCTGTTTAAGTCTGTCTCCTATACCATGTCCATATAGGCATAATGTATTGATTATTCGCAGCAAAGAAATAGTTCTGCTATAATGCGATCCACATATAATGTGGATCTGTTTGTTGGACCCCACAAGTGAGTTGTAATGAGATTCTACTCTATTATATTTTAACATGCAAAAATGTGCTATTTTCAACATGCGAATATAAGGGGCTTATATAATGGCCAGTTTCACTCAAGGGACCACCTACTAGTGGGACCACATTAGGAGTGTCCCTCAGGTGATCAGTTTAGTAAGGTTCTACTGTACCATAGCTTACATGTAAGCCCTACAATGCTGTCCATAAAATATTGTGTGGTGCTGACTGCACATACAGTCACACCCAGTGGGCTAACAGAGGGCAGTATTGACATTGCACCAGAAACAAGTCCTTAAAACCAGTGTGGACCACATCTAGTCTATATTATATTTATTATATTTGTCTAAAACTGCAAATTTAGTGTGTATTGGAGCTTGCTGTGAAAAAATCAGTAATCAATAATCTTTCTCCCTGCAACTGCATCTTCATTTAATCAGGAGCGGATTGGTGGAAGGACAATAGGAAAAACTTACACAAATAGAACATCGCCACGCTTTGAGTAAGCTGGTATGGCACTTGCTATTGTTGAGAAGCCATATGAGTAAATAATGCCTTCTTCTTGTTTCATAAACTTTGCTAGTCTTTCTTCCAGTGTCAAGTGAACATCTGTAATTGTAAAAATATAAACTGATGAAGAAATATCTCAATAACAAGAGCACACTTGAATAGCCCGCCAAAGTATGATTAAACTTGAAAAGGTAATTTTGTGATATAAAGTCAACAAATTTTAAACAAAGTATTTATTAACAATCCCTGTTTTTTTCCGGTTTCACAGCTGATAATGTGTGATGAATAGAGCAATCTATCACAATGTGACTCCCTGAATTGTCCTACCTACCTCGTTATAACAGGATTCTATTGTACTTGATTTGCTGAGCATCTACCACAGACTATTTTTAAAATCTGAGTGATACCTGTAACTAATCAAGGATCGAATCTGTCAACCACGTGGCAGCTATTCCCCTCCTGTCATTCAGTTCTTATGACCTGACAGGTAGCCTTTGACATAAATTTAATATTTACATAATTTTTATTCAAGAGTATTACATGATAAATGAATGATCAAAACATCACATGTCACATGTTGTGTTATCAGCAGCAATGAGTCTGCATTGAAGACTCACTCCCTGTTTTAACTAGATGTGACTGTTTTCAGCACGAAAACATTAAAAAAACATCCCGGTTAGATATGCCTATTTCCTAGGTCGAAACCAGCCGTAGAAAGGCAAAAGGTAGAAAGGGAATTCCCACTGCCCTGGTTTTTGACCACTGCATTATTATCCAAGCCAGAGACGATGGTGAGCAGTGTCCACACATGGAGAGGTGACACTGCTGAAGGAGTAAGTATTTCCAGCCTACCGGTATTTGTTTTTATAGGCTCCATCCCAAAAGTTGATCAGATCATAAAAAATACCTAGAGAACAACTCGATGAAATTTTGATGCAATCCAACCAACGGTTCACAAGTTATCGTGCCCACAAGCTTTTCAGGCGGCCATCATGGAAAATAGCTGTTTATGGCAAGGTGCCCACAAAAAATATATCGGAAAAATAGCCTAGTCTCATGGGTCATATGTAGAAAATAAATGTGTAAAAAAAAATTCATTACATAAAAAAAATACCCCCTCCCCCTGTGCACCCAATTTTTTTCTCAATTTGGATAGGCTACTACAATATAAAATTAATAAAATTTAAAAAAAATACTCCCACCCCCACCATGCCATTTAATTTTTCAATGGCTGCGGCAGCCATTTTGTTTTTAATGGATTCATCCCAAAAGGTAATCAGATCATCAGAAATACCGACAGAACAACCCTACCAAATTTGAAAGCAATCCAACAGACGGTTTATAAGTTATCGTGCCTACAAGCTTTTTGGGTGGCCATCTTGGAAAATGGAGGTTTTTGGCTTGGTGCCATAAAAAATATGGGAAGAATTGAACTGTCACATAGGTAAGATACCCGGTATGTGAAAAACAAACAAAAAGCTAAATTGAGGATACGCCCACGCCGGCGGAGACGGAAAAATGCTAAACTCTATAAGCATCCCGATATTCATCGGGGATGCCTAATAAATCATGTAGGCCTGTGTACAGCTGTATTTTATAACATGATTTTCTGGAAAAAAAACTAGAAAAAAGTATGAAATTTAGGGGTCCACAACACAACCGTGTTATAACCGATTCGTGCTGTAATAATTTGTGATGTAACGATATTAGCCTGTATTTTGCTGAAGGCAGATATATGACTAGTAGCATCCTGTTCATTTGTTGACACTTGTGAGTAGCCTAGGGCTGAAATGTCCGCTGAATACATCAAATGTGTTTTAACTTACATCGCTGAAATGCTTTTTGTAAAAAACACAGAGACCAAAGGGTTTTTAATCAGCATAAATTGCTCAGTTAGCTCTTTGTGATTCATTCGAATACCTGTGTTATGGGTATACGGCCATTATAAATAGTTTTACTCTTACAGTGCGGGGATCAACTTTAGACATCCCCGCACTGTAAGAGTTATCATATATAATATAAATGTGCTCAACATATTCAATATTTAATGTGAATAATTATGTATTGTTTATACAGATTAGATAGATTTGTTAGTAACTTCTTGACAAACTGTTTTTTATAATTGATGGCATGAAAAGTCAAAATTCCATTACCCATAAATCTATAAAAGATAAATCTAAAAAAAAATTGCAGGTCAAATTAACTATCCTTTATCTTGTTGAAAGGGCTGTCATCATCACACATTGTCATTACGAAAATTTTTGCATTCAAGTTTCTTATTAATATACTTTTAAACTGTAAATTTTGGCATTACATTAGTTGATCAAGGCTTGTAATAGTTGAACAAAAGTTTGACCAAAATACTCCTCCCAGTCGAGTCACGAATGATGCAAAATTTATAAAGTTAACTAATGATGACAAATTTCACTTTATATTTTCTGACATAGGTACCTTAGCAGTTGCCCACAAGCATCGGGCATTGGCCTAAATATATTCCAATGTTGGTTCAACAGAGGCAGACATTTACAAAGCCCCATAAACATGATACGTTGGACCTATATGCCTTAATGTTGACACACCGTCTGCGATGCTGGTCTTACATTAACTCAACATCAAACTAACATGTTGAGCTGGTACACTTGTGATTGCCACTACTCCCTGTGATGTTAGCCTCTTTGGGCCAATGATGGAGTAATGTTTGCAGCACAACAGTAAGAATAAGACAATCACTGTTCAAACAATTCCGATTTTACGAAATCAGGGGCCAGACTATCCACAAGACGAAACAATGAAGCAGTTATGCATCCATTTGACCCTTTTGTCCACAAAATGTGAAAAAAGAGGTGGACCCCAAGATGGCAGGAGATATGGTGAAATTGGCAGAAATTTAAAGGACAAATCATCAAAGTCTATCTGTACCATCATGACGTATTTATAAGAACATAGTAGTACATCTGTGTACCTCATTCTTGCACAAGCACCAGTACATATACAGCACTACAAGTACTACAATCTGTACTGTCTGTAGTGTAGAAGCATAAAATGGGTCAATACTGTACTTAATAGTGGGGTGGTGCCTCACTTCCCGCTTTTCATATAATCAGAAAAAAATAGAGCCCATACTCACCAACTGTCCCATAAAATCCCCTTGGTCCACATGATCCAACTCCATATTGGTTAATACTCTCAGCAGCTACTTCCTGTAAATTGTAAATATAAAACCGTTGTACTCTTGATTCATATAGGCCTATGTGTCATGGGCTCATATTATATAAGGTACATGTACTTAATAACATTGGATGTTCATTCAATGTGAGTTGAGAACTGTGATGTAAATTCACATGTCAAAGTGAATACAAATTTATGATTAGTTGAAGAAAAGAAAATTCAAAAATATTTCAGAAAAATTTGTATACAATAACACTTAATAATAATACAGCTCCTTCATAATTCATTATAGCCCCAGACAAATTTAATTTAATTTAATAATATTTCACGATGCTGAAATTAATAATCTTTAAATGCAAGATCTTCGTAAAGATTATAAGTTCTGTGAGGTATGATCTTATGTAACTAATTTACTGTACCGGTACTTGTCTTTATAATGCATTACCTGACATGCACAGGAGGGAGATATTAACAACATGTCAAAAATTACATTTGCCCCTGAGGATGATTAGCCATAGCGCATTGCGACCAAGCCAAAACCAAAAGGCATAGAGCCAAATACCATAGATGCTCTGAGATGAATTCTTTAGCATTTCTCAAGACTTCTTGCAGTTTCTGGATAATTTTTGGATAACAAAAATTATCCCAAGATTATAGAAATCATGAACCCTGCATTTTATTCTAATAGCGTGACATGGATACAACTTGCTTGTTAGCAAAACCGTGAATAACAAAAAGCAGTAAATAAGACATCCTGTAGAAGGACATCCAACTGAATTAGATTGTTCCTGTAACAAGCTGATGATAATCATCCACTAAAAATGTGATATTCTAATCAGCATCCATTGAAATTTATCATGCTTGCAAAGAGAGAGGTCAACCACTTTTATAAATTCCATTTTTGACGCTGCAGTCTAGGTCTGAGTCCAGCTTGGACATCCAAACGTGCTAACGTCATAAAATCCTAAAACCTGCCAGACCACACTGAGGTTTAATGTCTCCATAGCCAGACTGTCAGTCCCCTTCCAGACTTGTGAACAACTCGTAATAAACATAACAATAACACTCTAACAGTATACTTCAGTACATGGAATAGTGACTAAAAATCTGTCAGGGCTCATTAACCTTATCAGTCATGCAGCTTTTCAATAAATTATGGCTGCACTTATGGCATTATTTTACAATGATTTAAACCCTTTTACCTCTCTGCTGCCTCCTAATTAGATCCATTTAAATAAATATATAGAACCCAGAAAAACATACTGCAAGCCTGTCCTTACAGGTTTTGTACTGGTCGGAACAATTGAGGATAAAAGACGTCATTAATTTAATTTACATCATACTAAAATATTTTATTTCATGTTGCGTTTAAATATTTGTTTAAATATTTGTAAGATTCATAAAGCAGAATGACAAGCAATGCAAGGAATACTAAATTTCACGTAAAACAAAAATTCATGCTCATATCATTGGTGCAAAATATATAATTTCAAGTGACACATACAGTAGAGTCTGCTATGATAATTTCAAGTGACACATACAGTAGAGCCTGCTCATAGTAGGTACATTTGTATACAAAATGCCATTTTGGAGAATGGCCAAGCGACCTCCCATAGGAGGTTGGTTGCTAATAAGAGTGGCTGATCATAGCAGGTTCTACTGTATACATACTGTTATTCTTTAACCCTTTCAACACCAAGATGCTATTTTGCAAGCTGAATGCTCTGACATTCAACTATAAAAATGGACTTTTATGGTGAAAGGGTTAATTGGTCTGTTAAGTATAAAAATTGATTACAATACCATTATGTAGCCTGCAAGGCAATTCAGTAACATTTCAAATAAATTATACATGTATTCTGGGTTTTGACAGTTTCTGGCACAGATTATTTAGTGGTGACTTACCTCTATGTCATGTCTCCCAACCATTCCCAAAAAATTCAGTGATGCCACATTAAGACATTTTCGACCATTCACCTTGATATATTTTGCCAATTTGCTACAAAAAAAGATTATTGTTTAATACTGCTTTAAAAACAGCTATAATATCACTAAACGCCATCTGAGCTAAGTAATACAAAAATAAGACCTCATTTATTTGATGATGTGGTTCGCTGATTATTTGAGGTTACAGCAAGTGATTAGAAAAAAAAAATAAAAAAAATATTCCTTTAAAAATCTGTGACTTTACTTTTTAATTTTTTTCAGATATGTAGCTTAGGAATGTATCTTTAACCACATTATCCAATAGATGTGATGTAAAAAAATAATGAAATAACAGAATCTATATTATATATTCAATTTGAACATTTTTTATCTCAATGTTTTATTAACATGATTATAGTACCAAATAGAATATCAGAGCCATTCTGTGAAACGCAGTGACGTCACCGGAAACCATTTTGAATGGCAACTCGGTGAAAACAATGTTACATATAATATAATATATAAGAATCCCCTCCCCTATACTTCATTGTATTAGCCAGCTACGTAAAAACAAAAGACGTCAAGGTCATTGGGTTTTACAGAATAGGTGGTATGCTTGAACTAATTAAAAATATTACTTTACCATTCATAAATGATATGGCTTCACGTATCTTGCAGAGCACTGTGCGAGCCAAGACAAACATCAAGGGAGTGGACTATTTTGTGTTTACAATGTTCAAGGAGTTAGTCCGGACTAAATTGACACAGCAGCATATAGATTCAAATTGCTGATATCAAAATCTTCAATTTAATTACTAGTTTTGTCATTTTTAATTAAATAAATTAAAGGGGAATATTTTTTAGAGCAAAATTCATGTGAATACAAAACCTTTCTACAACTCTATTTTTCATGTTGTGTAAAGCAGGCTCATCCTCAGCTGTTTCAGGAACAAGTGGTTCTGGTTGCCAATCTTCTATAAGATCATTTTTCTCCTGCAAACAAAACACATTATTTATTTTAAATATTTTATGTAGTACATGTAATTTTAATAAAAAATTTAGTGCCCCACATTTTTTAAAATGTCTAATGGTAATCAAATCCATGCAGTATCAAGATGCAGGCATCAGCTGACCGAACAATTCTGTGTGTATCTTCGTGCTTGGGGTATAAAACAGATGTGTAAAATTTGTGAGATCTCTAGTATGACAATGAACGATGTTGTTGTAATGTTAGCAAGAGTCGTAGATGGTGAAGCAGGATTTGGTCATTTTGTGAATGAATTTTGGGGCTATAAATTATTCAATATAAAAATCTTGGACAGTCTTTTGACTGAAAAAAACCCCCCTTATATATAACAATTAAGTACGGTAGATTTAGTTGACAGTCAGTACGAGGTCTCGGTGTATTACATAATCACAGCTGGTGAGTAAAAGGATGTGGGTCAAGGCTCAAATGACTCAGCCTTCAGTAGACGTTGAGCCAATTTTGGGGCAATGATCGGCCACCACGCTACCACAACATCAGACACAACATTGACTAAATGTATAATGGAACCAAGGTAGACAATACGTTCACACCGTTAACCAGTTCAACAGTTACTTTGGTGTGAATAGAAAAAATATCTGAATTAATATGGTATTTAAAAACGTCATCGAGGGGAGTATAATGTTTGTTTTGAACATTAAATGCAGGCTACTTCTCAATCTTTGAGGAGGAAAAAAATCTGATTTAATTCTGGCCTATGATTATGAACATGATAAACACCTGATAACCAAAGGGTTTTTCCAATTTGAAAACATCATGTTTTAGTTAGCTCTTTCTGATTCATTTGAATACCTATGTTATGGGTCTACGGCCATTAGAAATATTTTAATTATATCAGTGCGGGGAACGTCTTTATAAGTCTTACGTATAAAGACGGGAGACTATTATTTATATAATTAGGCATGGCGTATCTTTTTATTACATTTTCTGAACGATTTATTACATTGTAAATGTTTAATTAGCGCTATATAAAAAACACTTTCCGCCAGTTGTGTGCATCAAATTAATTTATATGGCATATCTTTATTTGATCATTCGACATGAAGGGTTGAGTCTCGGATTCCTACTGGCAGTTCAGATTGATAGCCGCGTGGTGATTTCATTTTCATACAAAACCTCCAATAGAAGCAGCAAGTGGACATTTGGCATTGGCCACTGGTAAATGAAAATTTTCATTCTAATTAATTGGAAATTTTACGAGAATGTTTTAAAGCTGTATTTCACGGTCGGGCCATCACTCCGCCACATGCTGGTGAGAACTCAATGCACATATTCACTGCATAACACCACTCTCACAATGAGTCGCAGGTGTGACGTTTTGATGCCACAGGCCACTATACAGCGAGGTTAGACTGCAAATAATTTACCAAAGCATTTAATCTTAAAATGCTCTTATTTGGGCACAATGGTAGGCCTAGATCCAAGAATGGTATTTTTATCTGGATGCATTGGAATGACAGAAAGGCGTTGGTAAAATATAAATACCGTAAAATTTCTAATTGTAGCAGCGGCTTTAATTAGAATGTAAATTCTCATTCTTTAGTGGCCAATGCCAAAAGTCCACTTGCGGCTTCTATTGGAGGTTTTGTGTGAAAAATTAAATCACCGCGTGTCTATCACTCTGAGGTGAGGTGAGCTGCCTCTAGAACCCAACCCTTCATGTCCAATGGTGAAATAAAGATATGCCCTATGAATCAATTTAATGTTGACACATTAGTCCAGAAAGTTTTTAAAATTGTTTATTTTGCATAGCGCTAATTAAACATTTTTTTTACCATACAATAGTATTATATTGTTCAGAGAATGTAATAAGAAGATACGTCATGCTTATTAATAATGTCTATAGCACATGTGAATGTCTGCAGTAATTCAGTTGAGTGTTGGCCTGGTAGACTGACATCGCGGCGCCTTGTCATGTTTGTGAACACCGTCATAATTATGTAATAGGGGCCTACAGTATACACAGCACTGTCAGTCAGCAAGCACACCCCTCTCCAGACTTCAGTGCGTCAACCTGTCAGTCATATGTTACGCCAATGTCACTCACTGTACAGACGTTGATGCAGTGTTAGCTGAAGTTGACCAATGCTGCCGTACAAAGCAAAAGGGCAGTATCTGCTCACTTTACAAGTAAGCAGATACTGCCTTTCAGGTGCACAATGGTCGTCACCATTGAATCGGCAGTTCAGTTGGCAGGTTCTGCCGGACCACCTCCCTCCCCTAATGGTGATCAACTGTCGGGGAAGAAATCAACTGTGTGTAAGGCAGGCCTATGTCTGGTCCACAGACTGCTTTGCTGGCTTGACCTGATCATGGAGATAGTAAAGTAGGAGTTGCAGCTTGCCGAGCGCGTCTGTGCATGGGTCATAAACATATCGCATTACAATGATAGAGGGGAGGACAGTGGAACGCCATGATCCAGAATTTGTCACGGTTGTAGCGAGATCCAACATTAAACCAGCATTGGGTAGCTTATCGTGCTGACTGGGATTGTTGTAGTATTATTCCTTACAACTTCTGGTGATTTTTAACCTTTACTGTCTTAATGGTCAAACCTGATATATTGAGACAACCTTGGTTGAATTATAGAGGTAGAAACATCACGGGATGTGAATGCGCTCGTTATTACTTTTTTTATTTTTATTTAGTTATGATGCATATTTTAAATATCCTGTACCCGTTTTAGTATACAATGGCAAGTTCGATTGCTCAGGGTAAAAATACAGACAACGGTTGAGCTTAGCTGTCAACATCATCGGCAAGTCTAAATATTAATCTATCTTACTATAATTTCAGCTAAGCTCAACCATGTGCTCGCTATAAGTTATAATCGTATGTAATAGATGAGAATAAAACAAAATGCAACAGAATCGCGAAAAAATCTACCGATTTCGTCACTTCAACAGCTGAGTTGAAGCTGCGGCTATTTTCTTCCACGTGGTATCAATTAGTCATGTCAACAGCCAAGCCTTGTATGTCTAAATCACGTGATAAATATATCAGGTCAAACACGTAGGTCAGGTTAGTCACATCAGAATCTGGATTCAGCACAGACTTGCTAGTCAAAAGCATCTCCCCACCCCTATTATCATTAAGGCCGCGACCATAAAACTCCCACCACTAAGACAAAGAAAACCACTGTGCATATGAGGGAGGGGAATTGGCGGTATACAAACCGCATCCTTTGGATTTTCAAGTTGCAACTCCTCCTTTACTATCTCCATGACCTGATGCAACATTTAGTCAGCTCCTTCTGTTTACCTGTATCATGTGTATGGGTGCTGTGGGTTGATGACGACAAATAACTATTGGAGTGTATATAATGTAATTGTCATTTGTATTTTACAATGGATATTTATTTAGGCCTACATATCTGTAAACAAATAGTTTAAAGTCAACCCAAAACTTTTTCAATCTGCTAGATCAGTAAATAGGCTTAACGTGCATGCCATGGCAACAACTGTAGCGCTTATAGGGCTACATTACCTGCCCTATCGTTGATATGAATATAACTCCTCATGTCTGTGAAGGGTTAGAAGCTATCAGGGCTTATACAGCGTATGCTCCGTTGGCACGGGTAGCGGCACGTTTTGGTCAACACCTGGTCGTTGTCCTTTCAAGATACCGGTAATCTTAAATAGGTTTTCGCTGAAAAAAGTTTTGGTCCTTGACAAATCTCAAAAGTCGTCCTGCAGCTTCAATTGGAGGTTTTCCACTTTGGAAACTTTTGTCAAAAAAATTAAAAAAATTTGAAAGTTTGGGGGGCGGCTTCTATTGGATATGCGGCTACAATTAGAAATTTTACGGTATATATTCAAAAGGTGTGATTGATTACATTTCCTGTGGCAAATTTCACACGTGTAGACTTCAGAATGATTACATTTCTGACACCACAGGCCGATATATTTTTCATGCATGCATGGCGACTCACAAGATTATTAGCCGTTACAACGTGTATTTCAGATTTTAAAAAAACATTCCCATAACCACAGAAGTATTTGCAATGTTCACTTGGCCTCATTATTTATAGTATTTACTATTTTGTTAAATCTAATTTAGATTGCTGTAGTAAGAGTTATTTACTTTGTTCAGTTATGAATAAATTGAGCCATCATCACTCGGTCACACAAGCGTGTTTATAAGCCTGCAGGTGTTATAATAACAAAACTGCTCCAAATGGGCAGTTTCAGCTAAACAATGGCACCTGGTTACAGTAAGATAGCGTCACATTATAGATGTAGATGGGGATATACAGGAGTCAATAATCAAAAGAAACCAAGCAAACGCTAAAACCTCTCCCCAGTAGGGGGATGCTAAATAAGTCATGAAAAAAATAACAGAAATTATTATATATATTACAAACCTTTTCTGATAGGTCAGTTTTTTGTGTCTTGTAACTTTTGGTGAACATAAGACTCACAATCCACAAAATGAGCGCTACTTCAAATATCACATGATAGCTTGGCGTCTGTAAAAAAGAACATCAATAAAAATGATATAAAACAATATAAAAGTTGGAAAATAAATGAATAAGATAAATATATATTAGAAAATATATAACATGTAATAGACTGAGGCTCTGTGATAATTATAATTGTATGTACCTGCAGAAAAGCTTGTATCATATCATATAAGTCCCATGCTGCCACAGGTTCTGTCAAGTGGTCTGTATCAACTGAAGATGCCATATCTAAAACAAATTACTACTTTACTTTTTAAGTATAACTACGTCTAATCTAGCATAAAATATGTATTCTTTCTTGTAGCCGCAGCTTTAATAAGAATGAAAATTGAATTTTTGAAGTGCCCAATGACAAAACTCCGCTTGCGGCTTCTTTGGAAGTTTTGAATGCAAAATTAAATCCCAGCACGGCTGTAACTCTGAGCTGCTGCTGAACTGTGGGTAGGAATCATCCAACCCTTCACGTCCAATGGTCAAATAAAGATATGCCCTAATCTCAATCATTTTTCATTGACCGAATTATTGGGGCTGTCTTTGGAAAGGGAGGCCCAATTGATGTCAGTGTTTCATCTAGCTCTATCTAACATGGTGCAGCGCCATGTTGCCTTTTTGAGCGCCATGTTGTCCTTCATTAGCGCCATAGTTGCCCTTCATGTGCGCCATGTAATGTTGAAAAAAGGTACCAGTATCAGGAAGGTTCGCCACAGAGAAGGTTCGCCACAGGAAGGTTCGCCACAAAATTGAAAGGTTTGCCCAGCTTTGGAAGGCTCGCCACAACTGTCATAGGGAGGTTCGCCAAAATGTTAAAATGCATCACAAAACAAGTTACTGTTATCTGTTAATTATATAAAAATGATAAATGAAAATAAAATAAATTTAGAGCTAGGGTATAGACGTCTGATTGCAATATCAATTCGAGCAAAATAACTGTTATTTCTATGATATATGCTTGCTTATTACTAATACTTTTTATATTGATAATCACTTTTTTATGTCCACCAGATTATGTTTTATTATAGTGATAATCCCTGAAAACGCTGGCTTGTGAAAGCAGAGAGTGTTCGCACAGATGTGTAATGCGTCACCTGATATCAGCATGAATATTTTTTCGAGCTATTCAAAAATCGAAGGAGGAGGTGTGATGGTAGGGTCATTGTTAACGCAACAACATTGCAGTGATTTAGGTATTTAAGTGAGCTGGCAATTTTTCTCATAATCAGTCGATATTTGATTACCACACTATCTGATCATTGTATTGCCACAGGACGATACCACGCACTGGTCTATACCGCGCAAAAGGTTAAAATAGGCCTTTCTTAGTGCTTGAGCCTTACACACCGCACACTTGTTATTTACAGTGCAGTTCA
This sequence comes from Flabesymbios commensalis, assembly GCA_964017125.1. Classification (NCBI taxonomy): domain Eukaryota; kingdom Metazoa; phylum Annelida; class Polychaeta; order Terebellida; family Flabelligeridae; genus Flabesymbios; species Flabesymbios commensalis. Next base: position 98,240,288 of record OZ024902.1, read on the forward strand.
AAACATCGCCGTGACATGGCAGTCTCCAATGCTAATGGTGTGTTAGTAAGATTGATTTGTGACGGTTTGGGTCCTAGATTTATTAGATAGTGTTTAGTATTATTGTAATATATAATAATAATAATTAACAATCAGTACTTTCATGTTTACTTAAACGTGTTGCGGTTCAATATAGTCACGTAATTAACATGAATATGCACACGTTTCTGTACCAGGGATTGTCATTCGGTTGCCAGTACACACATACCCCCGCCAGATGGTAATCAGGCTATTGCTGCATTGAAGGTCTGCCATTTTACAGCCACGGGCCGCGGCTAACCTGCAAATAATATACCAGCGCTTACCATCTTCAAATGAGTACGACGATATATATACAATGAAAGTTGATAGAAATGAGGCGGCGAAATATAGACCTACGTTAATACCGGAATAAAAACGTAACAAATACATTTGACATAGTTGGCAAAACTTCGAAACTGCAAGCCCCAGTAAAGCATGTGGCATCGTCCCATGTGGTGTATGCGTATGCAGGCCTACATGTATATGCACGCATGGATGTGCAGTTTGCAGATATCCCAGCTAACACGATGCATTGACCCAATGTTGTTAGAACAACATTGGGTCAATGCCTGTGTTTGCTGGGATGCATGTATCTGTATTACACGCTAAAGCGTAACATTAGATATTTATCGATCATCATGATATATATAGTATCGGATGCTAAAAAATCCCCAACGTGTTTATAATGATGTATTGTACAATGTCAACGTGTCGGTTAATTGAGCAGTCAATCCTTCTGACAGAGAGTAACAGTGATAAGTGACATGACATAACTAATCCGTTCCTACTATATCCTGCCTGATGAGCTGTGTTCATTCCCGCGTCAACGAGGCTACACTCACGGCATAGGTGATAACAGCGACAACGCGATGACAAAACTATACTGACCTTTAACAGCTCAATGCTTTCACCTGAGCGATCAGAGATGTCAGGCAGGTTAATCAGTGATCTAGTCACATACATCGCGCACTTGTTCTATATCGCGCAGGAGCTCAGAAAATGAAATAAAAAGTAGCGCGGTATCGTCCGGTAATTACGGTATATATAAAACTTGCTATAAATATTTTGTGTAACATTTTCATTCTATATTAATGATATTTTACTTATTAAAGAATGTGCAATGGACTATTATAATAAAAAATTATATTTTAATATTATTTTAATATTATAGATATTCTATGTATAATTGTATTATCATTGTTTTAAATGTTTTTGTTGGCTTTATTAAAATAAATATATTTTCACAGTCTATAAACAGCAGTAACTTTTTTTGTAATGCATTCTAACATTGCCTGTCTATGACAGTTGTGGTGAACCTTCCAAAGCTGTAGCGAACCTTCCAATTTTGTGGCAAACCTTCCTGTGGCAAACATTACCTGTGACAACATTCCTGTTTTCTTGAAAAACACCCCAGTCACTGATGATCATCTCGCGTGTTCACACCTATGACGCAATACCTGATAACGGGGTGTGTACACAGTGGTAATAACTGGCATATTCACATACCGGCACCTAACTGATTCTGTTCATACCATTAATTGGGGAGGGTGGTTGTTGAGAACACCTCACTGGACTGGAGGTGCCATGCCCCTTCTGAATTGTTTTAATTGTAACCAAGCCAAAGCCAAAAACTAGGCCCTACAATCTGACTTGCGGATACTGAACCAAGAGCAGCGCATATTCAATCTTCCTAAGCCACTAGCCGTCCGATCTAGGACGTTTGGCTCAGTACTCAAAGAAGAAAAGAAGAAGAAGAATCCTAGACCAGATGAAACACTAAATGTCGCCTAATTTCTTACCTGAAATTTTTCCAACTTGTCTAACAGCCATATTGATGTTTAATTTCACGCAGGGCCACACGATGTGTGCTCCTTCACTTTGAAAACAGTGGTGCCATTTTTTTTAATTTTTGTAAAAAAATGCACAAAATCAAAAATAGACTACTTATGTCAACTGCCCTATGATGAAGTTCTAGAGGCCATCATTAAGGCCGTTTGGACAGAACAATGTGGGAATCTCTGCACTGGTTTGCCCAGGGTAAATCCTGGGTGAAGTTTTGTTTGCCGTCAAGTGCTTCCTCATGCGGCGCACCAAGGGTAAAAATGGAAGTTTTTCAGCCATAAGGATGAAAATCCATCAAAATTTTTCTTTTATGACAATAATGTAGGCCTACATGTCAGATCAAATCACTTTATTTTGACAAATGGTCCAACTTCGATAATACTATACCCGCCGTCAGATTAACTTGTATCGTATGTTTTTTGCTGATTTCTTAGTAAATACTTAACCCATTTTCATTAAATTTTGCAGGGAGTTTTTTTTGAGTCACGCGGCGACTACCGTGAAATTCTCATCGTTAAATATTGTATAGCTAAAAAGTTAGACCATCTGGCATGTAATACAATTCAGGGCTAAAAACAAACTTTAATTTAACCAGTTTAATGGGTTTATAGAGGGACGTCATAATTACAAATTTATTACATGTCAAATGGTCTAACTTTTTATCTAGATCTGTATAATATTTTTTGATGGAAATTGCACGGTAATTGCCGCTTGACTCGAAAATAGTCCTTGCAAAATTTCATCAAAGTTAATCTGACGGCAGGTATAGTTAGACTAACGTTAGTCTGGACTAACGTTACTTAATAAAGTAAAAGTCACTTTAGAAATCTAACTTTTGCATTGCATGTTTTTCGCTAATTGCTGACGCAATTATTTTCAGATTGTCATGAATTTGGCAAGCATTATTTTCTAGCCTAATGGCAACTACCCCATGTACCCTGAAATTTCAAGAAAAAATATTATGTAGTTTAAAAGTTAGACCATCTAACATGTAGTAGATAGCTAATTGTGACGCTACTCTATAAACCCATTGGTTGCAATCGGCTTTAATCACGAAATTCCACTGCATGTCAAATGGTCTAACATTTGAAATACTCCCTTAAATTTCACGAAATCTACAGAGCAGGCGCCGGAATAGTTGCAAAGAGGGCTTGCAAAATTTCATGAGGGTGGAAGTTGACTGCAACTAGGCCTAGATGTTGTACACAACAAAATTCCATAAATTTTTCAGGAATGGTGGGGGAAGATGAAAAAATAATCACAGAAGAATGTTGCTAAAAATTTTTAAACAGCGACTGAAAAAAACGGTTTTGGCATACTCTGGGTACAGGTCCCACGGGGATTTTACCATTTGACTGAAACGCCACCTGGGGAATGACTGTGAACTATATCAGTCATTTCTGGGTCTATTCTATATACTCTGGGAACAGGCCCCAGCATAATGCATATTGGTGATTTTTGTCATTGACTGTGGCCAGTACCCAGATATACTCAGGGAACAGGACCCAGCCCCATGTATTTTGGCTATTTTTCACACTAAGCGGGGCCTGTACCCAGAGTATATAATAGGAATCTTAATACTACTCAGGGTACAGGCCCCAGGCCAATGTATTTTGGCTAGTTTCCTCATACACAGAGTATATATATAGCGCATGCCCCCATTTTTTTTTAGTAATTCAAACTACTTCAATGCCTTTGGGGAAGGAAAACCACTGCCGGAAAACGGGTTTCTTAGGGGGGTGACTAGATAAAAAAATCAAAGGGGGGCTTGGCATTTCTTGGGGTAACAAACAAACACTAAATAATTTGTAATATTTTTCATTTCAAAGAGGCGGGGCCTGTACTCAGAGGCCCAAGCCCCATGTATTCCGGCTATTTTTCTCACTGGAGGCGGGGCCTGTACTAAGAGGCCCAAGCCCCATGTATATCGGCTATTTTTCTCACTGAGCGGGGCTTGTACCCAGAGTGTATAATAGGAATGTTAATACTACTCAGGGTACAGGTCCCAGCCCCACATATTTTAGCTACTTTTCCCATTGGGCAGGGCCTGTACCAAGAGTATACATATATACAGCATGACCCCCTTTTTTAGTAATTTAAACTTCAATGCCTCTGCCGAAAAACAGGTTTCTTAGGGGGGGGGGGGGGGTAACTAGATAATAAAATAAAAGGGGGGCTTGGCATTTTGGGGGATAAACAAACACAATAATTTGTGATATTGGCATTTTAAAGAGCGGGGCCTATACCCAGAGTATATATACTCTGGGTACAGGCCCCAGGCCTATGTCTTTCGGCTATTTTTCTCACTGACCGGGACCTCTACCCAGAGTATATAATAGGAATGTTAATTAATACTACTCAGGGTACAGGCCCCAGCCCCATGTATTTTAGCTACTTTTTAACTACCCCATTGGGCAGGGCCTGTACGCAGAGTATATAGAGCATGTCCCCTTTTTTAGTAATTTAAACTACTTTAATGCCTCTGGGGAAGGAAAACCCCTGCCGAAAAACAGGTTTCTTAGTGGGGTGACTAGATAATAAAATAAAGGGGGGCTTGGCATTTTGGGGGATAAACAAACACATTAATTTGTGATATTGGCATTTTAAAGAGTGGGGCCCTCACCCAGAGTATATTATACTCTGAGTACAGGCCCCAGGCCCATGTCTTTTGACTATTTTTCTCTCTGACCGGGGCCTCTATCGAAGTATATAATAAGAATGTTAATAAGTAGTACTACTCAGGGTACAGGCCCCAGCCCCATGTATTTTAGCTACTTTTCCCATTGGGCGGGGCCTGTACGCAGAGTATAAAGAGCATGTCCCCCTTTTTTATTAATTTAAACTACTTGATTGCCTCTGGGGAAGGGAAACCCCTGCCGGAAAACGGGTTTCTTAGGGGGGGGGGGGGGGGGGTGACTAGATAATGAAATAAAAGGGGGTTTGGCATTTTTGGGGGCAACAAACAAATACTAATTAATTGGTAATATTTGTCATTTCAAAGAGGCGGGGCCTGTACCCAGAGTATATATATACTCAGGGAACAGGCCCCAGCCACATTTAGAGTGGGGTGGCCTGTGCTCATGGTAGATACTATGTGAACAGGTCGCACTTCATCTGATGACTGAGACGATTTCACGTCACGATATAAATAATAGATACGTACCACTAAATGCCGGTCATAGAAGTATTGATTATTTCTGTTGGAATGTGAAGTCGTGTGTGACGGTGCACGATGATCATACACGTGGAATAATCCAGTTGTGATGTGCAACAGTGCGTAACGTGCATTTCAGTGTTGCGGACATTCCCCTCATATTATACACAGTAACAACGTCGGGCCAATATTTACGGGTGATTGGGATAGCCGTGTTAACGCGGCTGTCATATGTAACATTGTAAGAACATTGCGCCAATGCTCCGTGCTTACTTGGGTCATAATTAAGACACTAATTGACGTACACAGTACAGAATGAACAGCAAATGACGGGAAACTACAGATTGGGGGCATAAAAATAACCCTAATACTAAGTCTAATAGTAATAATTCTCGTCATTTAGTAAAGATTGAAAACTAACTAAATGACGGAAAACTACAGATTGGGGGCATAATAATATTAATAACCCTAATAGATCTACACGACTTTGAGACAATTTGACATTCACATGATTCAGTATTGGCAGTAGCTAATCGTACGTGATTTTTCATGATGTAACTCTATGGGCAGCCTCGTTTACGAAATGACGGGCTTCCATCGACTCCCATTATTAACTTTCCCGTACGAATAGCCACTCCGTTCAGTATTCACGTTTTATCGCCCACACTGAATCACTCAATCAGTGAATCATGTTCGTTAACTCGGTGACGGTAACGTTAGTCTATAGCAGCGTTTTCCTTTATCGCGAAAGGGGTACGGAAGTAACCTTGTCCTTTTAGCTTATTAAGGACTTGACTACGATACCTTTTTATTTTGACAAAAGTTTCCTAAAGTCGCGTCATTTGTTTGTTTGTTTTGATCCTACTGGACTTTGGACAGGCAGGTACATCGATCGTGAGATCATCCACAGTTACTCGTCATGCGGCCCCGATGGGCCAATGCACAGGCCCACATCTTAGTGTAGGGAGCATTTATTATAATGCAGAGGTTTACCCATACAGTGTGTGGCGCGCACCGCCTGAGAGAGGAGGTTTACCCACTGTGCAGTGGGCCCTTTATCCCTCCTGAGAGAGGAGGTTTACCTAGTGTGCAGTGGGCCCTTCATCCCTCCTGAGAGAGAAGGTTTACCTAGTGTGCAGTGGGTCCTTCATCCCGCTTGAGAGAAGGTTTACCCAGTGTGCAGTGGGCTCTTCATCCCTCCTGAGAGAGAAGGGTTTACCCAGTGTGCAGTGGGCCCCTCATCCTTCTTGAGACAGGAGGTTTACCTAGTGTGCAGTGGGCCCTTCATCCCTCCTGAGAGAGGAGGTTTACCTAATGTGCAGTGGGCCCTTCATCTCTCCTGAGAGAGGAGGTTTACCCAGTGTGCAGTGGGCCCTTCATCCTTCTTGAGAGAGAAGGGTTTACCCAGTGTGCAGTGGGCCCGTCATCCTTCTTGAGAGAGGAGGTTTACCTAGTGTGCAGTGGGCCCTTCATCCCTCCTGCGGGAGGAGGTTTACCTAGTGCATGTGCAGTGGGCCCTTCATCCCTCCTGAGAGAGGAGGTTTACCTAGTGTGCAGTGGGCCCCTCATCCCTCCTGAGAGAGCAGGTTTACCTAGTGTGCGCTGGGCCTTTCATCCCTCCCGAGAGAGGAGGTTTACCCGGTGTGCAGTGGGCCCTGCATCCTTCTTGAGAGAGAAGGGTTTACCCAGTGAGCAGTGGGCCCTTCATCCTTCTTGAGAGAGGAGGTTTACCTAGTGTGCAGTGGGCCCTTCATCCCTCCTGAGAGGGGAGGTTTACCCAGTGTGCAGTGGGCCCTTCATCCTTCTTGAGAGAGAAGGGTTTACCCAGTGTGCAGTGGGCCCTTCATCCCTCCTGAGAGAGGAGGTTTACCCAGTGTGCAGTGGGCCCTTCATCCTTCTTGAGAGAGAAGGGTTTACCCAGTGTGCAGTGGGCCCTTCATCCTTCTTGAGAGAGGAGGTTTACCTAGTGTGCAGTGGGCCCTTCATCCCTCCTGAGAGAGAAGGTTTACCTAGTGTGCAGTGGGCCCTTCATCCCTCTTGAGAGATGAGGTTTACCCAGTGTGCAGTGGGCCCCTTAGCCCTCCTGAGAGAGGAGGTTCACCCAGTGTGCAGTGGGCCCCTCATCCTTCCTGAGCGAGGAGGTTTACCCAGTGTGCAGTGGGCCCTTCGCCCCTCCTGAGAGAGGAGGTTTACCTAGTGTGCAGTGGGCCCCTCATCCCTCCTGAGAGAGGAGGTTTACCTAGTGTGCAGTGGGCCCTTCATCCCTCCTGAGAGAGGAGGTTTACCCAGTGTGCAGTGGGCCTTTCATCCTTCTTGAGAGAGGAGGTTTACCCAGTGTGCAGTGGGCCCTTCATCCTTCTTCAGAGTGAAGGGTTTACCCAGTGTGCAGTCGGCCCCTCATCCCTCCTGAGAGATATGGTTCACCCAGTGTGCAGTGAGCCCCTCATCCCTGACACTGCCTGCAATATGAGGTTTACCCAGTGTGCAGCGAGCCCCACGTCCATCCTAAGGATGATGCTTAGCCAGTGTGCAGTGGGCCCCTCATCCATAACTGGGCCTGAAAGATGAGGTTCACCCAGTGTGTATCGAGCCGTTCACTCTCCCAGGGTGAAGTATATACAGTGTGCAGTGAGCCCCTCATGCCCAAGAGATGAGATTATCAGATTTTTCCTAAAATAACATTTCGATGCCTAGAGTATCACATGTCTTATGTATTTGCACTCTCCATTCTAGAGTTTCACATGTATTAACTCTCTAGGGTCTAGAGTATGACATATCACACTTATTAACCCTTTGTGGTCTAGAGTATCCCGTTTCTAATGTGTTAACCCTCTGTGGACTACACTATCATGTTTATCTTATTTTAACCTACTGATGCTTAGAGCATCAAAAATGTAATTTATTAACCCTCTATAGGCTAGAGTTTGACGTGTATTAACCCTCTCAGGTCAAGAGAGTCGATAGTATCACGTGTCTCAAACATTAACCCTATGTGGACTAGACTATTATTTTTATTTTATGTTAACCTTTTGATGTCTGGAGTATCACATTTCGTATTTATTAACCCTCTGTTGACTGGACTATCGCAAGTATCAAAGTTTCTAATGTGTTAACTCATTGTGGACTACACTATCATGTTTATCTTATTTTAGTCTACTCATGCCTAGATCATCATAAATGTTATTTATTAACCCTCTATGTGCTATGTGTATCACACGTATTAACGCTTTGTGGTCTAGAATATCTACGTTTCTAATGTTTTAACTGTTTGTTGACTACACTATCATGTTTATCTTATTTCAACCTACTCATGCCTAGAGCATCGTAAATGTTATTTATTAACCCTGTATAGGCTATATTTTTACGTGTAATAACCCTATGAGGTCCAGAGGGTCGACAATATCATGGGTCTCCAATATTAACCCTATGTGGACTAGAGTATTATATTTCTTCTATACTAACCTTTTGATGTCTGGAGTATCACATTTCCTATTTATTAACCCTCCGTAGACTAAACTCTCGCAATTATTACCCCTCTGTGGTTCAGAGTATCACATTACTAATATATTCACCCTGTGTGGACTGAACTATCATGTTTATCTTATTTTAACCTACTGATGCCTAGAGCATCATTAATGTTATTTATTAATCCTCTATAGGCTAGAGTTTGACGTGTAATAAGCCTCTGCGTTCCAGGGGGTCGATAGTATTATGTGTCTCGTGTATCAACTCTCTGTGGACTAGATTACCATATTTCTTCTATATTACTTTCTCATACCTAGGGTATCATATGTTTTATTTAATAACCCTCTGCGGACTAGAGTAACACATGTACTAATCCTCTGGGGTCTCGGGTCACACGTGTCTCAAATATTAATTCTGCGACTAGACTATTATATTGATCTAATGTTGACCTTCTGTTGCCTAGAGTATTACATGTCTTCTGTATTAAAGCCGACACAATCAGGCTAATCTCATCAAAAAACTTTAATTTTATTTTGGCTTCTCAAGATATGTCCATAATATGTGAACATGTCCATAGACTAGAATTGCGGGAGTCTTTTATATTTTGGGTTGCTGTGGCAACGTAGCAAGGGTGCGGAAAGCCCCGTTTATAAGTTATCCCCGTATTTCTTATTTTAGACATGCATGTCCGAAATTAAATTTAGTCCTTATTTCTCGCTTAACTGGTAAATGCGCAACACAATGTAGGAAACTTAAGCAATTCTAGTCTATGGACATGTTCACATGTTATGGACTTATTAAGAAGCCAAAATAAAATTAAGATTTTTTATTATTTTAGCCTGATTGTGTCGCTTTAACTGTATGGAGGCTGGAGTATCAAGTGTTTTATTTTTTTCCGGTGTCTATAGTATCACATGTCTCAAGTATCAAACCTCTGTGGACTAGAGTATCATATTTCTCCTATGTTAGCCTTCTGATGCTTAGAATTATGTGTCTCACATAATAAACGTCTGGTGGATAGATTATGAATCCCATAACCATCTAGTGCTACAATTTCATGTAGACCCCTATATGACATAAAAACCTTTTGTAGCTAGACCCCGCAAATGCTACAAAAGTGAAATATATTTTAGACGGATGAATTTTCAAGGCAGATATTTACGAAACTTAGGCCTACCTAGGCCTAAAGTTTAGATCCATTGACAAGAATACTAGAGAAGCTAGGTTGATAAATGAAAGATAGTGAGAAACTCGGCAAAATACTTTAAAATAAATCAAAGTTTTAAATATCAAAATTGTTTTATTATTTTGGTGATATTGAAACAGAGCTAACAGGTCCAGTTGCTCTGATGCAACTAGTCAGCCATAACTGAAAAAGTAGAAAATGTATAAATAAAGTTCTGACACATACATTTTGTTTACATGTATACAATTACAAAAACAAACATTTTTTTCCCTGAGATGACAGAGACAAACTTTTTTTTCCAGGACATGTTTAATCCCGTAAATTAAAAATACCTATATGTGGTGAACCCTTGACAGAGCAGAGCGAGGGATTTCTTGTCATTCTTTGGCAGTTTCCGGCATATTTGGAAAGATCTGCTGGCTGTCAACAATCTATTTTTCTCACACATAAATGAACAAACTATTTTTTTCTCACACTTTATAGAACAAACTATTTTTTTGGAGCCAACTTTGTGAACAAATTATTCTTTAATTACATAGCATACCCCCCCCCCCCCCCCTGGTATTAAATGGCCGGCCTTTACGCGTGTAGACAAAAAGTCAGTTTTAGTATCGCTATTGACAGCTGATGAGATGGGACTATTAATCTAAATATTAATAAAACAAACTTATTGTCAGTGCCCCTTCCAATCTGTTGCTCAAACACATCTGAAAATCTGTGCAGTCATCAGAAGATAAAATACCCCTGATGAAAATTAGTGTGACTATTCGGGTGGTCAAGATATAAGGTGAAACGAGCGTAACAGTGAATCGTGTTCATTGGGATGACGATCTACTCATTTTAGCAAGTACCAGATAGTACCTAGATAGATAGTACCTAGACTCCAGAGGGTTAATACACGTGATACTCGATCCTTCAGATGGTTACTAAATAAACATGTGATACTTTATCTTCTGAAGGTTATATAGATGAAACATGTTGGTCTGGTCCACAAAGGGTTATTACATGAGACAGTTGATATTCTAGACCACAGAGGTTAATACATGTGTTACGGTGGTGGAAATAGAGATATGATACTCTGGGCCTCAGATACATTGTTAATACATGAGACACGTGATAATCTAGGCATTAGGAACTTATTATATAGAATAAATATATTAATCTATTCCACAGAGTACGCTAATACATGAGGCAAGTTATACTTTAGACCATAAACGGTAATACACGCAATACTCTAGCCTCCAGGGGTTTAAAAAATATATATGATGTTCCAGGAATCAGAAGATCAGAAGGTTAAAATAAGATAAATACGATAGTGTAGCACACAGAAGGTTAATATTTTAGACACGTGATCCTCTCGACATTCTAGACCTCCCAGGGAGTTAGGACACGCGATACTCTAGCCTCCAGAGGGTTAATAAATAAATCATGTGGTACTCTAGCATCAGAAAGTTAATATAGAAGAAATATAGCTTAGTCCAAAGAGAGTTTAATACATGAGCCACACGATACTGCATAGGGTTGATACATACGTGTTACGTTAGTCTGCAGAGGGTTTATAATGATACTCCGGGCATCAGAAGGCTAACATAAAATAAATATGAGCAGAGGGTTAATACATGTGTTATTGTAGTTCGCAAAGGGTCAATAAAAAGATATGTGAAGGTAATATAAAGAAATGTGATTGTCTGGTCCGTAGAGGCTTAATAAATACGACGTTATACTCTAGGCATTAAAAAGGTTAACATAGAAGACAAATGGTGATCTAGTCCACAGAGGGTTAATACATGAAACACATAATGCTCTAAACTTGCTATACATGTGATTATCTAGCCTCCAGAGGGGTAATATATAAGACATGCGAAAGTTAACATTACAGAAACATGATAGCCTAGTCCACAGAGAGTTAAATAAATAAAACACGTGAAACTCTGGACCACAAAGGGGTACACATGAGCAACGTGATAGCATAGCCCCCAGAAGGTTAATATAATATGAGACATATAATTGTCTAGCAGGCACAGTGTTGACACATAAATCATGAGAGTCTATAGCCCCTAGAGACATGTGATACTCTAGTCCGCAGAGGGTTGGTAAATAAAACATGTGAACGGCACGTGTACTGTACGAATCAGAAGATTAATATAACAGAAATATGATAATCTAGTACACAGAGGATTATAATAAGATACGTGATATTCTAGACACCAGAGGGTTAATCATTTATTATTCTAGTCTGCAAAGGGTTGATAAATAAGACATATCATACTCTAGGCTTCGAAATGTTAAGATATGTTCAGCAAAAATTTGATAATCTAGGCATCAGAAGGTTAACATTGGAGAAATATGATAAACTAGCCCGCAGAGGGTTATTACACGAGATACGTGATATTCTAGGCATCAAAAGGTTAATGTAAAATGTATATAATAATCTTATCAACAGATTGTAAATTAATACATGAGACACGTGATACTATTGACTCTCTGGGCCCCAGAGGGTTAATATACTTGATATTCTAGCCTCTATAAGGTTAATAAATAACATATGTGATGCTCTAGGCATCAGTAGGTTAAAAGAAGATAAACATGATAGTGTAGTCCACGGAGTGTTAACACATTAGACACGTGATACCTTAGACCACAGAGGGTTAATACATGCGATAGTCTAGTCAACAATGGGTAATTAAATAAAACATGTTATACTCTAGACATCAGAAGGTTCATATAGAAGAAATATGGTAGTGTAGTCCACAGAGGGTTAATATTTGAGACACATTATATTATAGACTCTCTGGACCTCCGAGTCAGAAGGGTTATACACAGGGTAATCTAGCCTGTATAGGGTTAATAAATAACATATACAGTGTGATGCTCTAGGCATCAGTGGGTTAAAATAAGATAAACATGATAGTGTAGTCCACAGAAGGTGAATATATTAGAAACCTGATACCATACTCTAGACCACAGAGGGTTAATACTTGCGATAGTCTAGTCAACAGACGGTTAATAAATGAGAAATGTGATACTCTAGACATCAAAAGGTTAATATAAAAGAAATATAATAGTCTAGTCCACATAGTGTTAATATTTGAGACACGTGATACTATTGACTCTCTGGACCTCAGAGGGTTAATACACGTAATACTCTAGCCTATAGAGGGTTAATAAAAAACATTTATGACGCTCTAAGGCATCAGTAGGTTAAAATAAAATAAACATGATAGTGTAGTCCATAAAGGGTTAACTCTCAGGCCAAGTCAGGGATGAGGGGCTGGTTGCACACTAGGTAAACCTCATCTCTCAGGAGAAATGAGTGGCCCACTGCACACTGGCTATACCTCATCCTTGGAAGGGATGAAGGGCTCGCTGCACACTTGGCAAACTTCATCTGACAGGAGGGATGAGGGGCTCACTGCACACTCGGTAAACATCCTCTCTCAAGAGCGATGAAGGGCCTACTGCACACTAGGTAAACTACCTCTCTCAGTAGGGATGAGGGGCCCAATGCACATCAGGTGAACCTCATCTCTCAGGAGGGATGAGGGGCCCACTGCACATTCGGTAAACCTCTTCTCTCAGGAGGGATGAGGGGCCCACTGCACACTAGGTAAACCTCCTCTCTCAAGAGGGATGAAGGGCCCACTGCACACTAGGTAAACCTCCTCTCTCAGGAGAGATGAGGGGCCCACTGCACACTAGGTAAACTTCCTCTCTCAGGAGGGATGAGGGGCCCACTGCACACTCGGTAAAGCTCTTCTTAAGAGGGATGAAGGGCCCACTGCACACTAGGTAAACCTCCTCTCTCAGGAGGGATGAGGGGCCCACTGCACACTAGTTAAACCTCATCTCTTAGGAGGGATGAGGGGCCCACTGCACACTGGGTAAACCTCCTCTCTCAGGAGTGATGAAGGGCCCACTGCACACTCTGTAAACCTCCTCCCTCAAGAGAGATGAAGGGCCCACTGCACACTGGTAAACTTCATCTCTTCGGGATGAGGGGCTGGTTGCACACTAGGTAAACTTCATCTTCCAGGTTCAGTCAGGGATGAGGGGCCCACTGCACACTGGCTAAACCTCATCCTTAGGATGGATGAGGGGCTGGTTGCACACTGGGTAAGCCTCATCTTTCAGGGAAAGTTAGGGATGAGGGGCCCACTGCACACTGTGTATACCTCATCTGTTAGCCTTAGGCAGTATCAGGGATGAGGGGCTCACTGCACACTGGGTAAGCGAGGGATGAGGGGCTCACTGCACACTGGCTAAACCTCATCCTTAGAAGGGATGAGGGGCTCGCCGCACACTGGGTAAACCTCATCTCTCAGGAGGGATGAGGGGCTCACTGCACACTGGCTATACCTCATCCTTGGAAGGGATGAAGGGCTCGCTGCACACTTGGCAAACTTCATCTGTCAGGGATTAGGTGATACTAGTACAATGAATGCTCCCAACGTCACCTGGCCCCGGGGATGATGTATGTGCCAGATGGAACATACTCCACTCATCGATGTAGTTGCTTTTGGGACTTTTTTTATCAACAATGAATGAATGCATGAATAAGTCAGCTAGACAGTAGCCAAGTACCTGGCTGTCCACTGCAAGCCGTGGGCGCCATCTGAGCAAACATATTCTTTGAAGTGCCGGTGAAGTGGACGTGCAGAGGTTCCTCACGCCTGCAGGGAGACGAGGAGGGGTCATTTTGGTGAACCCCGGCATTTCCCGCGTCTTTTTAAAGACGGGACCGGGCACTCCCCTGGGAGTTGCTTCATTGAACTTGAACTTTGACTTTGTACTCCAGCAGCACCTCCTTTTTGGAGTATCAGGCTGGAGGGGGGAAAGGGCTGGTAGACTTAGTCAACCAACTGACTCTTGAACGCTGCCACAGTTTTTGATTCTATGGCAGCTGCCGGAAGAGAATTCCAATCAGGGATAGTTTGATGCCAAAAAGAATTTTGTCCTAGTACGTGGTGTTAGCTCTAAGATGTTTATAGGCCTGATTGTGCCCACCACGTGTTCTTCTGTCCGCTGGGATAAACGGCCATTGATAGGAATTTCGACTAGCTCATTTAAAATTTTGAACATGCTTACAAGTCTAGAATTTTTACGTCTTGTTTTCAAGTCAGTCCAGCTCAGGTTCTGAATGAGAGATGTCACACTGGCTGTTTGTCTATTATTTTGGGTGACAAATCGTGCTGCTGATCTTTGAATTTTTTCTAATTTATCAATATCTTTTTGTCTAAGGGGGTCCCAAACTGCTGAAGAGTATTCTAAGGATGATCTGACCAGGGAGAAATAGGCAGTCTGTCTTAGTTTAGGGGGACATGCCTTCAGGTTCCTCCGAAGGAAGCCCAGAGTGGAATTTGCTTTACTTGTAATTCTGTTAATGTGGGCCTCCAATTCCAGGGTCTCGCTAAGGCAAACACCAAGATATGGTGTTGATGAAACGTTCATTAGTGTTTCGCCTTTAAGGGTGTACACAAATTCCAGGTTCTTTTATTTCGGCCTGGATACCCTCAGGACCGAACATTTCGAGGGGTTGAAACACATCCCCCATTGATCTGCCCAGTCCTGTAACGCAGATAGGTCTCTCTGCAGCTGCTCCTGATCTGCTCGACATTTTATCGGGCAATACAGGAGGCAGTCATCTGCAAAGAGACGAACCTGCGAGGAGACCGTCGAGGGGAAGTCATTAATATAGGTCAAAAAGAGTAGGGGTCCGAGAACAGTACCCTGGGGCACACCGGACCTCACGCGAGCTGATTCTGAAGAGCTGCCATCAACTACTACTTTTTTGGTTCTATTGGTCAGAAAATTCTAAATCCAATTAAGAGTTGTTCCCCGAATTCCATAGTGGTCAAGTTTGTGCAAGAGGCGTTGGTGGGGGACAACATCAAAGGCCTTACTAAAATCCAAGACAACAACATCTGTTTGTGTCTTGCTTTCAAAATTTTGAATAAATTCATCAGTTGTAATCAAAAGCTGGCTTTTGCACGAGTGTTTTGATCGAAAGCCATGCTGTACATGTGTTAAAATTTTGTTTTCCGAAAAATGGGACATAATTTGTTTACAAATGATGTGTTTGAGTAATCTGGCACAAACACATGTGAGGGATAACGGCCTGTAGTTTGCCGGAGAGTGCCGATCCTCTTTTTTGAAGACAGGGGCAACATTAGCCTCTTCCCAGTCATCTGGTAATTTGCCCGTCTGTAGAGATTGGTCGAAAATAATTTTTAAAAAGAGAGATATTTCGTTGGCAGCATTTGTACAACGTCGGCCCAACGTCTTCGAAGTTTGTCCAACATTGTACAAATGTTATAAAAATGTTTTGTGTTTACGTCTCACCACACATAATTTGGTTGGAATCGAGGTTCAACATCGTCAGACGCTTCCCGGCTGCTTCACGAAATTTATCCTTTTTTTTCACCATTTAGAACCACTTGACTGTTGCTCCCTTGTTTAATCTATATTATTAAACCTGTGTTGAAGCTATAAATTAACAAATTAGATTATTTTTTGGCATCGAACTATCCCTGATTGGAATTCTCTTCCGGCAGCTGCCATAGAATCGAAAACTGTGGCAGCATTCAAGAGTCAGCTGGTCGACTAGATCTGCCAGCCTCTTTTCCCCCCTCCAGCCTGATACTCCACAATGGAGGGCTGCTGGAGTATTCACTCAAAGTAAATTTTTGGTCTTTATTGAGACGTTTTTGCTAGCTCATTTACGTGTACACTGTCACATGACGTCCTAAAATCAAAATGGTGGCTCACTTTCAAAACAATCTGCATTGCTTCGCCGTCATCAAGCATTTACTGGTTGTTTTAGCAGCCAGATTAGTCCTCACTCGAATTGAGTCAGAGGACGTAGAGGTGTGAATTACCATCACAAAATCCCCTTTCATGATTACACTCTGTACAGGGAACATGATATACTTTTTACCTCACCGGCATTTTATTTCGGCCCGCCGGCAATAGGCCTACATGTTCATGTTTTTCTAAATTCTCGAATTTTTCTTGGGGTAAAACCGATTTGTGTCAAGTCAGCCTAGCCCACCTAAATTAGATTTTGGTTCAGCCTTATTTTTAATTTTATTTTCTGGCCAGGTTGAACTAAATCCAGGTCCTCCCATGTCTGGAAGCCTAAATTTGTCATCAATCTTCCCATGTGGCTATTGCGAAGACCCGGTCAAATGGGAGCAGCGTGGAATTTGCTGTGATAGTTGTGATATGTGGTTTCACAAAGATTGCGGCGACATGGGATCTTTCACTTTCCTAGCGTATTCCACAACTAACATCTCGTGGATATGCTGTCGATGCAATCATTCAAATTTTGACAGAAATTTATCCCATTCGTTTGAAATCGAAACCACTAATAATTTTGACAATCTAAATTCTAGTGGCTCTGAGAACGTAGTCAATTCACCAAATTCAGATTTTGCTCCCACACAGCATAGTAGTCCGATTCGCCCCTTTAGGCCAAAAAACCATCAAAGAAACTGGCGTACTTTATTGATAAATTGTGGAAGCCTAAATGGGAAAGAAGCAAATTTTTTATCATCTCTAAATTATTACCAACCTGATTGCATCCTCGGCACTGAATCCTGGCTTGACAAGGATACTACTACCAGCGAAATATTTCCTCCTGAATACCAAGTTTTACGTAGAGACCGAAATTCAAAAGCCCGTGGAGGAGGAGTCTTTATTGCTGTCAAAAAACATTATGACATGACCCTCCTCCCTGATTTACAAACTAACTGCGAAATTTTATGGGATGAAGTTCACATATCGGCATCAAAATCATTAACCCTCGGTTGTTTTTATAGACCTCCTGACTCCAAAATTAGTACTTCGGAAGAGCTTGTGAAATCTTTAGACCTGATGCCAAAAAATTCAAATCAGACCATTGTCCTGGGAGGTGATTTCAACCTACCTGGAATTGACTAGGACAATGGGTTAGTAAATCCTATAGCGGCAAACAAATCCCAATGCGAGCTGCTTTTGTCAAGCCTAGATACACATGCCTTGGCCCAAATTCACAAAGAACCTACTAGATAAGAAAATATTTTGAACCTCCTGATCACAAATAAACCTGGTTTGATTAAATCTTCTCATAGTGTACCTGGAATCTCAGATCACTGTGCTGTGGTGACCAAACTGGATATTGACCCGCCCTACCGCCGTACAAAACCCCGCCCAGTGCGTCAGTTCAAAAACTCTAATTGAGAAGCTATCAAGCAACAAATTAGGAGCTGCTGGACCTCTTTTTCAAAAAACAGTCCTAGCCTTTCTGTTAATGATAATTGGTTGAAACTAAAATCCATCCTAAATCAATGCCTGGACAAATTTATACCAACCAAAATGACTTCCCCTCGGGAAAATCTACCTTGGCTATTCAAATCACTTCTCGCATATATTCGTAAAAAAGCATCTCTATATAGTAAAGCCAAGCGTACGAAAAAAGCTGACCTTTGGGCAAAGTATAAATTATGTAAACGGTAGACCCAGCGTGCCATCAGGTCTGCCAGGGGGT
This sequence comes from Flabesymbios commensalis, assembly GCA_964017125.1. NCBI lineage: Eukaryota > Metazoa > Annelida > Polychaeta > Terebellida > Flabelligeridae > Flabesymbios > Flabesymbios commensalis. Next base: position 98,258,519 of record OZ024902.1, read on the forward strand.
CTTTTTTGAAAAACAACTTTCTGACTCTTTAGAACAAAAAAATTAAAAACCACTCTGGCGTTATATCAAATCAAAACGTCAGGATGGAAATGGGGTCTCTCCTTTGAAGGAAAACGGCCAGCTGCATTCAGATAGCAGACGTAAGGCCGAAATATTAAAAAAAATACCAATTTTGCTCAGTTTTTACCTCGGAAGACAACACAAATATACCTAAACTACCCAGACCACCGAATACTGAAATGCCTAAATTTGAAATTACTGTTCAAAGTGTAACTAAATTACTCAAGGGTTTAAATGGCGGGAAGGCACCCGGACCAGGCGAGCTCCCGAATCTGATTCTGAAGAAATATCTCCCTTTCTTAGAATTATTTTTGATCAATCTCTACAGACGGGCAAATTACCAGATGACTGGTTAGAGACTAATGTTGCCCCAGTCTTCAAAAAAGGGGATCGGCACTCTCCGGCAATCTACAGGCCGATATCCCTCACATGTGTTTGTGCCAAATTACTCGAACACATCATTTGTAAACAAATTATGTCTCATTTTTCGAAAAACTAAATTTTAACACCTGTACAACATGGCTTTCGATCAAAACACTCATGCGAAAGCCAGCTTTTGATTACAACTGATGAATTTATTCAAAATTTTGAAGGCAAGACACAAACAGATGTTGTTGTCTTAGATTTTAGTGAGGCCTTTGACGTTATCCCCCACCAACGCCTCTTACACAAACTCGACCACTACGGAATTCGGGGAACAACTCTTAATTGGATTCAAAATTTCCTGATCAATAGAACTAATAGAACCCAAAAAGTAGTAGTTGATGGCAGCTCTTCTGAATCAGCCCGTGTAAAGTCCGGTGTGCCTCAGGGTACTGTTCTCGGAACCCTACTTTTCTTGACCTACATTAATGACCTCCCTTCCACGGTCTCGTCACAGGTTTGTCTCTTTGCAGATGGCTGTCTCCTGTATCGCCCGATAAAATGGCGGGCAGATCAGGAGAAACTGCAGCGAGACCTATCTGCGTTACAGATCGATGGGGGGGGGGGGGCAGATCGATGGGGGATGTGCTTCAACCCCTCGAAATGCTCAGTTTTAAGGGTGTCCAAGCTGAAATCTAAAAACCTGGAATTCCAATACACCCTGAAAGGTGAAACATTAGAAAATGTTTCATCAACACCATATCTTGGTGTTTGCCTTAGCGAGACTCTGGAATGGGAGGCCCACATTAACAAAATTACTAGTAAAGCGAATTCCACCCTGGGCTTCCTTCGGAGGAACCGGAAGGCATGTCCCCCTAAATTAAGAGAGACCGCCTATTTCTCCCTGGTCAGATCATCCTTAGAATATTCTTCAGCAGTTTTGGACCCCTTTAGTCAAAAAGACATTGATAAATTAGAAAAAAATCAAAGAGCAGCAGCAAGATTTGTCATCCAAAATTACAAACAAGCAGCCAGTGTGACATTTCTCATTCAGAACCTGGGCTGGACTGACTTGAAAACAAGAAGAAAAAAATCTAGACTTTTATGTATGTTCAAAATTTTAAATGAGTTAGTCGAAATTCCTATCAATGACCGTTTAATCTCAGCAGATAGAAGAACACGTGGTGGGCACAATCAGGCCTATAAACACATCAGAGCTAACACCACACTGGGACAAAAAAAATTTTGGCATCGAACTATACCTGATTGGAATTCTCTTCCGGCAGCTGCCATAGAATCGAAAACTGTGACAGCATTCTAGAGTCAGCTGGTCGACTAGATCTGCCAGCCTCTTCCCCCCCTCCAGCCTGATACTCCACAATGGAGGGCTGCTGGAATAAGTATTCTGTCAATGTCAAAGTCAATAATACCGCTCCCATAGACTACATGTATTATGGCCCATACGTTCGGGCGTCCCAGCATTCTTTAAATGAAAATATCTATACAAATCTATATATTTTTTTAATCATCATGACATACTCTATGAATATAAAAAATAAAAAAGGGTGCTTAAACGTCTGGCATTTTTTTTATTTTCACATGGAAATGTTAAGTCCTCATTTACTCTCTGGGAGTTGCAAATACATGGGAGCTATCGAATGCAGCATATATGCCTTGTTACTACCAGCGTAAGGACTACTTTTTATATCAATCTTTCCCGATTTCGATGTTTTTGAAGCAAGAAATAGTCACCCAATCTAAATGAATTGGTAACAAAATGATATCAATTTAATATTTGGGAGCCGTTCAATAATTACGTAACGCTTTTCGTGAGATTTTTGACCCCCCCCCCCCCCTTGGTAACACTTTTTAACGTTGTGTTGACTACGGTCCGTAACGCATCGCTTAAGTTAACCCCCCCCCCTCCCCCTCTAGGCGTTGAGCGGCCCCTTGAACCCAAGCCTGCTGTAAATCACAACATTTAAAAAAAAAACCAAAACTTTCTCACTATTAAACTTTTTAATGATATGCGCGTATGAATTTGTGTGGTGGGACCTTAACTGGGAGAGGGCCTGCTTTGGTAGGCCTACTGCATCTTTCAACCAACCACAGCCTAACAATAGTAACATCAGGATCCAACTGACTCTCAGCTGTGGCGGCGAGATGTGACCCATAACTCAGCCGCTCCATGCCTATCAGTAGTTTTAAAATATATAGGACCTGGTCTATGCCCCAGTCTCCACTCATGTGCAAGCCTGCACACGAGGAATAGGCCTACACTGCCTGCCTACCTAGCCTGTGCAACAGTCCTCTCTAGGCTCTTTCACTGACAGCCAGACGCTAAAGACGCTACTGCCTACAACCCTTTCAATGACATTAGCCCGGGGGGGGGGGGGGGGAGGTACTAATTACTCACCTCAGAAATGGGTACAGGTGTGCCCCAAAACCTGACCCTGTTCCAATTCGCCTCGCGGCTAAAAAGACACCCTGTTCCAATTTGGAAATTAACACCGAATTTAATTGATTGGCTTATGGTGTAATTACTACCAATATATTTCATGTTTCATGGTCTTTTTAAGCTGAAAATGTAATGGAATTCGGCTGATCATGGCCTGAAAAATCAGCAAAATACATGCTAATTAGCGGGTGCCCAGAGGTGGAAGCTCAAAAAATGACCCTGTCCCAATTCCGGAAGCTCAAAAATGACACCCTGTGCTAAATTTGGAAGCTCAAAAAGGCACCCTGTCCAGCGGCACATCCCCAGTACTCCCAAGTATGGAAGTGCCCCCCCCCCCCTGGGGACATTAGGAACGTAATTTGTAATATTATTCAAGCAGATCCATCCCCACCCTCACAAAAAATCTAAGACCTCTGACAGCAGTAATTCATCCATATGAATTCACACTGTCCACAACTTCCAACTTCCTCCAGTCCCATCATCCACAAATCCCATGCATCCTAATGGCCACCCCAGACAAATGCACACACACTTTTTTGAATGAGGAAAACACAAATATTGTCCATATCTTATCCTGTTAATCTAGAGTCCAGACTGATGTGCAAGCCTACACATTAGGAATACACTGCTTCCCTAACCCTTCCAATGATTTTAGCAACGAAATTTGTAGGCCCCCTAATATTATTTAGCAGATCTATCCCTACCTTCACAAAGAATTTAAGACCTCTGACAGCACAGTGTGATAGCCGTCGAATGCATTATACGCTATGTGTGAAGTACCTGGTTCGGGCGCGCTGGTTGACGGTGTCCGCAGTGCATCAACCGTTCAACCGTGCCATACCACAGGATTTTAAAAATATTTTTGTGATGTGTGGCAACAGACATCTTTCAACATGTGTCGGGGTGAAATTTAAGTGTCACATGTATGACATGACCGGCTACGCGACCGGTGCGCCACAAGCTAGAGTCGCCCTCTTGCGGTGGCTAAACAGTTTGAAATTTGAAAACGCACATGTGCGCTTTATCACCGAATGTGCGTTGACAACAGCAAACCTGTGCATACAGTCAGCAGGGAGGCAAAGCATGAAAATATTTAAGCTGGAATTATAGTCAATAAAAATTCACCAATGTTGGGTTGAATGAGCATTAATATGAAAAAAATAGGCAGAATATAAAATTATTTATGTTCGGCAAGCCTAATGCAGGTAGGTGATGTTAAAATTGCTGCTTGCAATCTGAAGTGTCAGTTAAAGTTATTGAAGGAAGAAGGGGGTATCGTGCACCACCCGGGAATCAATTTTCTAATTGATGTTTCTAGATTGGAAAAATACCATAGAAAACGATTTGCTATGTTAAAAAATTGACAAAATGTCCCACATACCGTTTTTATGCAAATTATGGACGCCATTACTGGAAAATATATATTTCGCCATATCTCATCTAATAGTGCACATAGCTCAACAATTAAGGTGTCTAACCCCATGTTTTGAGGGTCCAAGAGCATTATAAAACTATTCTTGAAGTGATCAGATGTGTCTAACACATGTTATTGCGCAAAATATTGTCGCCATTAACGAGAAGTGTATTTTTCGGCATTGCTCAGCCAATATTGAAGATCACTACATATAACAAGTTTTCAGACCTACGGTATATTTTAGGGGTCAAAGAACATAGTAAAACTATTTTCAAAACGATCTGATATGTCCATAAGGAGGCACTTGTATTCGTACTGGAAAACTAATGAGGTCCTCTTGCTATCGTCATTGCGCTTGATCTTTGTCGAAGAACTGAATGGCTATGATAAATCGGAACTATCAAGCTGAGAAATTTCTGAAACGGCTACAGAATAACCCAATAAAAAATCATGTGAAATTCAAGAAATTCCCAAAGAGCACACATGCTGCTTTTTCATTCTGGCTTCTGCACAGTTCGGTTATCGTTCTTGCTGATGCTCCTGCACAAGCTTACATTCTTGGAAGTGCGGGTCAGTGTTTTCCTTTTTGCCGTAACATTCTGTGGGCTTTCACAAGACTAATTGTGGTCACTAAGATTCGACAATATGGAACTCAATTCTGAAAAGCTGACAACAACAAGATCAACATCACTTCCTCAGAGGGAAAGGTAATCAGTTAAAATCACATTCACAACTATATTCATTGTTTTTCAAATGGTAAGCTGCGTCAACCAGTGTTAACTTACTATGTGAATCATCTCAAGTCATCCAGTTCAAGGAACAAAGCAACCTGGCATCCCAGCTCCTAGTAAGGTCTAAGTGAACCAATAATGGACTTGGAAGAGCTCATGACTTATAGCTGTACCTCCTTGGCCTGGGTCACCAAATGGCTTTTCTTCGAAAATCACCTTCCTTGACTAGGCCCTACCTTCTGGAAGGCGCTACCCAAGACAATCTGCCATACCCCAAGCAGTTGACGATTTGTTCATACAGGATGACATGGCACTGCTACATACCATTACCAACCTTCCCCCGACCTATTGTGAGATATGCATACAGATACTCGATCAGACGGCGAGCCCAAAGAGAGGTTGAGACGTAGCAGCCCAGAGATCATTCTAGCTGGATCAGCTGTCAGGCAGCCATATTATTCCAAGAGCTTCCTTGCAAACGATGACACAAAGAAACAGTTATGTCACTTTTGCTGTATGGTGTGGTAAGCAGGCCGCTTCCAGGCTGGACAGAACAAATATGGCAGTCCTCATTGTTGAGGGTAGAATTCATTAATTTGTTACAACAGATAGCTAGGTAAGATTATGTTATGTTACTAGTCTTGCTACTGCATTGTCTATTCCCACAATATTTTGTTTTAATCATGCCAAGTGTTTCAATTTATCAAAACACAGGGGGAGGTGCAGTACCAGCCTCTTTTGTGATTCTACTGCATCATGCCCATTCAATCAATATGACTGTGTGACACAGGATCTAGGAAGCACAGACAGATTGTCAACATACAATTACCTGACGTGGCTGAGTTTCTCGAAGAAGAATATTAACGTGCTGTGCCACTCCCCTTGGCTAATGTGTCTTCAGTGGAGAGGATTGACCCAGTTCATTCAAAGGCAAGGGAAAGGTGGGGGCCACATAGAAAGTTAGAAAAGAATACCAGGTTCCACAAAACATTCAGGCAAATGGGTGACGACGTCAAATGTCAAGCCTCATGTGATGAAACGGCTGGAGCAGTTTGCATACGTATCTGGCGTACGAACACATTAGTCAATTTTCCGTGAAAGCCGTCCATGTCTAGTTGCCCCAGAAGATGGTGAGAGAAGAAAAAAAGCTGATTTTCAAGTCCACAGTCGACCTGTCTCGCCTTCCCCGTACCAGTCTGCTTTGGAGCCACACATCCAGCATGTGAACCACCGGGTTGCTTCGTGCATGTACGAGGAGCAACAGGGGTGGATGAAGACTGACCTCGGAGTCTTGGAACCACTGTGATCATGTCGCCCTGTCCTTTCAACCTCGCTGGTTGATCTACTGGATGCTGGTGATCGGTAAAGAGATGACCAGGTTGATCATGAAGAATACAATGACAATTATGAGTTTCGATGAGAGTGGTGAGTGATGAGTAAATGGTTGGACTGGACCCTTCAGAATCATCTTGTCAGTCCTAACTGTTCTGCTGCAAGTACATCATGATCTAGCATACATTCTAGCATACATTCTACATAATATCACGTACTCAGCGGACCGAGCTCAGAGGCGCACAAATCCTTAGCGTGACCATGTGTCATAATCGAGGCCAAAGCAGGTTCGTCAACAGGTAGCCAGGCTGCTGAGGAGCTAGGGTGGGAAAGCCAGATCAAAGATTTTTTTGGCATAACGTATTGGCACAGGAACTGTTCCATAAGGCTGGGCCAGATATAGAGAAAGCTCTTGACCCAGTCTTAGTTTTCATACGATGACCAACAAATCGATTTGAAATTGTAGTGTAGATATTTTGAGCATTACGGACAAACAAGTAAGTCAGCCAGATATGCAGGCTGGTTGTATTTTAGGGTTAGGTTAATGCGAAATTTGACAGGAAGCCAATGTGATCGTTTTAGATAGAAACGGAACAACAAAAAAGTGGGGGCCCTGGTTACCACTTTGCAAGGCAGTTCTGAACGCGTTGTCATCTAGCGATATCTTTTTCTGGCATATTTTGGAAACGTGAGTTATAATATTCTAACTTCATACTGACCAGTGCTACTGCAATTTGGTTGGAAAGATCTAAGGACAGACGCAGGTCACGGATATGATAGAAGCATGCCCTACATGTTTAGAATATTTTTTTTAGATATGTTTTTTCGGAAATCCGGGCTACTGTCGAATACTACACCAAGATTTTTGGCTGATGCAGATGGAATTGTGTCTTGACCTAGATTTAGGCATGGGGAATTATTTAAGAATTTTTCTCACTGAAGTTTGATTCCAATGAGAAGAAATTCTGTCTTACTAGGATTAAGCTTCTTTTTAGAGCCTGTCATCCAGGCCGACACGGCCATTACACAATGTGGCGAATTCGCAAGAGATTCTTTAGCGTTGGAAACAGATAGAGATATGGTGGGATGGGGAGCCCCTCGCGCTGAGAGTACCTGTAAGTGACCGTTGGAGCCTCTAGTGTGGGGTCACAATGGCCGACGAGGGAATCTGCCCGATCTCACCATTTAAACTCAAACTTCCTTCCCCGTCGAGTCGACGGTTCCAAACAAATCATAAAACTCATTCTCCACTTGTCATGTTTATTCGTTTGACATTTGGCAACAACAAAGCACAACCTCCGCGCACGGCACGTCCTATCTGACTTAGCGAGAGCGAACTACGGCACGTCCGTAGTCGCCGAGTGTAACGCCTGAAGTGCGGGAAAAAAATACCAAAGTCCACAGTTTGCAATTGTGTGCACCCGTCACCAAGGTACGGAAACGAGGCGGTCGTCCACAACCTCCCGCGCCCGGGAAGCCGGGGATAACTGCCACCTTAACTGAACGAAGTCAGGATCCTACAGAGACATGTAAATATGAGTATCATCGACATAAAGATGGTGGTTTATGTCAAAACTGGGGACAATAGTGCTGAGTGGTGTAGTGTATAAGATAAAAAAGCACTGGTCCCAGCACAGAGCTCTGTGGAACTCCATATGAGAGTGTGACTTCATCTGACAGACTGTCTTTATTTTTTGCGGATTGGTGCCTATTTTGCAAGTAAAAAGAAAACCAAATTTGACCCTGCCCAGATGTAGATATTCTATACCGATCCGAAGGTCTACTTGGCAATGTAGCATGGTCAATGGTGTCGAAAGCGACCCACAAGTCCAGCAAGGTCAGAGCAGTAACTTCACCTTGTCTATACTAATAATGATATCGTTATGTACTTTCAGTAGAGCTGATTCTGTAAAATGATGTTTCCTGTAAGCTGATTGTAATGGATTAGATAGATGGCTATTTTTTATTATGAGCTTGCAGCAGATTGGCTACTACCTTTTCTAAGATTTTGTTAATGAAACTCAAGTAGGATACAGGCCTGTAATTTTTCAGTTCGTTTAGGAAGAGATGTTTTTTAAGTAGTGGTCTTACATGAGCTTCTTTGAATTTTTTAGGAAATTCACTTGTGTCCATTGAAATGTTAATTATATCAGTGATGAGAGTTAATAATATATCAAGACAATATTTCAGCACGTTTGTAGGAATGGGGTCCAGATCAGATGATTTTGACGATGAGCTCAAAATGGATTAGATAGATGGCTATTTTTTATTATGAGCTTGCAGCAGATTGGCTACTACCTTTTCTAAGATTTTGTTAATGAAACTCAAGTAGGATACAGGCCTGTAATTTTTCAGTTCGTTTAGGAAGAGATGTTTTTTAAGTAGTGGTCTTACATGAGCTTCTTTGAATTTTTTAGGAAATTCACTTGTGTCCATTGAAATGTTAATTATATCAGTGATGAGAGTTAATAATATATCAAGACAATATTTCAGCACGTTTGTAGGAATGGGGTCCAGATCAGATGATTTTGACGATGAGCTCAAAATAAGCTTTGTAATTTCATCTTCTGTCGCACGCTCAAAAGAGCTCATTTTGGATCTAATTTTTTGCACTGATGAAATATTATGTGCTTTATCTGGAAATTTGGAGCGGATAGTTGCAATTTTATCCACAAAATATTTAGAAAAATGTATAGTGTTAATATGTGGTAGAACATGCTAGTATACATTCTATGATACATTCTACAACATTTTCATGTACTGCGACACATCATAGTGTTATTATGTGCTAGGACATACTAATGTGCATCCTAGCATACATAGTGTACTAGGACATAGTGTTACTCTGTTATGGTGTAAGTTTATTGAACCTTCAGAAATACATTAGGTATAGATAGATAGATAGCGTGTGCAGTTATCAGTTTTTATATGCTAATGATGGCACTAATGTGCATACTATCACATGCCTCGTACATATCTGATCTCTTGAATATTAATATTTTTATATTCGTTGAGCATCAGAACATACGTCTAGACGCTTTATGTCAGCATAATAAATGAATGAATGAAATGAATGACTATATGCCTAATGCAGTTATCATTGATATCCGCGGAGATATGGGGAAACATAGATTTTTCGCTAAAGGCGGCGATACTTGACACGCTAGCATCTTTTAGACACATCTAATCACTTCAAGAATAGTTTTATAATGATCTTAGACCCTCAAAACATGGGTTTAGACACCTCAATTGTTAAGCTGTGTGTACTATTAGCTGAGATATGGCGAAATATACACTTTCCAGTAATTGCGTCACTAATTTGCATAAAAATGGTATGTGGGACATTTTGTTAACTTTTTAACATAGCAAATCATTTTCTATGGTATTTTTCCAATCTAGAAACATCAATTAGAAATTGATTTCCGGGGGATGCACGATACCCCCTTTTTCCTACTAGACTACTGGTGCTGTGGTGTCAAACTGGAAGGTTCATTATTGGGAAATGCATTTATTACTGGAAATGCAGATTGTCACTATTAAAGTCTGTAAATCGCTGGGTTGCTGTCCTTTAAATGTGGGGGATCCCGAACAGTGAACATCGTTGCCAATACTGCTGATCTAGACTAACCGTGGCGGCTGTCACTGTAGTACATGTAGTAGCGGTCTGGCAGTAGGCCTACGGTTGTACTCTGTGTGTTGATGCGTGGTTAACAGTGTTATACGTGTCCACACCGAGTGCCAGACATGACTGTAGGTGTAATTGAGTAGCGTGCAATCGCTCAATTTCGGCACGTGCATACTGTCTGATCAGCAAACAATGTACACCATACTGACTATATAAGTCCCAAGCGACAACCGAGACAAACTTGTCAAAATCAGGGGACGTTGACACAGTTTATAAAGTTGGCATTTCAGCCATTTGAAATTGTTTATTTATTAAAATCATCTAAATATTAAAACACTCAAGTCTGCAGGCCTATGTGGCTAACTGTGCAGACTTGAGCGGGTTTAAAAGGCATACATATTAACCATGCCAAACTATTGTTGGCCACCTCTCTTTTGCGAGCAGCAGTAGCACAGTGAAGGTTTGACATATATCTGAAGTAGTATGGCAGGTCTGGATTCTGAAATTCTTGAAGTAAAACGATGACTGTGGAGTTGCTGAGTGAGATTAATGAGAAATCCTAATTTGTTTATCTAACACAGTTGATGGAGTGAAGGTGTCTTTTGTCAGACACATCACACAATAATACATGAATACGTAAGGATTTGTGTCAATATATGACATGTACAAATGCCAAAATAATTGCTATCATACTATTCTAAACTGTCTAATATAGTGAACAATCCAATCTGCGATTTTGGATTTTATGTGATTGCTGACAATGGCTCCCACCAGGCTATATCAAAACATCACGAGTGTGGCATGTAATTCTCTCAAATTTATTGGTGGTGTATGGACCAGATCAGCTGCATGCTGATATCCATGTATTGTGAGACATAGAAACCATTATTCACCATTAGGTCAAGAAAGTAGCTTGTTTTGAGACATAGTCTTGACCATTGTTGCTACGACGCCGATGAGAGTAATCAGCATGGCTACTGAAAAATGTTTAGAGGACGAGTGGGATATGGGCGTCCCTAATTACTGTCCGGGAAATTCAAGACAAGTCAAGACTGATCACAAGACGTTTTATTCCATTCTCACATTTCCAATCATACATAATTATGTGATGTGACTCGGTGTAAACTATATCTCAGAGTAGTTAACAAATTAATTTCTTGTCATACAAAAGATTCGTGACCGATTCCCAGTAGCCAATGGGATTCCATGGAATCACGATGACCAAATCGACGAAATTCCATTGAGATCCCATCAGCTACCGGAAGGTGTCCTGACAGATTGATTATCAATGAAATTTGCACAATAAGTTCCCCACCAAATGCATAACCCAAATGTTTCAAAAGTTGGCCAGTGCCGGCCACCATTAGCAAAGTAGCCCATCGCCAACCAACAACTTGACCCTCATCATGGGAAAGATTTAACAAATGGACAAGAGAGAGTGCGGTCGAGCGAGGCAACAAGAAACCTAGTGTGCCGTTATAGGCTGCCCATCAAACCCAACGATAGGCCAGCCATCTCAGACCAGCGCCTCACTTAAGTAAGAACGTTAGCTATCACAATCACAATTGAATCAGTCAGGTGTGGTATAAGTAATATCGCAACAGTTTAATAACACACACAATCAGGCTACCTCAAGGTTATCATAAGTTTCGGGTTGTACCCTGTATATTTTGATGTATATAAACATTTTAACATGAAAAGATCATTATATTAATACCTTTTCCTATTGCTTGTATGCCCTATTGCTGCAATAAAAAAGAACGTGCCTATTACGAATGTGTTTCGATAATAGCCTATGTTGAATGCTAAAATATAAATCAACTTTAAAGTTTTTTTTTAGAAATATGAAAAACAATATTCCTGTGAAGTTCTAAGAGAAGAACAATTTTTTTCTAGGCGCTTTTCTTCAAAATCGCTCACGCGCGAAATACCATTTTGCACCAGGCATAAAAATACTCCTTTTAATAGATTTAAAACAGTAATTCCATATTACCTGTAATAATTTGAAAGTTTATACTTCAACATATGCATACATGTAATAACACAATATCCATGATTCGATATCATGACTTAAAAAATCCTAACAATAAAAGGACTAGCCAACATCCTAATTTTCCTACTGGTTGGCAAACAATCTTGCTAGGTAGGCCTACATTAACCACGTTATTTTTTTTCCAAAAATGTAAACCTGGCGATGTTGACAGCCATAAGTAAAATTAGGAGATGGGCTAGTCCCTCTTGGAACACTAGCCCACTTGACTAAAACTTAATTAAGCTGTGGGCAGGTCTATCAGAGGGGACAAGGAAAGCAGTTAGGCCTACATATTTTAGTCCACAATAAAAGACTCTGTGTGCGATACAGAGTCTGTAATAATTGCCATTCATAAAGCTGTTCCTCCAAAAATCCGGTTCGCGGACGATCGATTGCACAATGAATTACTGCGTCATTGTTTGATCAATTATTTTTGTATTATTTTATAATGACAGATTAAAATCTCATTGGAATAAAGCCTCAACGAGGGGATTTAAAACCCTGTCGTTATAGGTGAATTTATCATTTGAACAGGGTTACCCTCACATTTTTCAGGAAATTCCTAATCTCTTACACTGGCTACCAGCATATAAAACCACAGCTTTTGCTATGCTCTGGCGCCGAACCATGCGGTACGCAAGAAATTAAAACATAGTATCATACATGGTTAAAAAGAGAATATGAATAAGAGTGAGAAGAGACAGTATATTTGTACTGAATAGCTTGCATTATTGTTATCTAAAAACTTGATGAGCGATGTACTAATAATTACAGTACCTACACGTAACATATGTTTATTAAAATATTTTAAATATATATTGACTCAAAAATACAACTAAATAATTAGAATAGAGCTCTTTAATATCATGCTAATTATAAACTCTAGTAGTTTATGTGATAATAATATGTCACGACATTATTATGACTGTACAAAAATATATTGAATAAAAAATATTTTTTCCTGCATTCATCATACATGATGTTACCATAATAATCTGTAATGGCAATGGTTTACTTAGCGAATGAATTGCGCATTGCATTGATATATTTGCAGGAAATAATATCTGCAGTATATCAGATATATAGTTATATAATTATATGTTTATATAAAAATAATATATATCAAAATCCATATATATAATCAAATATATATAATACATATACACACAAGTATACATGTCAACGTACTAAAATTATAATTATTTATAGATAGCATACTAGACAAAAACTGTCACATAGGAAATGGGAGAGAAATTAGCCATTCTAAAATGTAACATCAACGACATAATTAAAATGTTTCAGCTGTTTCATCACAAACTTGATACAGATACGCAAAAGAAACCAGCTGTGAGTGAAGTAATACATGGGGTAGAGTGAATGAATATAATAACATGGATTTAATAGTATATTTTCTTTGATTCTTTGAAACCCAACACTAGTACTACCTAAATATATAGTTACTTAATTACCGTATATATATATACAAAACATTCCAATTATATATATATCTATGTCGTATGATTTGTCATATATTCATTTACGTGATTCCCGTCACCTTGCACTGATGTGCTGATGAAGGGGGAGGGGGGGGTTGCGTATGATTTCAGCCATGATCAAAGTATGTAGGCCTACTTAATGGTAGCTCTCTATTGGACGTTTTTTCTTGCTAAATATCTTCTTGCTAAATAGTTTAACTACATACCAATAAAATAATCAAGCTATGTAGCCCTACTTTCTTCTTTACATGATATATCTGGAAAAATAATTTATGTCCTGTTAAATCTTTTAAGAAAGATATTTAACAATAATCCCACTATAACAAAATATAACAAAAGTGACTCGCTCATTCTCTAAGTTAAGCTTAATCCAATATAAAACTGAGTACTTGTTGTTCCTATATTATATTAGACATTAGACAGCCACCAACTACTATCTAACCAAAATAATGCATTTTATGTCGTTCTATTTTTAATCTGCGATGGCGCCATACGCTGTGTTTCCTCTGTACAAACAGTAGTGTTGTACAACAAACAAAATATCAAAGAGAATTGAGAAGAATCCAAGGCCAAACTTGGTAGGATCACCGAATATGGAGCCCCAATCATCTACAAAAATTAAACAAAATACCACTTAAGATTGTATATGCGGAGTTATCAACACAACATTTAGTTCGGCACAGGTCAACAACAAAAGTATACATTATGATTTAAATTGCACAGTGGTTGTATACATCAGTTTTGCAAGCTGAATACCATGGCATTGATTCAGTTTAAAACGTGGTGTTTAATGGTGAAAGGGTTATCTTTCAACATTGCAGTATAACTTGACATATAACTCACACTACATAATGCATACATTATGAATTGATTCATATATTCTATTTTCAAATGATTGCACTCTAATATCACTTTCAAGGACAGTGGCGGATCCAGCATAGGGCGTAGCCGACGTACGCCCCCCCCCTTATTGGTGAAAATATTGCATTTTTCATACATTTTTTTAATAAAGTGAAGCTAACACCCCTTTTTTCAGGCAAAATGTGGCTTACGCACCCTCCTCTTGCACATTCTGGATCCGCCACTGCAAGGAGTTAGTAATATTCGGTGGAAACAAGATTCATACAGTCTAGATAAGGATGAAATAGAAAAAGCTGTCTTACTATTATTGTAAGCCAAAAGAAACATCTGAAGTAGGCTAAAAGCGCCTCCAGTCATGTCCAACAAAATGTTTCCAATGCTCCACCCCTCAGTACTTTTTCTTCGGAAATTCATGTAGGCCTACAAGATCATAGACATATCAAAATATATTTTATGAACATGCAAATATTTATGGTTCCTCCGACCCAAGCAATAAAAGTAACACACATTGAATAATAAAAACAAACACACATTGAAATGAAAAGGGTGGATTTTATTATCTCGCCGGAAAATAATAAAATTGGACAAGACCAGACGATTCATGTATAAATGAATCGTCTATTCAATGTCATCAATGTATATACAAAAACAAACCATTCAAAATCAAACGTATGTTTTGGTTACAACATAGATCCAAAGTGTTTTTTTTTATTTAACTGATAAAGAACTCTGAATATTTAGCATAGATGTATGAGAAAACTGACAAGACTACAGTTGTATACTACAACAATCTACAATATACATTACAACAAACGACAATATACACTTTAGAATATCAATGTAAATACTTTAATATTTCAGGTACTGTTATATGTGTCAACCCAAGTGGGGGGTCGGATTCCGCCCCAGAAAACCCTCAGATTCGTAGAACGAGAGGGGGGATACCCGCCGTCCAAGAAAACCACAAAGCATGAGCAAGGGGGAAACCTGTGATGGGAGACAAAGCAGAACGCCCCTAATGACAAAGCCCAGCCACCAAGCACACATTAAAACAAAGTTTAATTTTAACAGAACAACAAGTAAAACATGCTGAAAGCAAGGGTAGGTGTTTTTGATTGAGTAAATGATGATTTTCTTCCCAAAGGTGTTACCGAGAATTTTTTTTTAGGAAAAGAGACAGTTTAATGATGACGACATTTCACTTCTGTATCATTAGACCAGGCAGCATTCACCAGGTGGCCATAGTGACCAAGTTTAACAATCCTGTGAAAAATTTAAATAGAAATCGTCACCATAAAATTACTTGAAGCTAAAGCCTTAAATCTCATTTATACATATACAGTATGCTCTTACATAATGGTCAGATCACCACATTCAGTGTTCAGATCACCATTAAGATGAGCAATGCTGACCCGCGGCAGCCCAATGACTGCATTAGTTTGTTGGCATTATTACAGTATGTATTCGGGTGAATTCAAATGCTCAATAACCTTGCTGCCGACTTTGTCGTATAAACATGATAAGTATAGCGTACACTTACATAAATGTACATAACTTTTTTTGTATTTCTTTCGTATGGGTGTCACATGATAACGTTATTGATCGATAACTGTTGTAACGTTATATTTGTCTGCAACCCTGCACCATCTCCCGGCGTCACCAAAGTTTTTTTTGAATGAATAGGGTTATTACGATGATGTCTAGTGAAAATATTTTTTATCGTATTACAAAAATGTCAGTTATTATTCTATACCATATTTGAACATTTTATGATAGTAAATAAACGAAAGGTTATTAATCACATAACCTGATAACGTATTTTGAGGTATTGACTGAAACAAATCTTAACATTTTTTCAGATTGCGCTAGAGGCCAAATTGTTGGTTAAGCCTACATATGTCAATACCGAAGGGCTATGCCTAATGTAAGCTTAATGTGACCACGGTGGTCATGTTGGATTAACACAGTGGCTTAACTGCAAACAAACTTACACATCTTGAACTATTCACTTCCCGTTCAAAAGATGACATTTTTTTATATTAATATTTGACTAGACTAGAACGGCATTCAAACAATTAATAATTCATAATAGAAGAAATAGGTTGAATCAACACTGTTTGCGAGTCAATGTGTTCTAGTCAAGGATTTATTTATTTATTTATGTGTGAATTTGTATGTTTAATTTAGAAAAACAGACGTTGCTATTATAGACATTACAACAACGTATTATATATAATTATATATTACATATTCCGTCGGGTCCAAGATCAGGGTTCCCATTCTGAATGTGAAATGAAATTCCCTGACTTTTCCCTGATTTCTCCCTGATCCTGATCAAAATTCCCTGATTTAATTTGATCATAAATCTTGTTATTCAATACCATTTATTTAATGATGCCGAACGAGGCAAAGCTCAACATTTTGTCAAGGGCAATCACATATTTATTAACAACTGGACATGTCCGTCAGACAATTATTTTTTTCACGGAAATTTATTCGAAAATATTTATTTTAAAAATACTAGAGCTCCCCCCCCCCCACCTCCCCTGATAATAGAATGGTGGCCCCCAACCGAAAAGATACATACATGTGAAATTGTTCTAATTATTGGCGACTTCATTTGAGTGATTACATAACAATTAAAAAGTTTAAAATCTCATAAAGTCAAAAGTAATACAGATTTTTCAAAAATGATCTATTATTTTTTTAATTTATTTCGACCTTAACTCCCTTTTAGTAACAGTGCTCACTGAAGGATTAAGGGCACTTATAATTTTAGTTCTTATTTGTACAGAAACGCTGTCAGTCCCCAGTTTGTTTATTTATATCACTAGCATGCTGTTTATTTAAAATACACTGCCTTTTAACGTAAATGCTGCCAACAAGAATGTATAATTTGAAACTATATCTCTCTATTGTCGGACTAGTTTTATGCAACACTGGCGGATTATTGGGGAAGACTGCACCTCTCCAGCCATATGAGACATTTTTTGTTGGGAATTTTTGCTGAACCTTTGTGCCCCCGCACCCATATTAGAAAATTACCTGTCACTGGGCAAATATTTATATCGGAGACTATTATACACAGCAGCGATTATATTTTTGTGGAGCGCAACTGACAAATACGCTGCCATGATACCTCTGTAAATAAAAGTCTCAAGTATTAGGCCTAGATGCAAATTCCTTCAACAGTTTGATGTAAGTGATAGTTGAGGAATAGTGACTCTGTACTACTGCATCAATTACATAGGCCTCTATTAGGTAGGTTATAAATCACGTAGAAGATAAAATGTACACAATTATTATGTTAAGAAATGTGAATGCAGATTTTATTAATATATTTTGTGAATATTAAAATTCCCTGATTTTTCCCTGAAATTTTGTCAAAATTATCAAATTCTTTGATTTTTCTCAAATTTATCAAATTCCCTGATTTTTCCCTGACTGGAAAACACGATCTCACTTTTCCAGTTTTTCCCTGATTCCCAGTGAGAATGGGAACCCTGCAAGATGATAATACAACATAAATATTTTATTCTATTGAATTTTAATTGGATAGGGGTTCCCTTTATAGTTATTCAGATGGGTGTCCAGACAAACACACATGAAGCAACGATGTAATAGTCTAGTTTACTGCTGAGGGGAGTGGGACAAGCTTTAGTTTTAAAAACAATTAGTAAAGAAAGAATAACTCACCTGAGGGATATATTTAATCAAGGTTATTCCCAGTTTGACGTAAGAGAAGTAGTATAAATAATTGAGCCAGGTGATCACTTCTGTAGCTGACAGTATCAATGTTATAAATATGAACAACCAAATCATCCCTAGAATAAGCATCGCTACTCGTGACAGACGTTGTGCTCCACGCTAGAATAAATGATGTATTTTACCATAAGTTATGTGGATAACATAAAAACCCTATGTAGGCTACATCAATACCATTATGTTCCAATATAGGAACTCACAGCGCGTTTACACAGAAAATAATATAGATACAAATCATACAGACAGCACTGCCAAACATTGGAAGAGGATATTCTTCTATTCATAAGCACAGAATACGCTAAAACTAGTGGTAGTATCAGACTTACGTCACAAGCCGTCATATTAGATTTTTCACTATCAGCGCAATGTATTTTCACTTTGAATTACCCTCCCCCTTCCGCGAAGGATGATGTAGAAATACTTGGGGTAGTAACCTCATAAATTAATTGTTTTAATAAATGTGAAGCTGTAAGATCTAAAATAATTAAGGGTTTTGCAAGGCAAGTTGTAATAATTGGCGAGTCAAAAATCTACACACTGCAAATAAGGAAACATATTTAGTTTACACAAAATGACACATGAAGACGTACGTGGATACCCTCAACTGGTTGTGAACAGGAATACAAAACAAAAAATTGTATGGAATCTAGATGATAAAGTATACATGTATTACCTCATATATAAAACACTGCCCGATAGTGAATACCGTTATGAAAACGGCATGAAGAGTGAAAATCACGTCATTGAGCAAAACAGGGTTCACCCCATACGGGTGTTTATGATGATACGCCTCCTGCAAAAGTGAACATTAATTGTCAAATTAGAAAAAAAAGCATTATATAAATATCTATAGGTTAAATTAAAATATGTGTAAGGTATGTGATTACTTAAAGCTGAAAATACAATTGTGTAAAGAAGATTCGGTTCGGCTGATGCTCGTAACCATATGCTTTCTTCGTGGTTGTTTGTATGCGTTCCATGTGTTTCTAACTGCCCAAAATCTGTGATGCTACCTATGGTAATGTGTACTATAAATAACACTTTAAAAATACCTCCCCTCCCCCCCCCCCCAATGTGCAGGAAGCGAGCTAGAGTGAATATTAACTCACTCACTCACTCACTCACTCACTCACTCACTCACTCACTCACTCACTCACTCACTCACTCACTCACTCACTCACTCACTCACTCACTCACTCACTCACTCACTCACTCACTCACTCACTCACTCACTCACTCACTCACTCACTCACTCACTCACTCACTCACTCACATAGTAGCCGTTTAAAACAATGGCAGCCATTTTGAAATTTAGGTGACTATTATTTATTTCGAAAGAGATGCCAATTTTAGTGCTGGTGTCACCAATTGAATGATTGTTTCATTATGTCCGGCACTATGCAGCAGAAGTAACATATTCCAAGGCCATAACTAATTGTGAGAATTTTGTTCAACGGCACAACCTAGGAGATGTTATGGTAAGAAATGTCAGTATTAACGGTTGTGAAATTATAATTACAGAGCAATGACAATTGTCAAGCTGCCACGAGACGCTGGCCACAGGGCCTCCACGGCCACCACTTTGGCCACTTTAGGATGACACACTCCTCAAGACACTATTTGACACTCCTCAAGACACAGGGGTGACACTCCCCTCAAGACACAGGTGTGACACTCCTTTCAAGTCACAGGGTGACACTCCCCTCAAGACACAGGGGTGACACTCCCCTCAAGACACAGGGGTGACACTCCCCTCAAGTCACAGGGGTGACACCCCCTTCAAGTCACAGTTACATATTAAACGACTCACCTTTATTTCTGGAATCCAGTACATCCCAACATTGAATACACCATATACCAAGAAGCCAGTCAGATTGTATCCAAGAAAATCAAAGTTCAACCCAATCACACTGAATAAAGAACACAAAAATAATATTTACAAATGTTTATTGTCGTTGATAAGGATCGAATTATGTGATTATGGTTGTGTTGTTCTAGTGTCAAATATAATTGTTATATCTAATATACTATTTGATATTAACACATAAAACAACTTCCATGATGTATCCCACAGAAAAACTAACAACTAGTACACACAAACTGTGCAAATGAAATAAATGGGGTTTTAGGCCACCTTTGTGAACATATAGGCTAAACTGGGACAAGAGAACCTCAAAGTACTGTATCTTTCAGCGGGGGAGAAACATTTTGTTTCTTTTAAATTTGAATGCCAAAAAGAGGGACGATCCTCCGACTTTCCAAGCATGCAACTTTAACCACTGTACCAGGGAGTCAACAACATGTGTATCAAACTACTTCATAGATAAATTAACTTATATTATCTGATTGCTAAATCAGTCATGAAAATAATAAGGAAAATGTTATTACACTTTTCTTAGGGTAAGCAATTGTTGAAGTTAGCAAATCTTCCCTTATATTATGCAATAACGTAGAAAATATTTTTTAAATCGTTTAATATGACAAGTACATTGTGAAACCAGATTTAAATTAATTATTTTCGTGCAAAGCCCACGAGACTTGTTAGTGGGTTTAGTTAGCTGTAATATAGTATAATACTAGTATTCAAAGACGAAGAAGCGGGCAAATTACACAGAAATTATGTTGATCAGTGTTGAAGTTTCAGCTCAGCACCAACCCAGAAATGAGAAAAATGGTACTTAATCCCCAGTACGGTAATCACACTGCTTGAAGCAACTATGGGCCAATACATGTGTTATTATACATGCATACATCGTCAGATTAAGATACAAATTGTTTAGCGAAAAGAGAAGAAATTTACACTACCTTTTTCTCTTGAAGTTGAGAAGTACTTGTGGATAAAATGATATAGACCAGGCTACAAAATATATCCAACCGATGATAATGATAAAGATATCCAACACATCACTATTTACCACCTTTACAGTAAGCAACATCTCATCATCCATGCTGTCAAAGAAGAAAATAAATGCAAGCCACATATATAAATATCTAAAAAAACTAAACATCTAAAAAAATATCTTGCAAATTAGTTGAGCCGTTCAGATTAGAGGAAAGTAGTGCATCATCTTAGAAAATGGTCACCTAGTTGGCACAGAGCCAAAAGTTCAGCGGCAGCGGCACACGACCACAGTGAAAATAATATGTCCGGTGGAGGAATAATAATTAGTTAATTGATTAATTAATAATAATTAATTGCCCCCTCCTACAGAAAAGATCCTAAAACGTTTTGAAAAGTTGCCCAATAATGTTGAGTATTTTTTTATTATTATCAGCACACGTCACACTGTGTATGAGTTTGCTTCAAGTTATCATTACCTCAAACATCTCGCAAATCGGTTCAGCGGTACAGGCGGAAGAATCATCACAAGAAAATTCCCCAGCCCTACTTATACAACTAAGAAAACATGATTACCAAATTGTATTTTAACAGTGCGTTATCTAGGATTCAGAATGGGCATGGCACCACCTACTGATTGGGGATAGTCTGTGCAACAATTATCACATGGCTCTTCACTGACAGCCAGAAATTCACGATAGTACGGAATTTCTGTCTAGATTCGGGGTACCTAATCATACACGACGGCCACCCGGTTTAGGCATTTTCATTAGCACCCCACACCCTCCCCCGCATTAAAATTACAAAAATAACCTAAAAGTATGATCCCTGTGTACACGCTTCCTCAGTGGCATTACGACATAGGTGTGAGCGCACGACACCAGTAATTAAGCGTTATATCAACATCAAGGTGTAAATATACTTAACAAAAAAAGAAACACAACACCCCTTTTTAGATATACGGTTGAAAATATTTCAAACGTTTTAAGAAACTGAAATATACCACATTACTTGCTTATTGAACATGAGTATCTGCCAGCTTTTTAACGTGGGTCACCCACAGTAGTGCGTACGACCAAAGAGGTACGACCCATTTCTGCATGTTGCACTGCCAAAAAGAGTTGTCCCACGAGTTCATCCATTGAGTGATGTCACTCACTAGTGGCTGCTTGGCCCCAGTGCGTAACCTTAGCGTATGTGCAGAAACACGTTTCTGTACCGCGCGGGGATCTTCGGTCATTTTCCCTGTCGTGGCCTATCAGAGGTTATTCGTTGTCTTGAAATCTGGTGTTAAATCTCAGTATTGCTAACCTGTTTTCTGGCAATTTGAGCCGTAGCCAGACCACCTTCCGCCATATATAGCAATACATAGAGAAACAGGCTCAGGCTGCACAATTGTCAAAGAGGTATTTTCATCGGCCCATCATTTTTGAAAAAAAAACTTAAACTTAATCTGAAAAGGGACTATTCGTTCCCCGCATATTCGGATCATGGTCCATGACCTTGAAAGTTGACATTCTAAATCTTCAATTTGAAGGTCAATTGTCCGTTATTGAGGTCAAAACACAAAATGCGGAGATGGGGCCACACACACCAACATTATTTAAATCAATCGAACGATTTAAATACACGAAATAAGATCATTTTTAATTTGTTGCGTTTCTTTTTGTACCAAGTATTGTTCACATGGCCTCACAAAGGGCATCATGGTGCGGGGCCCTGTTAGAAGCGGCTGGATGAAACACTTGCAGCGAGGGGATATGATACTTAATCAAAAGAGATGAGTGATCACCGTATTGGCCGCGCACGACCATAGCTACAAAAACAATATGCTTCCACCGTGGTGACAATAAGGCTATTTTCATTCGTAAAGAATTTTTTCAGGCTTTGGCTTAGCACCAGGTCTGTGAGAGGCATGTGAGCAGTTTACAAGACGATGCTATGTGGGTATTAAAACCAAACATTTTTATAAACGTTTCATGTAACGATCAAAGAGGTTGTGAGGTAGGTTTATTTAGCACTTACACTTGAAAAAATGCCAACAATCAATGCTGCCATGAGAAGCTGACAACCCAGCAAACATCATACATTGACCCAATGTCAACATCTCAGGCTTGCACCTGGCGTAATTCAGGGGATATTTAATACATTTCATTAACAAGAACCCTGCGGTTCTGAATATTATTGAGATTTTTAATATGTGGCCAGAATAGTCAGTTAATAAGTTATCTTCCACATAGAGCTACTCCATCAACACGTAAGAAATGACTTATATTTCTGGAACGCGGCCTGAAATAGATCAAGTCTCCATGCATACAAGAAACAGTTACAATTGTTTGACATAAGATATGAAAAACTTCCATACAATGAATTACCAGAAAATTAAAACGGCGATGTAATAGGTCTCAAATAATTGTTCGTGGTTATGAAGTAAACAGGGTGTGAGCCACGTAAGGTGTGTGCAGTGACTATGTATATGACAATTTCTCTCTGCTGTCAAAAGAGATTCGGTGGCAATGTGTCAGGTGTGATCTTTAATTGCAATACTTGGCGATGTCCAGTAATCAATGTAGACTATATGTCATCTACATAGGGTGCGACTCCTGTCACTCTCGAGCTGTTATCTACCATCGACACTGTTTATCCTCAAAACCCATCAATATTAAAACAATTTTAGACTACATACCCACATACACCCATACATATATCATCATACATAATATGTACGCAATCAAAGTGTATATTTCCTCTCATATTTTATGTCTGGCTCATAATCTTACTAGTAATATATATGTAATCGGTTGGCTCCATCTTACTTGTGTCAACTAGTTACGCCGCGAGCAATATAGTGTGAGTCTTACGTTCTTTGGTTACAGTACTGTTGAAGCAGCCGCGATCAATGGCTGGTCATGGGGTGTCCGCCTTTTAGTCAGAAGGCCCATTAGTCAGAAGGCCCGTTAGTCAGAAGGCCCGTTAGTCAGAAAACCAGTAAGGATGATTAGTCAGAAGGTCCGATTGTCAGAAGGCCCGTTAGTCAGAAAATAAGTAAGGAATGATTAGTCAGAAGGCCCGTTTGTCAGAAGGCCCGTTAAGGTGCGGCCCCACCGAACGCCGCGCCGCGCGTGAAAGATAAACTTCTCCCAGCTTTCATTTCGCTCGCGGCGCAGCGCGGTTTGCAGTGTAGCCCCTGCTATGATAAACAGTAAAGTTTATCTTTTTTAACGCGCCGCGCGGCATTTGGTGGGGCCGTAGCTTTAGTCAGAAAGTCAGATAATTACCTCATCGAAATCATCTCATTTGTGAACAATACTATGACCAATTATTTGTCTTTATTTATTTACTTGTGCCAGTAACAATGTCTAGCACTTTCATAAGGGTTGCGTTAATAATAGGCTACTCATTATGTTTTTGAACCTAATGTTGCTGAGTTAATTTGCAGCTTCAAATGAATAAAAAATACCCATAATAATTGGATCAAGTGGTTATTGCCAAGGTGCCTGTAAATAACAGTAAATATTCTACATAATAGGAACAAGATAGTATAACAATAATAATAATTATTGCCTATCGTAGGCAGTAATGTTCACTCCATGTCTTTGAACAGTTTGGAACAATGTAAATATGAACATGCAATTTGATCAACATAATGCTGCAAACGTGAGTACCTGAATTTTGAAAACGACTGAGAAAAAATGATCAAATAACAAGATACTACTAATAGATGATAATGAGATACAAATTTTGCGCTAGTCTTAATTAGCACGGTAAAAATATATACTGCAATCACATTATATAATAGTTCTCCCATGCCTAGGTAAATTTCACTTTCTCGAATATGAACCAAGCCTTTCCACACAAAACGGTCATCATATAATGCTAGTTATCACAATATTTGGACAAACAATTTATTATTTATTCTGAGCAAAATGATACATTCATCAACGCTTGACATAAATTCAACAGATGGCTACAATCTCAACACCAGTTGAGAAATCTTGTGGGGTTTTCTCATGACGCATTTTCACATCTTTTTCAGTAATAAAAGTATAGGGGCCTAGTGCTGAAAAAATTAAAGCGCACTCATTGCTGAAAATAACACAAACAAGCAACCAACCAGTCATCAATAATGCTTTTCAATATAAATGTACGAAATATACGAACCGCCAGTGAATTTTCTTTCAACATTATATCAAGATCATATCGACTTATTAACAATTAATAGGCGGAAGTATATACTAATGACCTAGAGACGCAACATTTGATCTCTATTGGGGTTCTACAGTTTTTACTCTCAGTTGTGCAGTTTGTTTGTGTAAACTTCTTTCACATTATAATTTTCATAGCTATTTCTCCCTCAAACTATTAATTATGCTACCGAATTTTTTGAAAAACACTTGGACTTCATCAGCATTTTTTAGTATCTTTGAACAATTACAGTGGAGACCCGGTATCGGACCGCCTCACAAAGCGGACCATCCCGGAATACGGACCACCTTTTTTCAGTCCCAAATATTTCCCCATTCACATAATGTATTGTCAGATTCAGAAAGCGGGCCGACCCGCGATTTGGGACACGGACCACCCTTTTTCAGTCCCAAATCATAAAAGGACTCGAAAAACGGACCAGCAAAAAAAAATTCACACTTTTACAGTTATATATATGCATCAATTAAGGAACCAGCTGCGGCTGGATTCACTAATGGGACAATGGGACCAGCTGCAGCTGGATCCACTAAGAGATCAGCACTGGCATAATTTACTAAGTTCACTATCCTGGTTGTATCTAATAAAAGGACCAGATCTGGTTCAATCCAGCAACTATGAGGACCGAAGCTGGCTGGATCCACAAAAGTGGCCAGCTCTGGCTGGATCCACTGAGCTCAGATTGGATCACGGAAAGAATTAGCGCTGGTGAGATAAATCATACAATGTTAATGCAACATTTAAACATTGTCATCAGTGCAATATGCAATCAGTCGCCTTATCATGTCATGTCCCTCCCTTGAGTCGCGCCTCTTCGGTTGGTTGATTATCAACGGTGTAGTGTTTTAGCTCCTACGACCGTCTTTCATTGGTAATACTGCTCAGAATAATTAACAGAGCGCGAACTTACGATGACAGCTTAGTGTGAAAGTGTATGTTGCTAAGATAAAACAACACAATTTATGTTGACTCCTTCTACTTGATTTTTTGTTAAATTATATGAAGTTATATTAGCACTGAAAGTGTTTTAGCAATAATTGAGCTACTGGTCTACCACAGGGTTAAACAAAGGCGCTTTTGATTTTCGACCAGCTGACAAAAAACATTCAGCGTGCAAAAATCATTTAATTACGCAGGATATGTAAGGGCTATGTGTGCCTAATACAGATATGCCTAGCGTATAAATAGATACTGAAATAGGAAACAATTAATACAAGCGATACAAACAAACAGATTATCATATTTATAACATGATAATAATTTGAGAAGATTATAATTCGCTAGGCTGCTTTTTATCAACTTGACTTGTCCCTAGCGTACAGAAGGATTATCACCTGTATAGCGTGATTACACCTTTGCGATCCTAAAAGTCTTACAAATTGCTATGTAAATTCATATAGTGAAGAAAGACATAACAATTCCGTCATGATTTTCTGTATTAGTTACGCATATTAAACGGAATAATTATCTGATGTATTTTTACGCGAGAAAGTATAAATAATATCCAGTTAATGGACTGAACATAGGGTTATTCACGGCTGATCGATTTCCCGCTCACAACTACATGGCTTGATCACCCTAAACAAACGATACTATCACACTAGGAACGTAATGAAAGAAATAATTTTTTAGTCCAAGTAAATCATAATGACTCCGTTTACGACTCCTCGAGTTTTTATAAAATTAGAAGCGTGATAACTTAATTGAACACTGCTAATTAATATCATATTTGTCAATACAGCTCTCAAGATAAATATCACTTCAAAACAAATTTAAAACAATTTGAAACTAGCAAATTTCGAAATATGATAAATGAATAAATGTCACTTCAAAATCAAGCAAAAAAAATTGAAGCAAGCAAATTTCGCTGTATTTTATATTAAAGCATTATCAAACAATATTGATACTTTCGGTGTCATAGGGTTATTCACGGCTGATCGACTTTCAGTTTACAGAATTTTTACAGAAATAAATATAATTATGTATAATATTTTTTCCATATATATTTTTATATGCATTTAATACAACTTCTTTTTAATTGTGTGTTTTTTTTATTATATCATGGCGTCATATTCAATACATTAGTTTAATAATCGACCTTGATATCAACACGTAACAAGACATATCTATAAACAGACTGACTAGTATCTCTCCATTCATAATTGGCTGGTTTCACAAATCGGACCGATTCCAAAATGGGACCTCTTTCAGTCAGTCCCATAGGTGGTCCGATTTATGGGTCTCCACTGTACTTCACGCACAACTCTCAACATTCTTTTATCAATAACTGGACAACAAACGTTTTAATAATCAAAATAATATAGCCCCCCCCCCCTCCATATCCCCAGATATCAAATGGAGCGTCCCCTAGCATTGTTAACTGCCCAATGAACACATTCCGACTAACGGGCCTTCTGATGGAAAAGCCTAACTGATTTTCTGACTAACGGCCCTCTGACTAACGGTCCTTCTGACTTACGGGCCTTCTGACTAATGGGCCTTCTGACTAACGGGCCTTCTAACTAAAGGGCTTTCTGCCTAACGGGCCTTCTGACCAAAAGGTACGTGTCACCGGTCATGGGGATCGTGATTTTTCTCGTGCAGCCCCACGAGAATGAATGGAACTCAATACCATCTTAGCCGTCACTGACTATGCCACATTAAAGCCCTCATGGTTACATAGCTGAGGGATTCTATAATTTTAAGCACCAGCACTGTCCGCACCTTGTAATATTTATTATTGAATATTTTGATTTAATTTGATTACATAAATGCAATGAATGACCTTTATTTTACAATATAGCAATAATACAACTCAAAAAATTCTAACATAAATGTGTTTTTTGAAAGAAATCTTATGTAAATTTAGCCAATTTTAGCCAAAAAGCCTTGTCCCACATTCTAAATTCCACATAAACAGGCGATTCATTCTAGACTTCCTGTATTATATATTATATTTGTTTCTGATATAATGCTAGTGCAAAACACTCAAGTTTTTTTGTTTTTTTTTTAATTTTATCACTTTTTATGCAATTTATGTCTGTCCCACGTTGCGGCGACTCTCCGTAACGCTTATAGTTTTCAGGTAATTTCTATACTTTTTCTGACCAAAATATCGCTTGTATGGTGCAAAACAGTAGCGCGAGACCTTCATGCAGTGAATCGTGAAAAAAAAAGTATAATAAATGTGTTTTTGTTTGGAAATAATGTAAGGTTTGTGCAAGTCTTTGGGTGAGTATTTTAATTCAACGTCTCTCCATAACGCGATTTTTTACACACAAATACTGCAAATAAAGTTTTAAGCACCCTACAACCTCCAAGCCTACTACAACCTCATTTGAAAAAAACAAAAAAAAATCATAATATAGCATAATACATAGATGCTATGCACGATTTAGTAAAAAAAACGTCTCTCCATAAGGCGTATTTCCTGTCTCTCCATAACAAAAATAAAAACGTTATGGAGAGAAAAAGTAGTCAAAAATTACCCTTTTACTCATAAAATAGCTATAAACCTTTATGATTTTGGCATTTTAACCAACAAGTGACACTTGTTGAAATAGTAACTTTTCTTTTTGTCTTTTAAATTGTGTTAGCATCGATATTTAGTATTTGTTTATTGTCACTCCATAACAGAAATAATTGTCGTTATGGAGAGACAATGTTCGTTATTATTACTCTCCATAACGACAATAATCGTAACGGAGAGTAATTCTTATTTCATAATTTAAGGGTTATTGTCATAAAGTGATTCTTTCTAAATTAAGTGACCAACATTATGATAGCCATGTTTAACTACTTGTTAAATATGGTATACTTTTGTGGAAGGGTCACTGAGAAATTTAAGTTTGTAGATTACTCCGCAACATAAATTGGTCTCTCCATAACGGCAAATTAGTCTCTCCATAACAGTAAGAAAAATTAAAATTGATAAAAATAAGCATTTAAAATTGAAATTAAGCTCTGCTGACAACGCCATGTCAATAAACAAAGCTAAGTTGACATGTGTTTAAATTTTTGACAATATTCAGACAATCTCATATATCAAGGAAAATACCATCACTGGTGCCTAAAATTATAGAATCCCTCAGCTATGTGCCAAGTTTTATTATGCTGCGTCTAATGGCTGCTAATGAAGTTGAAACATTACATCACGATTAAAAAAAACTTGGGTTTGAGGAGTAGACTAGGCTACGTTTTTATTGGGAAGTTAACAGTCTATTTTTTCAAAGAGGCATTTAAATTCTATTTGTGAAAGAAGCTTCCTTTGCTGAAACGCAGCGCGCTGGAAGCAGACTGGGCGGTTTAAAAATCTAATAATAATAATAAAAAATAATGTATTAACTGAACATTTCTATTATATTTAACTCTGCGTAGATCACTTGTCCCAAATAAACATCTATCTATCTGTAATATTACCTTATATTTCTTCTACTATATTTTGATTTCAGTATTGCTATGATTATCAATTGGACTCGAAATATTAGTAATCAGCGAATTCTAGTGCAGCCGCGAATTGCAGTAAACATGAATGGGTTTAGGTAACCTTTGTGCATATATAGGCTAAACTGGACCAAGAGAACCTCCTGAGGATGGTGAGATGAACGAGATGACACCAGGGTTGGGGTCAATTACAAACATCAATTACAATTATAATTATGACTGCCTAAAAATAGTCAATTACAATTATAATTATGACTTGTGCAAAAAAAATCAATTACAATTACAATTATTTGTTTATGAAAATGGACTTATAATTACAATTATATTTATTTTCGTCAGTTACAATTATAATTACAATTATTTCAATATTTGTCCCAATTATCTCGTAATTCTCAAATTTAATTCAATTGCGATTTCAATTATATATTTCCATCTATAATGCGACGTGCTGTATATTATCATGCATACCAAATAAAACACGATTATTTTTTTTTGTGAAGACCTGACAACTGGTTTAATCTTGAGAATTTTCAAATGTTGTAACTTGTAAGCCTAAGTGAATATAGAAAATAAATGTGAATATTTATTTTTTGATAGTTTATTGAGTAGGCCTAAATAGTAATAGTATATTTTTAATTATACCGTGAGAATCCCTGTGATTTTTTATTTAATGTTGGTCATAAAATTATATAGCTAGAAGCAACGTAATGTAACGTAACGCTGAAGATAGGCGCGAGAAGTAGACAGGACACCCCAGCAGACACAATACGTTGAATCAATGTTCGTTTAACGTTGGGCCAGCGCCGTAGATGGTGGCCAACGTTGATTTGATGTACTGTGTCTGCTTGGACATAACAGCAAAAACGAGTCATTGACCCAATGTTGGTCTAACGCTGGGCCATGTACGCGAACGTTGATCCAATCTTAAGCTGTGATTGTGGCGATGACTCGTGCTTAGTGCTTAGCGGGTATAGTCCAGGCTGTTAGGGGTTTCTCTGTGCACTTTTGGATAAAATTACCATTTTTTGCCCAGATGATCAGTAACATGTACTCTTTAGATCCTGATATAGCGCAGTCAATTCAGACACGTTTAACACCTAATTAACATGTAATTAGTATCCATAATTAGCAAAATCTGGACACAAATCCAGAGAAAATGATATCTCAAGAATCGGTGGGTCGATTTTAATGATTTTAAGTTCTGTTATCTGTTTGAGGGATAATTGACACAACAAAAATATTTTTGAGATCATTCATTGTCAATGTCACGTGATATGTCGGGGTTAAAATCAAAATCAAGGGAAATTGGACAGTTTCGGACATTAAATAGCGCATTAAAAATGTTTCTAATTATTCAAAATTATTTGATATATTATTTGAAAGAAAACCATCATTTATGACCTTTCATTTGAGGGTTTAATGGAGTATTTATCTAATAAACGGCGTCGTAATTGTTTGGACAAGTGGTCCAATCATAAGTTGTCTATTTCGCACATGTCTCGTAAAGGGATCAACGTTATGATTTTAATTATTATCTTTCAATAGATTGTGCATTTTCATGTTGTACAAAATGCTATGCACCATTATATATCGCATAAAGGTCAAAGTCTATCAATAACTTCAAGGGCAAAGTCAAGGTAATATTCGAAATATATTTGGAGCCTGATGGTTTTCTTTTGTGATGGGCGTCACAACTTGACATATTTAATGCCAATTTTAATTATATGATAGGGTTTATTTCAACGTGAAAGTAGTTTTTTATCTAAGCAATAAAAAATAGATTCGATACTTAAAGTGCATTCATGAATGGCAAAATAGCCGACGTGGTGAACTTCGATGATGCGGAATATTGTTCGGTTATTCAAGCAGGTAACTATATCCTACTCGGACCTTTAACGTTTGTCAATAGTGTGCATATTAATTTTATACACTACACTAAGAGCAAATATAACAGCTAGGCCCCCACTATAGGTTCTGGGGACCAGCACTAAAACTGGAAATGCTACTCAAATTTGTGCAGCGTTTAAATTGAGTCTTTGTGTTTCATTCTTGATAATTGTCATTATGCTCAGTGATTCTCGGTTCATAATATTGATTTCCAATCCAGACCTGCAAGGATAGTTATTATTGTTTTAAATCTCAAAATTGCACTAATAATAACTGATCTACACGAACAAAGTAAGCTTGAAGGATAATTATGTACTAAGCAGCCTTGATGAAGAATGTGTCCTTGCTGTGCATACTGATATTGCAGGGTGAGGAGAAAAGGTCTGTATTGATGTGAAAAAAAGGTATTCAAAAATTTAACATGTTAAAGCGATCTGGTGTTAATCCAACAAACCATCCAGAGAGACTACACAGCCAATGTTAAAATATTTGTTGCTATGTTCAATAGCTTCCACCTCTCCTCCCCAAGCAATGGCGTATAGCTGATATTAAAGATGTACATTGCATTTCAGTGTCATGAAAGCACTGCCGATAAGCTTTTCAAGTATGAAAATACATACAAACCTTTCCAAGACTGACATGAGATGAACAGAAATCCACTTTGGTTGCCAGTTTGGATGATGGTGCATGTGATCATCTCAAGACATTCCTCAACGAGTCGATGCTATGTTGATTTATTCGGCTGCAATGTTTACGCAACACCAACATACAATACATACATGTATATACATGTCATTTTGACGAATATGTACCAATTACTGTAATTCTCTTTATGCTGAGCGAGATGGTGTTGTTAGAGATATTGAGTGAAGTGCCAAGGTTACAACCCTTTCTAACCAAGGATGGATGTGCGGACCAAGCTAACACCCATAAAAAAGACAATCTTTATAGAAACTGGGATGCATTTCAGTAAAAAAATCTTACCTTCCCTAGCTCTAATCATTATTTGAAGAAGCGTATTATCTCTATTTATGAAAAATAAACAGTGGTCAACTCTGACAAGATGCATGTAACGCTTGGAGTGGACACGACTTTCCGCTACATTGCATTATACAGTTACATGACATATGTCAGGATATGTCATCTCCCACGATGCGTTTTCTCTCCAAATTCCATACATTAGATGGGATATGACAACACCTCTTTCATGACAGGACAGGTAAAATGTCGGCATAGTAGAAATGGTCAGCTCATTTCACCCCCACCACATCCCTCTACAGTCCCGTATGTAGCGTTTGGCTCAGTGTCCATTGATGACATCAAAATCATAGAAGAATTTGGTGTGTCTCTTTATTGAAAACCGTGTCATCATTCAAGAATGCAAAACAATCTTATCCGGAGTGTTTTTGTTTATTTCGCCATCGTCGTGTGCAGCACCTATAGAACAAGAGAACTACCCAGAAGGCTACTTATGAATGTGCTCGGTCCTTGGTCCAATCCATCTCGTATGGATGTATAGAAAGTGAATCAGGCTGAACACCTATCCTCAAGCAGTCTAGGGTGTGTGGCCGCAGTGTGATATTCAGTTTGTGTAACCTTAACACTGGCATGACAAATACTATAAACCTTTCTCCATTCCAGTGGGAATTCTCTCTTGCTGACCTGACATATCAATGGTTCGTTCTACATGTTGTGGATCCCAGATATTTAAATCTCGATAAGCCTATGTGAGAGGAGCTCTCACACTTAATCAAAGTGAAACTGACAAATCAAAACCTATGAATTTAAAATCAGTTTTGACTTTTTCAGGCCAGTGTTGTTTGAGGTGTGTGTTCCAATTATTAACGTGGCTTATTTTGCACTTCCCTCTACGAGTATATGTGTGCATGCTATGGACGTTCTGTTACCCCGCCACCCTCGCCAAGACAAAGCAAAAAACGGCGAAATCAGATGTTCCAGCAGGTTAATGCTTTCTAATAAAGGTTTTATGCATCATTGATTGTGTTTGACAAATGATAGGTTCAAAATAATTATGTGATATTTTGCGATGGACGTAAGCCCTACAGGTATCGAATATATCGATTGCTTAGACTAAATTTCACTTTTACATTGACACTGACCCAGTCATATAATTAAAATTGTCCGATTCATTATTTCCGTGCGTCAGAAGGGAGCACGACGAAACGGAAATCATCTGGTCTCAAATCTATTCCCAATTTCACTTTAATTGTGACTGTGAAGTTTGCTTAACCTTGACTTTTATGTTACATGAAATAGTGCTTAAGATGTGGAACATCATTAAAAATGTTTTAAAAGCAACTAAATGAAATAGACTTGAATTATTCCTCAGATGACGATCCATACATAAGGCATCTGTGGTATAGCCAACCCATGAGTAGATCACTTGTCTAGACCATAATGATCCCGGTTTTTGACAGATTACATTATGCCATCAAATTACAGCTGTTAGATTGGTGTATCACGTTTTTTAATGTGAAATAATTATATGTACGTTGAAACATTTATTATTAGCTTTTTTGTTCAGAATGTTTAAACTTTGCTCACATCTGACCTTGACTTAGCCGTATCACGTGACCTTGACCACTGATCACCTCAGAAATATTTTTATCGTGTTGGCTATACGTTGAGTAAATAACACAACTCAAGATCATTAAAATCGATCTAACGATTCTTGAGATATTATTTTTTTCGGATTTTCCCGTGGTTTTGCTAATTACGGATACTAATTGGATGTTAATTAGGTGTTAATCGTGTCAGAATTGACTGCGCTATATCAGGATCGAAAGAGTACATGTTACTGATCATCTGAGCAAAAAATGGTAATTTCTTCCAAAAGTGCACACACACTCTATCTCGACCCTAACAGCCTGGAATAGTAGGATCTCAATTAGTTGACGGCAGCTTTTCAGTCTCCATGGTCTGACATAGCAAATTAATTGTATCGCATCATGCTTACGGCAATTCAATTGAGTAAAGTTTATAACTCATTTTAACACATACAATAATGGTATATACTTCATATTAATTCATCTTACAATGTATTATATATAGGTAGAATTCACAGGTGCAACAAAACTATACCGGGCCTGGGAGCCATAATGTCAGCGGTGATTATGGGGTAGGAGGGTCCACTAGAAAAAACCTGCCCAATGTGGCCTGCCTACAGAGTGGCACTTATGTTACTTTAATGGGGGGGGGGGTGGCGGCGTTTAACTGTGATTAGTCATCGATCAGACATGATCATACCGATTGCTGGATGCAACATCTGGCCAACAGCGACACTTGTTAATTAGAACGTGTTGTACAACTACATGCTTATACTAGTAGATGCTAATAACAATGCACCCAGCAAACAACATACATTGATGCAATGTTGTTTTAATGTTTGGCCAGTACCATAGACGGTGGATAAACAGTAACCCGACATTGGGTAATATCTGGTGTTACTAGGGCATGTGCATCCACAGCTGATAATGACATACTGATCGTGACACTTGACTTGCAAATAAACCCTTGATCTTTTTTCGTGTCTTTAAATGGTGTGCTAAGTATTGTTCAGTTTTGATCATGGCGCCATGTTACGTCATATCTTGACATTCTCAAATAATTTTTAGGTATCGATAATCTCCATTAATTAGAAACCTACAACTCAGACTTGTCATTAAAAAGTGCTTAAAGATAACATAGAAGTTATTTGTATACATACATCTGCCACCATTATTGTTAAAAAATAAAAAAAATATG
The DNA here is from genome assembly GCA_964017125.1 of Flabesymbios commensalis. Taxonomy (NCBI): domain Eukaryota; kingdom Metazoa; phylum Annelida; class Polychaeta; order Terebellida; family Flabelligeridae; genus Flabesymbios; species Flabesymbios commensalis. The sequence continues at coordinate 98,293,793 of OZ024902.1, forward strand.
TACAATAATCAATTTAAGGACAGCAATTTAAATAAACAAATGTGTAATTGAGCTGTAATTGAAATATAATTGATCAATTACAGATATTTTTTTTCCATTACAATTATTGTTACAATTATACATATTTATAAAAATCAATTACAATTATAATTACAATTATAATTGACATATGTCCTTTAATTACAATTACGCCTTCAATTACATTAAAAATGGCTCAATTATAATTAATTACAATTACAATTATAATTGACCCCAACCCTAGATGACTCAGCCCTCCATACACAGGATTCGAAATTCGAACCCTGGCAATCTGAGGCCGAGCTACTACCTCTCAGTCACGGAGACTCCCCACAATATTGAATCTTCCCGAGTGAGCAGGGAAGAAACATTTTGTTTCTTTTGAACTTGAATGCCACCGCGATCTCCCGACATTCCAAGCAGGCAGCTCTAACGACTGCACCAGGGCCCCCGCCCTTGCAGTAAACAGGCTTCCGATAATTGAATTTAATGTTCATACCTGCGGGTTTGTGTTATTTTTATATATTTTTCACACACACGATATACCTATGGTATCACTACGTCCATTTAAAACAAAACCGTATATCTATCTATCTATCTGATATTAAATGAAATATATAGTTATTAAATTGTATTCGATTGACAGTTATTAAATAGTGATACAAATGTAAACTTCAGCATGAGGAGTTAATTGTGTTTTTCAGTATCACTGCCTACTATTGGAGATCTGCCCATGAAAAGGGATGCCATATCCTGCGGACTATAGTAGGCTACATGAGTCTGCAGGATATGGCATTACTTTTCATCATTGTTTATCACGAAACAGATGTGGAATGCAGCCTATTGTAGTCACCGGTAATTGCATTTCGTTGTGCTTTGGATAAATTTACTAGATTACACGTTAATCTGTTACTGTAATGTATAGCCCTAAAAAAGTACATGTATTTTATTAATTATTAAATAAAAATGGAACAAATTAAACTAAAATTTCTGGCGATCATGGACAGTAATATGCCTCAGCAATGCAGACAAACAGGCATGGTAGTGAGTCTGATTAGTGATGATGACCTTTCTTTATTATTTAAAATACGTTATTTCGTCGTACTTCACACTAGAAATATATATCAATTATATCAATGTGCACTGCCTTCCACCACAAAGGCCAAAAAGCAATTTAAAGTCACACGAAATTGAATACTTGTGAACATGAACATCTTGGTCCAGAATTAATCGCTATATTCCTTGTATAACATGGAGTATGAAACCGCTTGCCAAGCGTCAGCGGAGACAAGATGGGGGGGGGGGGCAGGCAACAAACCATTAGCAATGCTGTAAACCTGTATAAATTTATTGTATGCCCATCGTCTACGACGCTGGCTCAGCATTGAAAAAATAATGGGTCGAAGTTTTTTGTTTCCCAGCTCTCAATGCGACGGACCCGGATATAATGTATGACATTAATCACCTGCATATATTTCTTGAACACAAAGATCAATAAGCAGCCTAATAGTCATGTATGGTGCAATGGTGAGGAAACCGTCGCTAAACGGTAGACGTATATCTCGACATGTCAGAAACATTTTGCAAAAGCCGTACCAGTGATTATAGTCAATTATATATTTTAATTATATTCACTTTATTATCGGATTCTGAAGTAGGCCCTATATATATAATATGAATAAAGAATGGCTAGCATTCTTAAATATGGATCGCTGTGTATTGATTTGTCCATACATTATGCTATAAAAATAGGCAAGGTTTTATCAATTATAGCAAAACTGGCTGCTCTACTAAATGTCCAACAAATGTCATGTGGTTATCAATACATGTCTACTACCGTTGATGCTGGTAATTAAATATTGTAAGATGGTGGTGTATGATTGGTGGTGTTGCAAAGTAATTAATCGAATTAAACTTTTAGTACAGTGTATATAGGGAGAATATATTAATCTAGAATGATTTGATAACAAGCATTATGCCTGCATCCATAATACAGCAAATGAGAAATATTACAGTACTTAGGCCTATTTTTACGATACATTGTTTTTCGTTTTTTTTTTTTTTCTCTGCTTCAGCTACAGACATTTTAAAAATATCAAATTATACCTGTCCATTGTTGGCCAGGAGAGAGACGTTAATTAATGCTAAAAAATGTTGTTCATAAGTTCCCCATATGCTTACCTGGGTGTTAGGAGATTTACACAAACTAATTTAAACATTACAAGGTTAGCAAATTCTATTTTAATGAACAGTCAGAAGCTTAGGTCTGACCAGCCATCTTCAATCAACATGATATAAAAGAAGTTCGTGTGCTTGTCATTATGCTGTCATTATGTTTGATGTTAACAACCACTAAGTACTTTTTGATTAGGTACCTGGTATCACTAGTTATCAGTTAATGTTTTTTAAAGATAAATTAAGTCCACTGTTTGTTTGTCTAACAAAATCTAGGCCTATATCATTTTTAAATAGCTTATTGGACATATATAACCGTTATAAAAGTGTTCTTTATTTCTTGAAAATAAAACCCCAAAATGGATCTTATGACAAACATCTTGCTCGAAAAGTTTTCAGTGGAAGCTATAAATTACTCAACATATCCATGATTGATTTCGACGAGGCTGAGGGGTATTTGGCTGCCCATCAAGGGAAAAACGGAAATATGCATTTATAAATCAGTCCCACAATCGTTATAAGTAAGAGTCCAGTCTCCTGGGGCTGTTCAATTTAAAATTCTCTGATAATTTCATCACCAAAAATGTATTTCTCTGACTATTGTAGTATTGAAATTTGCGGCATTATATGCCATTCAGAAGCCCAGAGATATATCTGGTAGGAGAAACATACATGACAGCAAAGCGTGGTCGGTACTAGTGCTCTTTTCAAACTGACTTAAATGCGCAGATATCCTGCCATGATGTAGCAGCTGTCATTATGCTGTGCAAACCACAAATATGACCAGTAAAATCAGACATGTCAGACATGTCATGCATTTCTGGTGCAATGCAATACGACACAAATCTGAGCACCAGACTCACAATGACATACAATATATGTTATATTTGCATGATAAGGATATATATTTTAAGTAATTGAATCATTTTGTATATTGTACGGAAATGGCGAGGTGGCCATCTTGGATATGCAAATTAATTGATTTAAACAGGGGAATCAGTTAGAAAATGATCTCAGTGAGTTTCGCGAAAAAACCCTGGATAAATACTAGTGATTGTACAGTATTTACGTCTATTTGGAAGTACTTGGTGGTGACTCACCTTAGTTATATAAATAAACAATTTTCAAACTAACAACAGTGTGATCATTCAGAGAATGTTTCACAATACATATACTTGGTGGTGGCACATCTTAGCTATATAAATAAACATTTTTTCAAACTAACAACAGTGTGATCATTCAGAGAATGTTTCATAATACATATACTACACACGATCTACACCATCTACATGCATTTACTTACAGTTCTATTTCAGGTGATGTTGTATTCATGATCACGTAAACAGTACCAGCCTGACTCCCGTTGATCATCACAAAAGACTGGTTATCACCTGCCTCTATCGTTATGTTAGGCAGAAGATCAATAACGTCACTGCTAAGTGACTTCGAACTGTCTGTACGATATTGAAACCAGAAGAAAGCCGTTGAGTTCAAATTATCACTGAAAAAAAAGATCGAAAAAGCTGAGTAGCAAAGTAAAATCAGTTATCATAGGCTGAGCGTACCGGTATCATTCGAGGTGAAAAATACATAATAAAAAAGCACAGCAAAGCAGCAAACCATCCCACTGTCGAAGACAAAAATTATAAATCAATCATAATAGCCAGAAAATTTACAGCTGTCATGAGGGTCTGCTTCCGCACACTTATTGCTAAAATGATACAGTATAACCAAATAACGATTACCTTTTCTAGATATAAACACCTCAAAACGCGTTTTTCTTTCGAACCAGAAAGCTTGAATTGGTGTTGAATGCATTTAAATAAGATACTTGATTTATTATACGCATTTATCCATTACCATATAGTTTATATTGTTTTATTTCTATTTATATATGTTTATATTATAATTTGTTTACTATATTGTTTTGTTACAATGATATTGTTTTGATCACTGTTGTTTTGAATACCAATAAATCAATGGTTTATTACTTTCAGCCATGTGTGTAGCAAAAAGGATTGTGCACCTTTGCAATTATGTTCTAATTTTTATATATATATATATAAATATTTAAAAAAAATTGACCTTATTCAAAAATAAGACATTCAACTATGGTTTAACGCTTTGTATATATAACCAACCAAATTAGAGCGTTTAAAAATGTTAAATGGGAAAATTTGCAAAAAGTTAGGGATATTTTTTCATATTTTCTTCATTTTAAAATTGATCGCCACGGGCAATTTCCTAATGATGCGGACAAATTACAATGAATATATAATATACATATATATATGTCTATAGATGTAAAGGAGAGCAAGCAAGGTGAGGGTCGTAACTACAATATATGATTACATCAACGTTTGATAAAGTGAAAATACAATTGATCACTAAAAAGTATTATATCGTCCCTTGGAGGTAAAAGGTGCTGAACTGCCACTTCACAAAGTTGCAGTTTAGCCCCTTCTAACTCCAAGGGGACGATATATACTGTAATTCACCCTAAGTAATTGATTGTTCGGTTTTTATAGCCATAACCACTGATAACTGCGCTAAAGAATATATAAATCAATTTATCCATTGAAGATTAGCTCATAACGCCGTCCTTTAAAGTAAAGGCATCATCAAATTAATACACGACGAGTGGCGTTTTTAAAAGGCTAGACCTATTAAACCAGTCGCCTATTTGAGGCTAAATCACACCCTGGTTAGATGAGCAAAGAACCGTCCATGGTATGGGATTTATAGCAGTGTCCACTCCTTATATAAAGGTCCAACACCCCTTGTCAAAAAGTCACGAGTGGCTAGTAGATAACTACGGACGAGTGACAATTTATCAATATCTACGACCACCCGAGAAAGCTCTTGCTTCAGTCTTTTATAAACATATTATCAGAAATGCATAAAAATGCATTGTCTCTTGTGCCTTCCTGCTATTATTCAATTGCAAACTCCCCAGTTCCAATGGAAATCTATTAATCCAGGCTGCCTTGGCATTCTGGCTGGTTGTTCAGCAAAGCCACAAGACCAAGATCAAACTGGCCTGGCTTCATACAGTGTGTATTCTAATCAACACCCGGCGTCAAAGTCGCAAGTGCATCTCTTACCATGCATAAACTAGAATCCATCACATAAAACGTACATACAATCAAAAATGCAAAAGCACAAAAATTAACAACTATTTCATTAGATTTCATAGTCATTCGACATTATTGCTTCTAACTCAAAAACTATTTGACCCATCCGATCAACTTGGTTCTGGTATCGTCAGAAAGAGCGATTAATTATTTTTAAAATACTCTGTTGATATTATTAGTAATATTATATGGTAGTTGCTGGAGGGTAATATAATCAGATATCTCCATAAAACTGTCTGTTGGCATGTATGTCGCGGGTATACATCGTGCAGTTCCATAGTTCACTTGCTGGGCACTGGGGCGCTTCTGTGCGTAATTTCCATATTGACCAGAACATAGTCGCTAGCATGAGAGCAAGCATGAGAGCTTGAAATCCCACCAGGACATTCACACCTTCTTACATCGTTAACTGAAAAATCTAAATTAATAATCACACTGCAAATACCTCAAAATTATTTCCACATCCTTTGTATCATCAACTACAAGCTTCACTTCATTTGGATTCAATTTCACATTAAGGGGCCACGAAGAATCTGTAAATGTTTGAAACAAAGAAAAGAAAATTACAAAAACAGTAGTATGCAACTACTACTACTACTACTACTACTACTACTACTACTACTACTACTACTACTACTACTACTACTGTTACTACTACTACTACTACTAGTAGTAGTAGTAACTAGTAGTAGTAGTAGTAGTAGTAGTAGTAGTAGTAGTAGTAGTAGTAGTAGTAGTACTACTACTACTACTACTGTTACTACTACTACTGTTACTACTACTACTAGTAGTAGTAGTAGTAGTAGTAGTAGTAGTAGTAGTAGTAGTAGTAGTAGTAGTAGTAGTAGTAGTAGTAGTAGTAGTAGTAGTAGTAGCAGTACTACTACTACTGTAGTAGTAGTAGTAGTAATAGTAGTAGTAGTAGTAGTAGTAGTAAAAGAAGTAATGGAAAAAATGCAATTCTGGTGATGGTGAGTAATGCGGAAGAAACCTATCTAACCTGTTGGCGTGATCATAGCAAAGATTGCTAATAATATGAGTCGTTTATTCATGGTAAGTGCAACAGTTTTCCGCTGTACGTGACCTGTAAAAGAAATCATTAGTTTATATAATGTTAAAACTGCATCATGATAATGCTCAGCTTATGAAAGTTGAACATGCTAAATTGTTGGGAATATTAGTAGATAACACTTGGATAAAAGTCTTGGATAAAGCAAGTCGCACATGTAAATCGATCTGTATCTTTTAAACTTTCACTACTTCATACAATACGTAAATATTTTTCATTGGAAACCAAAAGATGAACTCACTACAGTATAGACGAGTATTTCAAGATATGATTCATCAAGTCATATATGTCCATAGTGGTCTTATAAAATATATGGGCCAAGAATAAAAATCAATCAAGCCTTGGTAATAATGCCGTCATTCAGTCTGTCTGGCTGTCTGTCTGGTCTGGCAAAACAACGCTCTTTGTAACCATTTCAAGCCCGGCATACACCACCTTGAGACGCGAATCAACTCAGCGAATCAACAAGAGGTCTTAACTCATATGGCATTCCTCGTCAAAAATTAGGTTTTGAGTGTTTGCGCCCACAAATAATTAAAAAATCATTTGCACATCTCCCTAATTTGAATAATATCTGACGTCATGACTTCAAGTTTTTGAGTTTTTGCGCCTACAAAAAAATATGAAGTTGATCAGTGGCAGCCATTTTGAACTTTATTTGCATCTTTGAAAACTCACATGCACATCCTCATGTTGTTAGGAATGTGATTTATAAAACAAAACAAAAAATGACGATTTTTTAGTTTTTGCGCCTACAAAAAAGGTGGCGCGTGACGCCTGACGGTATATTCATGCTCCAGTCCATTGTGTTTTGCATATCTGTGTGTCATAACATACGAGGAGACCCGCATAGGCATATTATGAATGACCTGTAAAAACAAGAAGGTGGGGGGGAAATAGACCATAAAGTAATAAACAATGTGATATTATTCGCATTTCAATGCAAAACGGCCTATAACTAGTAAGCGTTGTTCGGAAATTAATTTGAAATAGATCAATAAACTTTCTCAAAGTTTTTTTTTGTTTTTGTAATATTATCCGCTTTAGCTTAGCTATTATGCAAAATTTCCGAGATAATGAGGAAAAACAATTAAAAATGACCGCTAGTCGGTTATTTTGGATTTTATTTCTGCGAAATTTGTCATGTGTTATTCTTGTGTGAGTCCTTATATTTTGTTCTATACTCATGGTCCAGCTATTTTGCTTTGTTTTTGAGTTACGTAAATATCACAAAATTACTCAAATTCAATATAGCCGCTGAACAGCTATTTCAAAATCGTTTGCTCCCAAAAGTTAAGTCAGATCATTGGCTGACATAGCTGAGCATATTTGCCAAATTAAAAAAAGATCTGATGAAAACTTTTTCCCGAAGCGCACTAACGAGCATTTATTCGTCAATGGCCGTAGTAATTAAAGGGTTGGTGATATGGGGATCAAAATATCACCCAAACAATTCCCCAGTGGTACGTGACGGCTATGTGAAGTATGAGGAAGCAGAAGTTGATATATTCAGCTCTCATATCCAGTCTTTTTCTGTCCTAAAATGTCCCATTGGCTCATATGTTATCCAACGCGTTATTTCAAACTACTAAGAATTAATGAAAACAAGAGGCCTGAAGTCCTATATCATCCCCCGCCATAGTTTCGAGTTTTTGCGGTCACAAATATTTTAAAAGTCGACTTGTGGTGGCCATTTTAAATTACAGTAAAATCACCTGCACATTTTCAGATGGTGGTTGATGTGATTGTAAGATGTGAATTATTTCTGACTCTAATTTTTGCTTTTTTGCTCCCACAAAAAAATATGAAGTTCATCTATGGCGGCTATTTTGAATTTCAGTAAAACCTTAAGAAAATCACCTGCACATCTCCCTGTCGTGGGGAATGCGATAGTAAAATTTAAATAATTTCTGATTCAAGTTTGAGAGTTTTTGCGCCCACAAAAAAATTGAAGTTGATCCGTGGCGGCCATTTTGAATTTTAGTAAAACTTTGAAAAAGTCACCTGCACATCTCCATATCGTGGGGAATGTGATAGTAAAATTTAAATAATTTCTGACTAAGTTTTAGAGTTTTTGCGTTCACAAAAAAATTCGGAGTTGACCTCTGGCGGCCATTTTTTGAATTTTGGTAGCATCCTAAAAAAATCACTTGCACACCCCAATGTTGCTATGAATGTGATTTAAAAATTTCAAACAAATTGAGCACTAGTTTTTGAGTTTTTGCGTTCACAAAAAACGTGACGCCTAACGGAATCCTGGCGCGACTAAAATCCCCCTACCCTTACGGGCGGGGATAAAAAAGTTACATTATAAAATGTGGCATTTATATAATCCGCTTGATATGTTTAGTGGTGATGTTCTCGGTGCCAATTATAATAAAAGTAATAAGAATATAATGAAAGGTTAAGATGAAGCATAGTGACTTAACACAATTGCACAGGCTCAGTTGATTCGAGACAGTAAAGGTCATTTTACACAGTCCGCGATAACTGGAAATCGCGGGATAAAAAAATATCTTGCGATATTTAGTCCATTCGCACAGTTGGAGATTAAGTCGCTCTGGTTCAGGCCTAATGTCGGCCAGCTTTGTCAATGTCTGGGCTGGACACGGTACATTTTACGCACAATAATGCATTACAACTATTTTAATCTGAAAATATGGCGATATCGCGTCGCGCTGTGTACATGGCATCACTATGAAGTCTCCCAGACACCGCAAAGACTGTCCTCGATTGCTTAAGACATGACCATAATTAATCGGTGCGGTGTGACCACTCCCACGACTACTATTTTGTTGAATTCCGATGCGTCGGAAGATGTCGTCAAGACTGAACATTTTCGTAATCTTCCTGGTGTGGCATGCTACCGTCGTAAAACCAGCTTGCTTGCGATTTTCCAAAACCTGCCACGACGGTCGCGTTTTAAGCAATCGCGGGGAGAATTTGGAGTGTGTGGGAGGCCTAAAATATGTAACATCGATTCTGGCGCGATATTTTTTTATTTTATTCGATTTACAGTTATCGCGGATTGTGTGAAATGATTTTTTACAGGTCCCTACCGAGGAGTCGACCTGGATGAGAGGGGGGGGGGGGGGGTCGTTCATAATGGTTTCAATGGGATGAAAGCAACGAAAGTGAAGTGTGACACAATTTCCCGCAAACCACCGACTACAGGGAGCGGGGCCGAGTGATGCTTAGGTCACAACTAGCCCCGGGCACGGCCGAGATCTAAGTCCCTGGCGGGCCCCGGGCACTGTGGTCATGATCAAATCATTCTTACAGATACCCTGCCGGAGTCCTGGCGGGTCCCGGAGGGCGCCCGGCCGGCTATCGGAAAAGACTCGTCCTCATTTCTCTGAAACCCTACTGGGGCCCGGCCGGTGCACGCAGGTATCCCTCACGGGACCCGGCCGGGGGCCGTAAGGTGTAAGGGATATCGGGCGGGCACTGGCAGGGCATCGGCAGGGTTCCTGCAGGGTCGCTCGGGGGTCCCGGTGATGGTATTATAGCCTATAGGGGCGTGTCCCTATTAATTGTGATCTTTACTAAAACACATTCTCTGGGAGATGCAAGCTGCTGACAATATAATATTGGCCGGCCCCCATGGCTCATTCGGTCCAGTTGCAGCTCGAAACGCAGAGGTACTGGGTTTGAATCCCGGTCGGGTGTGATGTTCGTCATCGAGGTTGTGCATAATTATACAGTGCTCCAAAATGTTCAAAGGCCTGGAGTGTGCAGTGCTGTCTGTGGTACTGTGCGCTATAAAGAACCCTTGAAGTCATTCGATAAGAGTAGAGTATAGTTCTACCTTTGGGCTTCTTTCTGTCGCGATTTTGCCATGATTGTGCACATGCAGAAAGCGACGCAAAGCAATATTCCCACTGCTGACATTATTCATTTAGCTGGCCTCAGGCTTATATTAGGCTTGCAACAGCCCGAGACCATTACAACATTGGCTTAGTGGCATTGCTCCTAGATCAAGAAATATAGACAAATTAAATCCCGCAACACGAATGTGGTGGGCTCGACCCTGGTTGGTTCTAAAAGCCCGTTACAGGCAATACGAGACCCTTTTACCAATACCACGAATACTTCAAACCTTTAATCAGGATGGATCCGTGGTTAGGCCACGAAATTTTGCAGCGTGTTGGTCCTTCAATTGAGAAAAGTATTAGGCCCTTATATGGAAGAATGTTTTAAATTATTATTAAAAAACAGGTTGTGTAATGTCTAATTTTACTCGACTTATCTATTAGATAAACTGTTGTTAGTAGGCCTATCCACAAATGTAAGGGAAATTTAAAGACTGGGCTATTTGTATACATTTTGTGATGCAAGTTGATTCAAGTTACAAACAAAGTTTGTAAAATGAGAAGTAGCCTAAATTGTTTGATTGATTTATTAATGGATCGATTGATTGAACATTGATAATTTGAATCTCATTAGCTGTGTATTCCCCTGGAGATTACACAAGGGTCCCGACCGGGACCCGCTCGGACATCGTAAAGGCATCGGCGGAACACCGCCCGGGTCCCCTACAAGCCCAGTCAGGACCCCACAGGCTCCCGCCTGGCCAACAAACGGTAAAAAACAGCCCGGGAACTGCCCAGGAAGGCCCCTTTTGTGAAATGTGACCAACGCATTAGAGTGCATTCCAACATACTGTAAACTAGAGAACTAACAGTATAAGGTTGGACAACTGCTTCAAGATTTAAATATTTCGCCTTTTGGCCGACAATTTAATTTTTTTCGGACCGTTTGGATTTAAACAATTTTGTTGATCATTTTTTTTATTTGACAAATTTTCTACGCATATTGTCTATTGATGGCCACTTTGTATTGCTTTAGGGGCGGTAATTTTAAGGCCATTTTCGATTTTAAGCAATGTTCTTCAGTCAATTTGACAGATTTTCTAGGCACTAATATTTTGGAGGGCATGTTGAATTTTGGCACCCATATTGGATTTTAAACTGGTCATTTTGGATATTAACAGATTTTTCTAGCATTTGTTTTTTTGGCGCCCATTTTGGATTCTAAGCAATTTTGTTGGTCATTTTGGGTTTTCACATATTTTCTTGGCATTTCACCCATTTTAGCCTCCGATGATTATTTTTGATATATTGTGATGACCTTCTGCAGGACAGAGCAGGTAGCCTATATTATGATTCCAGCCCCTCGTCCCTAAATTGTACTCCTTCTTAGCCTTAGATCCAGCATCTGTTTCTGAGATATAGAACATTTGGTCTTCCATTTTGTATTTTATACATGTATCTAAATTATACATATCATATGTTGTTTATGTTATGTATGTTAATTACAGCTTACATATTATTCATTTGCTTGAGAGATAGAATACCAATAACTATTTCATTTAACCGCTTTTGGGCGTAAAATGGCTTTTAGTGACGCCAGGCTGGGATGAGCCCCCATATCTGCAATTGCTGCTCCAGATGGAGGCCTAATTGAATGCGTTAAAACCACACTAATACATCTGGCATTAGAAAAAAAACATACCTCCCTTGTCTTAAGATCCACTTAGTGCAAAATATATATAATACAAGACTACATAAGTCCAGGAGCTCCCGCTCCGAATTAGAATTTGATTTAAGCAATTTTGTGTAGGGTTATTGATGTAGTCCTAGGCCAGGTCAAAAATCAAGATGCAAGACAACTAGGTCTAAGAAGCTCAGTCTAAGAGTAAGATAAGAACTAGACAGTCTGTCAGAGATTGCAAACCACCATTGAAATTAATGATCCTTATCAGTATCTCAGTAATGGTCCACCTATCTGGCACGGTTTACCCGATATCAGGCCAATCGAGGTAACCAATAGCTGATTTACGGTCACTTTGAATTCGATATAAACTAGTTTAAAAATTTAAGGGTGCATCCTCCCCTGAAACCTCAAATTTTGTTTTATAGTAATGGACTAGCATCTAGCACAGTTTGCAAAATATTGGGCATGTGAAAGTAGATAATGGCCGATAGGGGGCCATTTTGAATTTGATCGAGTCAGAATTTTTCAAGATGCATCCTGAGCTGAAATCTCACATTTGATTCTGTAGTAATCGTCTAGCCATCTAGCACGGTTTACCAAATATCGGCCATGTGAGAGTGAATAATGGCCAATAGGCGGCCATTTTGAATTTGATCGAGTCTAAATTTTTCAAGATGCATTCTCTCCTGAAATCTCACATTTTGTTTTATAGTAATGATCTAGCCATCTAGCACGGTTTACCAAATAACGGCCATGTGAAAGTGAATAATGGCCTGAAGGCGGCTATTTTGAATTTGAACAAGTCGAAATTTTCCAAGATGCATCCTCAGCTGAAATCTCACATTTCGTTCTATAGTAATGGTCTAGCCATCTAGCACGGTTTACCAAATATCGGCCATGTGAAAGTGAATAATGGCCGATAGGAGACCATTTTGAATTTGATCAAGTCGAAATTTTTCATGATGCATCCTCTCCTGAAAACTCACATTTTGTTCTATAGTAGTGGTCCAGCTATCTAACACGGTTTACCAAATATCAGCAATGTGAAAGTAAATAGTGGCCGATAGGCGGCCATTTTGAATTCGATTGAGTCGAAAGTTTTTAAAAGGCATCCTCTCTGGAAACGTCACATTTTGGCCAATAGGCGGCCATTTTGAATTTGATCGAGTCTAAATTTTTCAAGATGCATTCTCTCCCGAAAACTCACACTTTGTTTTATAGTAATGGTCTAGCAGTCTAGCACGGTTTACCAAATATCGGCCATGTGAAAATGAATAATGGCCGAAAAGGCGACCATTTTGAACTTGATCAAGTCAATTTTTTTCAAAATGCTTCCTCCCCTGAAACCTGACAATTTGTTTGATAGTAATGGTGTAGCTATCTTGAGCGGTTTTCATGATATTCAGCAATATTAGGCCTGTCGAGGTGAATAATGGCCAGTCGGCGGCCATTTTGAATTTCATCAACCTGAAATTTTCCAAGATGCATCCTCTCCTGAAACCTGACAATTTGTTTGATAGTAATGGTGCAGCTATCTTGAGCGGTTTTCATGATATTCCGCAATATCAGGCCTGTCGAGGTGAATGGTGGCCGATATGAGAAATTGATGCAACCGTCCACGACACAACGAGTAGTAATGCGCAATACATTGGATGGCAATATTTAAGCTAAAATAGGCAGCATGTACACATATATTGTTAAATACATTGTCTCGAAATCTAAAAAAAATATCTCACTATCAGATGTAATAATAAACAAGGCTGTCTTGCTGTTGGGCTATGATACAGAGTCCTAATTCTGGAGTTATTCCACAGCTGATATAGCATAACGTAGCAGTATAATTTATCACAACAAATTAAGATTTAAAACTAGAGCCTGACGGCACTGAAGTAGAGCTTGTGCCGGGCTCCAGGGTCATTGTTTTAAGAAAAGCTAAGATGCAGCTGTTTTACAATTAGGCAACAAATATATTAGTCTAAATGAGGTGTTGAATCCGACAGTAGATATGATGTATCTCGTGTCTGACTGTCGTCAGCTCAATGTTGTTTTCAATGTTTATTCGGGGAGGGAGGGTGGGTGGCTGGTAGTCATGCGTTGTACGTGTAATGTTGTGAATTCCCGGCGAAATGAGCTATAGCGTGTACAGGGTCAGCCTTGATCTGTCTGCAGTCACATCTATTTTTTTCACATCAAGTCGACAACTGTATTGATGGACTGCACACTGATTTCAGTGCACATAATAAACTCCTGATAAATACGCCCCCAACTGTGTTTATTAGTATATCCAGTTTATTAGGGATAATCGAGTAGGCCTACCCTAATGGAAATAGGCCTGCTCAGGCTACTCCCTGTGTGACCCTTGGCTGGGAATGTGGTGCAGTTTATTATTCAAAGCCAATCTATTAAACAGAAACTGTTTATATTAAAGGGACCCCTTGGGATGAGACATTTTCAGTTTTGTCAATTTTGAAAATTTAACTGATATGAAGCTATATAGCCTACTGATCTTGACTAAAAATACAAAAATGTCAAAAAACAATTTTAAAGCACCGAAAAACAGTGAAATAGTTAAATTTCGAGATCGTATATTACCATGTACATAAAACAAGTCAGCAATATACAGCACTTTACACCACATATTCCCACGTCTTGGAGGGGGAGATCAAAGCAATCGCCCCTAATTGGTGTCTGATTGGTGTCTCTTAAAGTCAGGACATGAGGTGATACACCTGCAACACTGATTGTCTGCCCAACGCTGGGCCGACGGCATCAACATGTGGCCCAGTGCTGTAGGAACATGCAATCGTCCTTCAGCAAATGTTCAGGTATACAAAAAGTTTGTTTGGGTTTTAAGCGGTTTCATAGAAATGTTGATAAAAAATATTTTTTTAAATCTAAAAAACCTGAAAAAAATAAAATCATGATCTGGGGGATACACGTCTTCATTACAAAACTAACAAGAGGACTGAAGTCCTATATCATCCCCCGCCATAAATTAGGTTAGACTTTTTGCGGTCACAAATATTTAAAAAGTTGATTTGTGGTGGCCATTTATAATTTCAGTAAAATGACATGCACATTTCCAGATGGTGGGTAATGTGATTATACAATGTGAATTATTACTGATTTCAATTTTTCAGTTTTTGCGCTCACAAGAAAATATGAAGTTTATCCATGGCGGCCATTTTGAATTTCAGTAAAACCTTAAAAAAATCACTTGCACATCTCCATATCGTGGGAAATGTGATAGTAAAATTTGAATAATTTCTTTCCTTAAGTTTTGTAGTTTTTGCGCCCACAAAAAAAAATTGGAGTTGACCTCTGGCGGCCATTTTGAAATTTGGTAGCATCTTTAAAAAAATCACTTGCTCATCCCCATGTTGCTAGGAATGTAATATTAAAATTAAAAAAAAATTGACCAAACAATTTTTTTGAGCATTTACCCCCCCTCCAAAAAAATAAAGTTGATCCGTGGCGGCCATTTTGAATTTCAGTAAAACCTTGAAAAAGTCACCTGCACATCTCCATATGATGGGGAATGTGTTTTTAGTTTTAGAGTTTTTGCACCAACAAAAAATTTTAGAGTTGCCCTCTTGCGGCCATTTTGAATTTTGGTAGCATCTCTATAAAATCACTTGCACATCCCCATGCTGCTACGAATGTCATGTTAGAATTTCAAAAAGATTTGACCAGTAGTTTTTGAGTTTTTGCGCCCACAAGAAAACGTGACGCCGGACAGAATCCTGGCGCGACTAAAATCCCCCTTCCCCTAGGGGCAGCAGGTAAAAACGAAAATTGATGTCATCCCAAGGAGCTGCTTTAACCTGACAGTTTGAGTGGTATAGGCATATATGTTAGGCCCCCTACTAGTCATACCCCAGTCAATGACAGGTAGGGCAAGGTAGCCTACTGCATGCTAGTAGCCTAGGCACATTGCATGCTAGTAGGCCTACTGCTATTTGCTCAGATGTGATGGCAGTGTGTAGTGTTCAGAATTGAAATAACTGAGTCAGGAGACAGATTAACTACTTCCACTGCCACAGTTGTTGAGCCAATGTTTATTTAATGATAGGCCAGCATAATAACAGTGTAGGACTGCAGGGCAACATTAAATAGACCTGGGGGGATCTCTCTTGTTTTTCTGCGCCTTGGCACCAAATGTTGTGTAAACCTACTTTGGTTGTCTTCTTCCCGAAAATTAGACCGTTAGCTCGACCATCTCAGTCCAACAAGGATTTCAATAGGCATATTCTATCAGGCATATGCCCTTGACAATCAGTTTCCATCGTGATTTATGTGTAACGTTGGGCCCTAATTTATTCATGTCAATGACCATTTTCAATTTACTACTCCGTTTTAATTATGTTTTATGTGTCAAGGAAACATTTGCATTTTTATTTTTTTAAACTCGATAGGCCTATCAGAACTCACAACTCACTATAGAACTCAAAACTCGATAAGCCTAGATATATTGAGACTGCACAGTTATCAATATAATTAGTGAGTTAATAACTTGATATTGAGTTTAGAACAATAATAGCCTAATTTAAATGTCACTTCTGAGGCTTCGCATATGGCTATGAGATTTATTAAGCATAGCAGGATTAAGCTATGCATCGTCTGAGGGGTGTTTTTAAAGTTTTCAGAACGTATTCAGACTGTAGGCACGAGTAGGTCCTAGGCCTAAGTTTTTACTACACATGAATTGTTTTTTTGTTGCTGGTTTAATGTTAGAGCATCGTCTATGAAGCTCGCCCAACATTAAAGCCACATCGAGTGAATGTTTGTTTGGCCAATAGGCATATTATATAGGTCCTATCAGAAATAGATAAAGAGAGAATTCTCTCTTTATCTATTTCTGGTCCTATACATGTGTATTGGCAGGCCAGCAGAGACAAGACGTTGAATCAAAGTTGGCTTAACGTTGGTTAACTTCGTAGATAGTGGACAAACGTTCAACAAGTTCAACAAGTTTATTGTATCTCCATGAATTGTACAAAAACATTGGAGAGATAATACATCATCATAATAATATGGCGTGCGTTAGAAGTACAAAAACAAATAAAAATAGTTAAAATAAGTGGAATGCAGAGAATGTTTTAATTTAATTGTTTCATACCTTCTTTTATAAAAATAGATAATTTGAGTAATTCTTTCTCATCATGAGAGTTTAGTATTTTTTTTCTAAATTTCCAGTTTGAATGATTAGTGTGATACATTTCGGACATATATTTTCTTCTAATAATAACTAAGGCATTGCATTCTAATAAAAAATGATACTCATTACCAATTTTACCCTGTTGACATAAGTTGCAGTAGCGCTCTTCGTTAGGTATATTTAAGTGTCTTCCCAATTCTATTGCTAATTTATGATCGGAAACTCTAAATTTACACAACGTTATTCGATTATTATACGACAGGGTAAGTAGATAAGGCTCTAATGCAAAATCTGTTTTAAATAGACGATAACTACAACATTTTCTAAGTGTATTAATATCAGAATACCATTCTTGCTTGAATTGATCTGTAAGTCGTGTTTTAACAATATACATCAAACCAACATTGAACCAACATTGATTCAACGCCTCCTTGTGTCAGCTGAGTGTTGCTGTGTATGCCTCTGGGACAGAGTGACCTAGCAAACACGCATACCGCTGGACAATCACATGGAGCTAGTGTTGTTTTAATGCTGGCACCCCGTCTACGACGCTGGTCCAACATTTGGTCAGCGTTGCCTATTTGGCCTACTATTAATGCCAGGTGCTGTTCCCAGCAAACACTAGACGTTGACGCAATGTTGTTTTAATGTCTGGCCGACGTCGGCGATGGCGGGCCAACATTTAAACACCATTGGATCATAGTAGGTCACGTGTCGTATACAGTACTGTCAGGCTGGTATTGCAGTGCTAGCGAAGGCATTGTAAAGTGTATTGCTAAGGTCACGTGTCACGCGTGACGTCACCTAACAGAGACTGTATGCCTGTACATGGCTGACATTTTATTAGATATATAGGAATTGATGCGTCATTTATATCAGTGTTCATCGGACAATTCAAGCCTAAATCTCAAAATGCGGCTTCGTGTTGCAACGAAAAAAGTTATTCTTAACACACACATGGAGTTAGATATGTTCTCAATTTGACAGATTTTAAGTTATTGTCGTGAAATTAATCATACAGAAAACCACTCAGACTCGCATCATCAGAAGAGTAGTAATAAAAAATATAAAACTGTTGTGACGACCATTTGCTATTTTCTGGGTTAAAAATAGTTTAAACAGCTTGAAAATGATGCTTTTATCTTTTTATTGTTCTATTAAAAATAAACCAATCTAAACAAATATTTTGCAAAATATTCGCGTGCAATGTTGTTCTCAAAGGGTGAAGTGTGCCCAAAACGCGCCACTGTACAATTCCGTCATTACATTTTAGTACGTCCAAAAGTGCCAAGCCATAATCACTGACCACAATCACATCTTCCTGGCCTGATTTGACAACATCGCTGCCATAAAAAGCGAGGTTGTGAGATATATATGACTTTTAGAGATTTCTGTATTTTCAACGCATTTAATTTGAAAAAAAGCAGGGAAAAATACAGGAACTGAATGAGATTTACTTTGGTTGCGAGCAATAAAAATATTTCCCCTCTCCCTTTGGGAAAAGACTATTCAATGTTAAGAGCACAGCAAAAAACTTGTATAACATATATTATATATATATATATATATATATATACATATATATATATATATATATATATATATATATATATATATATATATATGATATCAGGATATAAACAGTCTAGATATGAGTGTCCTCTATTTGCAATGCATAGTCACCAATGCCGCCTAAGATTAAAAGTTAGTGTCATATCCATAGCGGGGTTTCTCATAAGACTAAGTACTGGAAACTACATCCCTATTGGGCTTTTCAATATAAAGACTATAATCATAATAATATAAAGTAATTATTTAAATGGCTGCCATTTTGAAAGGTGACTTGTCCAGAATTGCTGCAAGAAGATATAAATTTTAAAAGAAATAAACTATAACAGAATTGGTCAAGTGTGCACATGCCACTGAATAGAAAACTAATCTCCGACCGATATGGGCCATATATATATAAAACTTACAGGTTTTTTTCAGATCCCTTAGGTCCACTACAAAGTCCGGCCACATACCCGGTTAAACTGTTTAGCCTGACTATATACAGGCATAATACATACGTTGATGCAGCACCATGATCTCGGCAAACACGATACGTTGATACAATATTGACATAACGTTGGCCTACCGTCTGTGCGGCTGGACTAGCATTAAACCAGCACTGGGACAACGTCTCGTGTCTGCTGGGATGCGCGTATAGTGACGATGCAGGTTAAGACATGTTAATTGATAAAACAAATCTTGAACTGAAGGATTATGGTATTAAACATGTTAAACATTGCGTAATATAAATCATACAATAAGTAGTAGGCCTATAAATATTATATATATAGCTGCTTTAAGCGGTAGACACAAAAGCAAAGGGGCAGTGAATAATTATGACCTCTCTCTAGACATGAGAAGTACGTCAATATATCATGTATATCGGATTGCCAGCGCGTGGACCTGCGAGAAATTACCGTCAATACGCCACTGGCCGCAATTAACGTGATCGCCTAGTCACATTGAGAAGGGATAAACAAAGCGCTACGTCCACTTCTCTTATGAAGCCGTATATATGATTGGACGTAGTCATGTATGGGGAGGGGTTACCTGGCCACTAAGGGGCCACCCCGATCGAATTCCAGTGGGGATGGGCACATTTTTTAAAGAAATCATTGAAAGGATGACAAATTGTGAAAGAATAATTGTGTGTCCAGCCTTCCAGAACCACTAAGTTGGTTCTCTTCTTGAAATAAATAAAATTTGAATAACCGTTGGGCTGAAGAATTAGATGTTCATGTTTTGACATTTTTAAAACTCCTTCGCTCGGCATATAAAGTGGCAGTTACACCCTTTCATATTCAAGGGGACGTTATAACGATATTGTCAGTATTGCTTTGATCCGTATATATATAGATTATATAAAATAAATAAATAATTGTTTGTCATGCACCCTGTATTGAAATAACGCATTAGCTGTGACTAATACTTGATTTTTTTATAATTACCTTTTATCAAATAATCCTGCCCCTCCCCAATACAAATCAAATGGTAGCCCCCTAATAGACAAAGGGCTTGTGACATACATAGATCTGTAAGATTCCATCCCATCAGAACCGGAACGTTTGACCCCCTGACGTCCATCGACGTCCTTAAGAAAGTGTGTTAGCTGCCCCCAGGAGGTCGGGTCTGGACACCAACCACCCCTCCCCCATAAAAAAACCCGACCAGCTAGTTTTTTTTCACGCCATCTAGCCGATGGACAAACCTTTATCACAACATTACATAAAATTAAACACGGGCGGGAGGCATTGTCAGACACCCTGTAAGTGACCACCCACTCACAGGGGTGAAACTGGATTAGCTAACGCCGGCCTATCCAAGATGGATGCACCGAAAGTGGGTAAGTCAGTTTTCCGCTCTTTTGAGGTATTTCATCACATTTTCGGGCTAGCCATTCACTAACCGTATTATATGAATGTAAGGGATATTTAGGGCGTAGCGGGGTTTATTAAAAAAGTAAGAGTTTGATAAATTTGACATCCGAAAAAACGCGGAAAGATTGACTAACGCATTTTATAAATAATACAAAGATCGACTAACGGGATGGATGAGATTGACTAATGTACCTTAGGATTAGATAACGCTTATAATATATATTCCTCCTCAATACATATAATAGGCATATGTATGGTGATTTTTAAAGGAATTATCTAGGTATTGTTCAGAACCAACTAGGTATATTAACCATCAAACAGTACACTATATATCGTGGTCATTGCCAGATCTGTATCAATTACTTAAGTATAATTCCTGTAGGCTATGTCATTGTCATACTAGTCAATGTAGTGACAGACCCAGCACAAATTGCAACAGTTATTTTTTTCACAATGCATTTCGGAAAGGTCTCTAGATCAACATACTAAAAATGCCCCGAAATGCCTCTTGGGGAAATATGCCAAATTTGCATAAATCCAGTATGGTCGCCAAATTTCCAGAAGGCTAGAGATTTGTTTATATAACTGATTCTAAACGTGCTATTTCTAAGATTTCAAAGTTTGATATGACTGGGTAGACGTTTACAAAGCCTTACTCAGGAAACATTTGCATAAACCCAATATGCCCAAATCCCTCAAAATGTTTTATTTCCCAAACAAACTGTCAAGATCCACATTTATATGATAGTTGTACAGTTTATAATATGTGATTTATGTATTATATCACCTCCTATATATAAACACTATTTAATTACAGGGGCAAAAACCCAGGAAATCCTTATTACCTCCGTCAAAGGAGGTTATGTTTTGGTTGTATTGGTTTGTTTGTCTGTCCATCTGTCGATCGGCAAGATTACTTACAAAGTAATGAACAGATTTGCATGCATGAACCTTTTATCAGAGGTGCATCTCAGGTCAATAAACGATCTATAAAATTTTGGGGATCATGCGGATTACGATCCAGATACAGGATCCGGATTGCGATCCATATCACGCGACGAAGTTTGCAGTCTCTGACAGATTGTCTAATAATATATGTTATTGGTGTGCAACAACCATTTTGCTTCACGATATACAATTGATGATTTGAGTTTAAAACGCCATGGCTCTTTCCTATGAACGAGGTGTATCAGGGTACAGATATTTCAAACAGTATTTGAAAAAACAGTTGTTCAGTATGAGGCAGATAATGTTCACCAAAACTACCATTACCACTGATGGTTGAGGCGTGTAACACATTCCATGGCATGGGATCGATAGTCATTGTCATACAAGGAACAAAAATATCCCTTGATATAATGCTAATAAGCCTACTCATACCAGCAACTGTCAAAGGTATGCAGACTATGGAACGAATTCGAGGTTCGAATGTTTCTAAAATATAGGCCTACATTTTTGTCATGAGTTGTTGGTATGTGACCCAACATCACGCTTATTCGGCAATGTCAAAGGCGTAGTATTCAAGCAACTAATAAATAATCCAGGCAGAATTTTTTAACAACAGACGAAAGCTGACGTAATTGCTACAACTGTGAAAACTGTAATAGTTAGTACACAATGAAAGCATAGATATTATTACACATGTCTCCAACATCAGTAGACCTACAACCAAGCTCAGACATAGCAAGATTTCGATCTACCACCTAATGATTGCTCCTGTCGCAAGGCTGATCTCTTCTGCATCAGAAGACCACAGGCACGCACGACCATGGGCATCTCTAGCAATATGTCGGCAGTAGCTGTTCACAAACAGGACATTTATATTCATAATTTTTTTTTGTATAAACATATTTTATTAAAACAGATACAAAATAGTAATACGAGGTGTCGTTCGCTGAGTGGTGACATGATGTGCAGGCTGCTGTAGTTGGTGAAGGGGTGGAGGGGGTGCAGCGCTACGTCGTGTGATTCAAGTCAGAATATTCATGATTTGAGTGAGTACGTTTGATGGACAGTGGTTTTATTTGGAATAGCTCAATATTTTATATATTTCACACCTTGTGCAATGACACATATATAACGGTGTTGGTGAAAGTTTTATATATAGGCTATAAGGGGGATGTGCTAGTTAGATGTACAAAATACATAATTATAATTAATGGACTGGGTGGTGGTGAATCTAGTATTAAATGACATTGTAACTATACAAATATCATCAACAACTACAACTATAGCCTGTAAATGTTTATGAAATATATTGATTATTTTCTATGTAGCCCTAAATGCGTCTCTTTGTGCAAAATATTATTTTCAGACAAAGTACATAGCCCAGCCGTACATACCAAGCTAGTTATTTCATGAACAATGTTGCACTATCTTACAATAGTTATGTTCTGTGTTCATGTTAAATGTTAAATGTTTGCTGGTAAAATAGATCATTGGGCAATTATTTGGGCGACCATATTGGATTTATGCAAATTCTAAAAGTACTACTTTTTTCAGCTTTTTATCACCTAATAAAACTAGGTTCAGAAGTACAAAATAAATTCAATAAACACCTCATAATGGCTTGTGCCAAGTTAATTATTTGAAACAACGGGTAGTTTTTAAGGATATTGGCGCCATTTTGGATTCATGCAAATTCTAAAGGTACATATTTCAAGCTTTTATCATCTGAAAGATTCGAAAGTTTACTTTAAATGTCCTTTAAATGTTTAAAATGGCTTGCTTAGCACTAGTTATATGAAGAAACAGGTCGTATCCCGTAATGTTGGCGGCCATATTGGACTTATGCATATTTGACATATTCCCCCGAGAAACATTTTGGGCCGGGGGCATTTTTAGAATGTTGTTCTAGAGACCTTTTTGAAATACATTCCCCCAAATATTATGTTCCAATTTGTGCAGGGCCAAGCCCTCAAATGACCTAGATTGATTAGACTATGGTATATGAGGAGGAACAAGGATAACACAATAAACCCCACCCGTAGACTGTGATATGCTGTTCTCTGTAACTTATGTTTGTACTCCCACGTAAGTCTACAGATACAGAATCATGGAGACATCAGGTACACAGTAAAAATTGTGGATACAGTAGGCCTACAGTGTGTAGGCCTACACAACCTGCGGCATACTGCTATGCAGTTCTAGGCCTATACATAGCCTATGGCTGTGCTATGATCTAAGGTCCAACAGTTAATGTAGGCCTAACCAAGAATATTAAGCTACCCTAAGTACAGCTTAGCAGCACACCTAGGGGGTAGAAAATCAAGGTAACCGTTTAATACTGACAGTTAATTTTATTACAAAACGACAGGCTATCAATGTACCCTACATGTTCGAAGTGCCCACTCAACTGTCAAGCCGTAAGTGGGTCTTGGACCGGCTTGACCTGTTTCTCTATAGTTCCATATAGTCTAGTCGTGAAAATAAGTAATTAGACACATGAGTTGGGAGGATCGAAAATACTTCTCGATGATCAACGCTGCTCGAATAAAAACAATATAAATCACATCAGGGTACATTGTATCATGTGTTTTCCTATTGCGCAATGTTCAGTGTGTCCACAACACCACTATAGTCTATTATATGGTGAAGCAGGCCTGTTTTGCCAGGTAATTATTGTTACTATAAATACTAGGCCTACAACAGCTACTTACAGCGTCAGCGTTATCTTATCTTTTGATGCGTTATCTAATCTCACAAAGCGTTAGTCAATCTTTGAACAAAATTCAATTCCTGTTAGTCAATCCCAGACATTGCGTTAGTCAATCTTTCCGCGTTTTTTCAAATGTCAAATTTACCAAACTTTCACGTTTTTAAGAAACCCCGCTACTCCCTAAATTTCCCTTACATTCATATAAATACGGTGGGTGCATGGCTAGCCAGAAAATTGTGATGAAATAGCCTACCTCAAAAGAGCAGAAAACTGACTTACCCACTTTCGTTGCATCCATCTTGGATAGGCTAACGCCGGCGTTAGCTAATCCAGTTTCGCCCCAGTGCTTATTACACCTCACCTGACCATAGTTTACAAGCCATGGAGTCAATGCAAGTACACCCTCAAATCAGGTTGACTTGTGCGAAAGTTGGCATCATCGAGCCTATTCAGTTATTCAAGATGGCGACCAAAATTGCCGCTGTCTCATAGAATTTTAGACCTAGGAATTAGCTTTTTTTTAACTTATCTTTTATGTGCTCTATGATGTCATTATCATACTAATTGTATGTAACAACATGTCATATTGTAATTATTCTGTCGTGATTATCGTCATCATTCGTTTAATCTCAATCTGAGAAACTTCACGACACTTCACAGGATCTGACACTTCACATCTGCACATATTAAGCGTAATATCACTTGGGATTATTATTTTATGTTTAGGCATCGTTTTATTTTTTAATCTAGGGGGTCCCTTTCTGTCGTCTGTGTTATTGGAACGACCCAAAGACAATTGTCAGAGCTGCTTTGTCAACTCTTTGAGGACTCTTTGTGGTCTGGGATATTTTGATGTGACAATGTCTAGGCCCCTATGTCGTGATTGGTAAGTGTTAACAACTTATACAAGTGAATTGAGATAATCTATCCAGGTAGTATGTTTCGGCTGGGCGACGGCGTCACGAGCTGACGCCAGCCGATGTATTTCAGGGAAATTACAATACGTTTATTTATGGATGTACAAATTACAAGATGTCATAAACAGTCATATCATGCTTATCTCTTTATGGTTAAATGCGTATATATATATTTTTAGTGAGGGTATCGTGCCAAGTTCATCGGTATGCAGCAAACAGAACTGATGAGGTAGTAATATCTTACATTTCTATATTTGAACATAATATTATGATTTTACTAAAAACAATGTAGGGCATATAGGCTCTACAGGTTTTCCCTAAGGTATCTACGCCTTTCGGAAATTCAAATCATAAAGACCAAAATTATTATCAGTAGTGCTAGGTGTATAGTGATCGTCAAGCCGTCTGCCAGCGTCGCAGACAGTGCACCAGCATTGACAGAACATTGCTCAATGCCCTGCGTGTGCTATGAGAGCTATCGTAGCAGATCACGTTGACCAGCAATCACAGTAAGTTGGCCCAGCATTGACTCAATGTGGGGAGTGTGATTGTAAAATGCGAATGATTTCTGACAATTTTTTGAGTTTTTGCGCCCACAAAAAATTGAAGTTGATCTGTGGCGGCCATTTTGAATTTCAGTTGAACTTTGAAAAAATCACCTGCACACTTCATATCGTAGCGAATGCCAGCCATTGTGATGGTGCCTCATCTGGGTCGAGACCCCGCTACGGGTGCCAGTGGCCGAGACCACCCATCATTAGCGCTCGTGAATCGACCGATCGTGCCTTGCAAAAATAGGGGGTTTTTTGGCTTGGTTAAAGAAATTATCAGGACGCGGCTCGGCCATGGTTAAGTCGTGTATGCCTGTTGCTTCTTCCTCATTGAGGAGGGTGGTGAGGGTGAGAAATTGTTCCAGCTGTTGTTTTAATCCCATGGAGTTAAATACGTCCTCTACCTGGCGGGTCCATAAACGGACTTTCTCGTGGTCCTAGGGTCTGAAAGATATTTTCAGGGCGACCTGGAGGAGGTGTCGCTGGTGTGATATTAGCTGTGGATATTCTGGCAACGGCTTTACGACACAAAACGTCAGTATCAGCTAATAAACCTCTTACTCTCGTATTCACTATATCCACTTGGTGTAAATCAGCACACACTAAAACAACTACCATCTGATCGGTCGGTGTATTTGCCTATTTTTTGTTCAAGTTTGTCAGTGGCGTATTGAATAGACGCTGCTTTCAAGTCAGCTTGGTCAAGTGTAGCGGCTAAATTGTTTTTAGCGCCGGTAACATGTCCCTGTGGGGAAGCCAGTGACGCAAGTGCACGTTGCATTTCTTTAGTGTCGCCGTCAGACGGTTTTGGTGGCCACGTTGCCATATTGAAGCTCCTGCGTTTGTCGGACGAAATTCAAACTCTTAATATATTAATATATGGTCAAATTTCGCCCTCATGGTCACCATTTGATGGAATGTACTGGGGTATTGCGGTATGATCCTTGGACAGCACAGGATGTATGACGATCTCTAAGACATTGATGTGCCAAATCGATCACAAAAACTTTACCATCTCCCTCTTTGTGAAAAAATCTGTCCCAAGTATAGGGCACATGACATCAGCTATTATCATGCTGTGGCAGCATTGGCGTCCCATGATCACAAACTTGTTGATGCGAGTACCAAAAGTGTTTATCAGACTGCCATTTGCGGCATGTAAGTGACGTTGTTCAGCTTCATGAGCTTGGCGATCTTCAGGGGTTGGGAGGACCACAGAGACGACTGACCCTGAATCAATCATATAGCCAGCGACATACAGTAAGCGTTTTGAGTTCCAGCACTCTCTAGTGCTACCTCAAGGCCCACTGGTTCGACCTGTGGTGTATCACAAGGGTCAGTTTTATGATTGACCTATCTTGTTCACAATATACAGCTGTTGAACTAGGTAAAATCATCCGAAAATATGGACTTGTATATCATATGTATGCAGACACATAACAATTTGCTTCAACACACCAAACACAGCATGTGTCATCGCTAAACTGGAGAAGTGTGTGACTGAAATTGATAATTGGATGGTAAACTGAACGGCAAAAAAACAGACTTTGTCATCACCGGTTCAACATCTCTTCTGATAAAGCTTAACATCACCACGATAAAAAATAGTGATTCAACAGTCTCGACAAGCCAGCATGTATTTTAAAAAATCTGGGTATGATTGGAAAGATAGTCAAATTTCCGACACCACGTGCTACAGAACAACTTGTTCATTCTTTTGTGACCTCCAGACTGGACAATTGTAAATTCGTTGCTTTTTGTTTTACCAAACAAACTATTCACTGTCTACAACTTCTTCAGCATAGAGCAGCATGGCTCAGCACACATACCAAGAAACATGACCACATCACCCATTTCCTGAGATCTCTTCACTGGCTACCAGTTAGATTACGGATCATTTTCAAAATCCTGTTTCTGGTATATAAATCCCTTCATGGATGGCACCAGCGTACCTCTAAGAACTTATAAAACCGTATGCCCCTCAAGTCTAACTCACGGTCGAGGATGAAGAACCGATCGAACCTTTTATAAGGCTGGTCCCACATTATGGAACAAGCTGCCAACTCATATCACTTCAAGTCCTACACTGGGCTCTGAGTTTAAAAAAGAAACTGAAAACCCATATTTCTAAACATGCCTTACCCTTATTTTAAAACTTTTAATATTTTTTTAGACTGTAAAGCGCACTGAGCAGACCCACGGACTGGAACTGCGCTAAATGAGAACATATTATTATATCCCCCCCCCCTCCCCCTGCCTGTAGACAGAGGTGGGGAAATGTTGGTTTACCTTTGTCTGCTTAGTGAGTGTCCTTTCTATCCTTTCTGTCCATCCAGCGGTTTCTATCGTACAGGCGAAGCGAGGCCGCCCCATCAAACACGAGACATTGACCCAATGCTGGGCTGAGCCAACATATTAGCCCAGAATTGGGTTACCGTGTCGTGTGCTGAATGTGGGCAAGCGTCACAGATGGTGAGCCAACATTAAGCCAGCTTTGTTTCAAAGCATCGTGCTGGTATAGTCTATGCTACACAAGCCCACATGCCCACAAGCCGAACATTTAACAGACATTGGAACGGTATCAGCTTGTACTCTGTTGACACACCACTGCCAACAGAAAGCACTGTCCAGTGTTAAATGATTGATGGCCCGAGTCGGCGGCAGTGGACCAGCGTTGAACCGGCATTGGGTTGACGTGTCGTGTTTGCTGGGCATAGTGTGTTAGGCGACTTAGCCGCTGATACGGGTCCACTTAGCTATCCAGCACACACTGGGTATTCCCACAATGCTGTTTCAATGTTGGCACACCTTCTTTGACGCTGGCCCAACATTGAAACAAGTGAGGTATAATAAGCGCTGAAGTGGGTGGTCACTTACAGGGTGTGTGACAATGCCTTCCCGACTGAAAATTTAATCAGTGTTTAATTGTATGTAATGTTGTGACAAAGGTTTGTCCATGGGCTGGATGGGGTGAAAAAAACTAGCTGGTCGGGTTTTTTATAGGGGAGGGAGTGGTTGGTGTCCAGACCCGACCGCCTGGGGGCAGCTGAACACTTTCTTAATGACGTCGATAGACGTCAGGGGGTCAAACGTTCCAGTTCTGATGGGATCAAATCTTACAGATCTACGTATGTCACAGGCCCTTGGTCTATTATGGGGCTACCATTTGATTTTATTGGGGAGGGGCATGATTATTATGTTGATTTATCTCTGTCTGCTCAGTGTGTCTGTCACATTCTGTCCGTCCGTCCGGCGGTTTCTATTGTGCAGGCGGAGGCCGCCCACACGAGACGTTGACTCAATGCTGGGCCAAATATTGGCCCACTGTCTACGCCGCCGAGCACATGTTGCTAGGAATGTGATGTAAAATTTAAAAAAAATTACCAAACTAATTTTTTGAGTTTTTGCGCCCCCAAAAAATTGAAGTTGGTCCGTGGCGGCCATTTTGACTTTCAGTAGAACCTTGAAAATGCCACCTGCACATCTCCATATGGTGAAGAATGTGATAGTAAAATTTGAATAATTTCTAACTTTAAGTTTTTGATTTTTTGCGCCCACAAAATTTTTTGGGGTTGACCTCTGGCGGCCATTTGAAATTTTGGTAGCATCTTTAAAAAATCACTCGCACATCCCCATGTTGCTAGGAATGTCATGTTAAAATTTCAAAAAAAACTAACCAGTGGTTTTTGAGTTTTTGCGCCCACAAGAAAACCTGACGCTGGACGTCGGACAGAATCCTGCCGCGACTAAAATCCCCCTTCCCCTATGGACGGGGGATAAAAATGGCCACCATGAATTCTCAGTCAAATTGCACTACATGTTTACATGGCCAATATACAACATTACTTATTGGTAGTCATAGTTCTTCTACAGATTATCAGGTTCGATATCAGGTGAAAAATATTTATTTTTGTGACTGAAAAAAAACCCCTTTTCTGATAAAATAGAAAAAGTGTGGCACCTGACGTCTATCCTCTTGTTAATTCTGTGGGAAACAGGAAACTCCCTTGGCATCAATTGATGACGTCATCGCGGATTTCCATGGTTTAAATTTCTAAATATATAGCCACTGTACGACTGTGTCCCTGTGTCCACTGTGCCCAGGTCTCCCCTATTCTGTTGACATTCCACTTCCACTCCTTTTTCTTTCACTACTTCTCCAACTGTATTCTCTTATTACATTGACACTCCCTTCTCATTCCACTCCCCTCCCCCCTGAATCATTCTTCCCGATGGGTCAAATAATATGATGCAGATTCAGAAATAACAGTCGGAAACAAATGAAAGCCAAGTGAAAGGGTTAAAATACTATTTTCACTCAACATAAAAAAAATTGTGTCCTACATGTATGCATTTTCTTTTAATGTCATTTTCTAAAACAGAAGTCGTCATTTAGTGTTAAAATGGTGTGTATGCATCTGTGTGTACACAGGTTGTATGTGTACACAAAACAATATGAAACACAAAAAAAAGGTATTTTTATAGGGGATGAAAATGTGCGACCATTACGACCGATCATATATATATTGTTTTATTTTTACAATTTGACTGTATAGAATAGCAGAATCAATGTTGGATCCAGTCTGTATCTATATTTATAAAGTTTTATGAAAATTGGAGATTCAACCTACAAATCAGTGAAAAGTTATGATCACAAAACATTGTGATACACGAAAGTGATCTTAACATAGGACACCAATGGTCGTAACATTGAAAATCAATACTAGAAAGGACATCAAAAATTTTGATTTAATCGAGCTGTTAACATGCCTAAGTAAATAGGTTAAAATTTGGTTTAAAAAACAAACCCAAATGTACAACTTGTTCGACACTCCTATCAGTGTCTATTGAGAATCACCCACATATAACAAAACCAAAACAAATGAAGCCTAAATCTTGATTAGTACCAAGCGGCAAGACCAAGTTAGATGTATCACAAAAGGTCAGTTTGATGTTTTTTTCAAGATTTATGTGAATTTGTGAGACACTGAAATAAAATAAATATTTTTCTGTGTTTGTTTGTTCTTTTTCTTCACTATTTCTGGTAGAAATAAAGCCATAATTGTAGAATTAAAATCATAATTTGTTTTGTATGGCATTTTTATCACCTTTTCCGGAGGTTCCCATCATAAGATTTCTCACAATTACGAAAAAGAATAAATGTTTTTACACAGGTGTCATTTGTTAAATTTTTGTAAAAAAATGCAAAAATTGAAAATAGACTATGTCCAATGCTCATCATTAAGGCTGTTTGGACAGAACAATGTGGGAATCTCTAAGAATTAAGATACCCGGGGAAGGCCGCACTGGTTTGGACAATTTTAAATTTATTTAATGTAGACCTATACATCACATAAATTTTAAAATTGACCAATAAAATTATGCTGACCATTTTGTCGTAACCGCCCACATGATAAAAGAAATATTTGACCATATTCCACAGTTTTCACTGAGCAAAAAAAATGCTGTGCTAGATCAAAATCTGAGCTAAATTATGAATAGGTCCAAAAGTTGTGACCTCAAATGTTGCAAATGGCAGGAGGGATACAGAATCCAAAACATCACCCAGACACTTTTGAAGCAGCTGAAAAAAACTACTGAAATGAACGTTCCTGAGAGTTTTTGTTTTTAGATGCATCAGGGCACCCAACGTGTGCCCCGCAATACAGTAACAGTAGCAAATATACCACATATGCGCATAACAATCAGAAATTTGGGCATAGCCTCCAGCCTCCTGTCTTTTTTTTCCACGAGGGGGTCCCTGGAAAAGGTGACAAAAGTGCCATTCCAAACAAATAATGTTTTTAATTCTACAATGATGGCTTCATTTCTACCATTAATATTGAACAAAAAGAACAAACAATTTTATTGCAGTGTCTCACAAATTCACAGAAATCGTGAAAAAAACATGAAAAAAACATCAAAATCACTTTTTGTGATGTAGTCTACCTACTATTTATAGTATATGACACAAACTGGAGTGCATGCTTTTCGTCGATTTCGATTTCAAGAAATTATATTCAATATATCAGAAGTTAGACTATTTGACATGTAATTAAATTCCAGAATTGGTGTAATGGGTTTATAGAGGGACGTCATATTTTCAATTTACTACATGTCAAATGGTCTAACTCTCTGGGTTTTACTAAATTAAAGAGCAGTGCAAAATGTATAAGTTTATTATCTGAAGACATACTCACTTTTGATATAGAAAGACTGTTGCAAATATTTTTAACACTTTTTTTACTACTGTGGCAGCTAGTCTCGTTGGCAAACTACCAAACATAACTGGTGGTTATGCTGGGAATTTTGTCTATAAATATTACCAGGATAAAGGTGCTAAACTGTCGGAGAGGAAGACATTCTAAAATCTTTGCTTAGCTTGAATGTTGGTAAAGCTACTGGTCTGGATGGGCTGTCAGCTAGGTTTCTCAAGGATGGGGCAAATCAAATATCTAGTGCAATAGCACATATTATAAAATTATCTTTATATTCAGGCCGTATACCCGATGATATGAAAACAGCAAGGGTTGTTCCTCTTTATAAGAACAATTCAAAGTCAGAACCTGGAAATTACAGGCCTGTTTCTATTTTAACTGTCATGTCATAAATTCTAGAAAAAACTGTACATAAACAGTTAGAAAATTATTTGAGATCTGAAAAATTACTGTATGATTATCAATCAGGTTTTAAGAATTCTTATTCCACCGATTCTTGCTTAACACAACTGACAGACCAAATCAGATTTGATATGGATAAAGGAAACTATACTGGCATGGTTATGATCGACCTTCAAAAAGCTTTTGATAATGTCTATCATGACATATTGTTAAATAAACTATAAGCTATTGGTTTAGATGATGTTTCAACATCTTGGTTCTCATCATATTTAAAAAATAGATTTCAGAAGACTGAAGTTGATGGTATTTTTTCTGATCCCATGGAGGTTCCCTGCGGAGTACCGCAGGGATCCATCTTTGGACCATTACTATTCCTAATTTATGTAAACGATATGGAGGCAGCTGTATCATGCAGATTAATTCTTTATGCTGATGATTCAGCATTATTGGTCTCAGGTACATCGGTTTCTGTCATAGAGGAAACTCTTGGACATAAACGGACTTTCGTAAGTGAATGGCTAGTGGATAATAAGCTATCCATTCACTTAGGAAAGACTGAAAGTATTCTTTTCGGTTCAAATAAGAAAATACGCAAACAGTCCACCATGAAAATTATATGTGGAGACAATGAAGTTACTGCCAAAGATAATGTGAAATACCTGGGAGTTAGCCTAGACCAGTCACTGGGAGGGAAATATATAGCAGAAAGTATTTTAAAAAAGGGAAACTCTAGACTCAAATTTCTATGGAGATAGGCTAAATATTTGAATAGAAATTCTAGGAAACTTTTGGCTACATCTTTAATTTTATGTCATTTTGATTATGCCTGCTCCGCATGGTTTGAGGGTCTCCAGGTCAACTTACAAAAGAAACTACAAATTTTACAAAACAAAACTATGAGATTTGTTCTAGGCTACCCCCCTAGGTCTCACATCGGCATAGAAGAGTTTACTTTGTTGCACTGGATCCCAATATGTATCGAATTGTCCATGGAAATGCCCCTCAATATCTAAAGCGGGACATTTCCATGGTCAATGATCAACATTCTTTTTTCACCAGAAATAGCTTTCTATCGGTTGTTTTACCCCACCTAAAATCATCGGGGAAAAGACATCTAGATTCTCAGCCAGTAAGATATGGAATGCGCTCCCGTTTCTCTGAGATCAGCTGAAGACTTACTTTCGTTTAAATGAAATGAAATGAATCGGGCTTTAGGCCACCTTTGTGCACATATAGGCTAAACTGGGCCAGGAGAACCTCCTGAGGATGGTGAGATGATTGAGATGACACTGTCCTCCAGACACAGGATTCGAAATTCGAACCCTGGCGGTCTGAGGCCGAGCACGCTACCTCTCGGTCACGGAGGCTCCCCACAATACTAACTTTCACACGTGGATGGGGAAGAAACATTTTTGTTTCTTACAAACTGCCGAGACCGGGAACCGAACCCCGAACTCTGGCGTGAAAGGCAGCGGTGCTAACCACTACCCTAGGGCCCCCGCCCTACTTTCGTTTAAGAAAGGAGTCAATAAGCATCTCAGAGAGGAGCTGATTACTGAAGCTCGGAGTGATTTTCATTTCTACTAATAATATTTACAATCATACAGCCTTACAAATATAGGCGGGTATGTTTGCCGATTTATGTGCTCTAGAGATTATAAGGCCATTTTATTCAGCTCATTTTTTACAATGTGTTTAATTAATTTATAACAAGCAGAGTCTGTAAATTGCTCCAGAAACCCTTGTAAATAATAAGGGTTCTATTGTGTATATTATCATCAATAAAATATATTTCATCATATGACCTATTTATAAACTTTCATAATCATTTCATATTTCATCTAGTCGAGGCAGTTTCTGCCTGTATTTCTTGTGAAAATGCTATGACTTTCCTAGTCACCAGTTTATCTGTGATAACTAATGTATTTATTGAAAGTATAAAATAACTTGCTCTTGTCGCCGCCACTCTGGAACAGCATATAGGGACCACTGCGGAATCAAGTGACCTGCACCAGGATACTTTTCAGTGTTTATATCCCTGGCGTTCCAGAATGGTGGTCACATTGTATTTTGAATACATAATGTATTTATCATACTGATTGTTAACCCTATTTTTATGTGAATGCTGAATAAATCTATCTATCTATAATAACTTATGCAATTCTGCATATAACTTTAAGAAATTTTTCCCGATGTTATTAGGACATGACTTGGAAATGTCCTGTACAAAATTTCATGAAAATCGGTTGATAATCGACGGGGAAATCGAAGAAAAGCATGCGCTCCAGATAATTGTGTCCAGGGATCGACACTAACTGAGTTCAGGAGGTAGCCCAAAGGGCCAGTAACTTCAGATAATTACTGGCCCTTAGCCTCGTCTTTCTAGTCCTTAGTGTACACTGTATCAAAGAGGCGTGATTCTTTCATTGGCCCCCAGGGCCAGTATCTCAGGTAATTAACTGGCCCTCAGTGATTTTTACTGTCCACGGACCAACGGGCCAGTGTTAGTGTCGATCCCTGGTGTCATAGACTATACTCCCCGTCAAATTAAAAATGATCAACCAGGATCGCATGATATTCGGCGATTTCTCTGTCGATTCTAAACCGATTTCCTTTAAATTTTGCAAAGGCCATTTTCTATTCAAATCCTAGCAGCCCTGAAAATTCCATAAAATTATATAGCGTACCGGTATTTTAAAAGTCAGACCATTTGAAATGTGGTAAATTGAAATTACGACGTCCCTCTATAACCCCAATAAACTAATACTAGAATTTTATTACATGGCAAATGGTCTAACTTTTGAAATAATGAATATAATTTTGCGAATTTTTTACCGCTGTTAGGATTTTAAAAGAAAATAGCCTTTGCAAATTTTAATGAATTCGGTTAAAAATTGAAGGAGAAATCGCCAAAAATCATGCGATCCTGGTTCGAGCATGCTTTTGTGGAAGGCAGTGGCTAATCGTACCGGATTCTTCATAATGTAACTCTATGGGCAGCCTTGTTCACGAAATGACTGGTTCCCATTGACTCCCATTATAACTTTCCCGTACGAATAGCCAACCCCCACCCACAGCCCCCCACCCCCCCCCCCCCCCCCGGATGATAATGAAGGTTTCCGTCATTCAAGGTTTCCGTCATTCAGTATGGGTGAAAAAAGGTGATAACTGAATGACTGAGGGGTACAAGGTCTCACCCAACTAATTATATTGGAATGTATTCAGTAAAAGTTTGGTTTTGGACTATTTTGATATAATTTTTGCCAGATCCCCCTAATTATCATGGTCAGGAAGGCAACAATTATTCATGGAAAAGTTTTATGTGGCTTGTTTCCTCACAACTTTGAGTTTAGAATTCACAGAAAACACAGAAGAAATACAAAGTGGCGTAATAATATGAGGGACCAAATCACAACCTCTCTCTAAACCATGAGAGTCACTGACAATGGCCTTTTCCCACATTTTGGAAGGAAATAATGAACTTCGGCTGCAAAAAAAAAAAGGAAGGCGGTAAACAACCATTTTAATTTTTTTTTTTTTGAATTCACACATTATAAAGTTTTCATGGATAAATATGGTTAGTAGATTAGCGGTCTGTGGCATCTAGTGTGTGGGCGATCAAAATCTGAGCTAAATTATAAAAACGTCCAAAAGATGGCATCTCAATATGGCCAATGGTTATGGGGGTAACAGAATCCAAAACATCACCCAGACACTGGGCAGCTGAAGAAAACTAGTGAGGTGTTGCCGCTGTTGCGATTTTTGTTTTTAGATACACCAGGACATACAGAAACAGTAGCAAATACAACATATATATGCACATAACAATCAGAAATTTGGGCATAGCCTCCGGCATCCGTTTTTTTTTGTTGTTGTTTTTTTCCACGAGGGAGTCAAGGAAGAACATAACTTTTGATAGATTATCATCCTTATAGCCATGAAACTTCCATTTTTACCCTCGGTGCGCCCCATGAGGAAGTGCAGGGTAGGCAAACAAAACTTTACCAAGGTTTTACCCTGGGTAAACTAGTGCACCCTTCCCCAGGTTTCTCATCTCTTTGAGATTCCCACATCGCTCTGTCCAAACGGAGGGCAGTGGACATAGTCTAAGACTAATTTCATTTTTTGCATTTTTTTAGAAAAATTAAAAAAATGGCACCTGCGTAGAAAAAATTATCAGAAGGGGCCACAGCATGCCTGTTCCACTTACCTATTCAAGCATTTGTTGCAGCTATCATGAAATTAAAGGCGAGAGCTGGCATCATTTTTCGTAATTGCGAGAAATCTAATGATGGGAACCTCCAGAACAGGTGATAAAATTAAAAGTGCCATTCAAAACAAATAACTCTTTTAATTCTACGATGATGGCTTCATTTCTAGCAGTAATAGTGAGCAAAAAGAACAAACAAACAAAGAAAAATATGTCTTTTATTGCAGTGTATCACAAATTCACATAAATCCTGAAAAAACACGAAAAAAACACCAAAATGACGTCTTCGGACCGGTCTTTATGACTACCAAAAACAACCGATAACAACAAAACTACCGAAAACAACCGAAAACAACCTGAAAATACTGAAAACAACTTCATTTTTTCATCTTAGACTGTGTGTATAGTTCCCCAATACATATGTGCAAATATATAATACTATTTTATACCTTTAATAGGCTGTATATAGCCTAAATATGTTGTTTTCGATGATTTTGCCGTTGTTTTCGGTATTCATACCTAACAAAGTCAAAGGTAGGCTATATAGCCTAGTCTGTGGAGTGTGAGCACTGAGTTCGGTTCTTGATGTGGCAGCTCCGAGTAAAAAGCAACTGGACTAAAGGCGGGATTGGATCGATCGATAATTATCAGAAGGCCCGGGCAGCCTGCATGCGAGCTAGTTAATCCAAACAAACAAACAAACCAGTAATGGAGATGGGCGATAAAACTGGATCATGTTAAACACTGAATGACGGAGTCGGAGAGGTGCAAAACTCTTTCGGCTTTCCGCCTTAAAATATAGTCAGAAACACTTACGTAGTCTTAGACTTTACTGCTTTGCATTGAAATTAAACTTTGGTGAGTGATTGGAACATGTTCGCCACACCTAGATTAGATTAGATTCAATACAGCTGGCTTCTTTTCACACTTTTGCTCTACTATCCTGGCTGGATTGGCTCTGGCTCCTGCCTCAACTGACTGAAGAAAACAAAAACAAACTTATCACGTGGGAAAGTACCGTCATGTGACATGTGGTTGAATTCGTTACGTGTGGGTGATTGTAAATATTATGTCTTAAACTAAAAACTTGAAATTAATGATTGCACCAAGGAAATTGAGACTTGTATGGCCTGGTTCACATCATAGAATACCGTCCATCATAGCATAGTGTAGAACAAATGTTAAGAAACAAGTGCGAGGACAGAGCAAAGACATGTAGGCCTACTTTTTGTTTGGATCTATGGTATGGATGATGAGATACACTTTCTCATTGAATGTGAAAAATATTAAAATTTAAGAAAACATAAATTAATTTGAAATGGACACTGTCCAGAGAGCCCACGGCCAAATCAATCCGGGCATCATTCAATTACTAGGACTAGAGTCTAGGGCATGTAGGGGAAGGGGTGGAGCTTTTGAGCTCGGCAAATTTAGTAGCCCCATTTCACTTCCTGTCTGCAATAGGCCTACTTTATTTATTTCACACTCTGCCTCAAGCAGAATATTTATTTCGCTTAAAAAAAAATATCTGTCTACAAAGTTGATCTCGTCCCTATCTCAATATTTTTTTATTGATGAAGATTTCATGGCGGCCATTTTTAATTTCGCATGGTAGGCCTATTATGATGTCAAGAATGTTCTCATGTGTTTGATTATATTCCTTGATACCGAAACATGTGCTTTGGTGAAAATATCAAGTAGACCTAGCCTATAGATCTCAAATATTGAGGAAGATATGATAACTCTAATGATTAATTGGCGGCCATTTTTAATTTTGAATTATAATGATGTAAAGTTTTGGTGTGTTTTATTGTATTTCTTAATACCGAAAACATATATCTTTGAATTTGTACTCCAGCAGTAGGCCTACCTCCTATTTGGCTGGTGGACTTAGTCAACCAGTTGACTCTTGAACGCTGCCACAGTTTTTGATTCTATGGCAGCTGCCGGAAGAGAATTCCAATCAGGGATAGTTCGATGCCAAAAATAATTTTGTCCCAGTGTGGTGTTAGCTCTAAGATGTTTATAGGCCTGATTGTGCCCATCACGTGTTCTTATGTCCGCTGGGATTAAACGGTCATTGATAGGAATTTCGACTAGCTCATTTAAAATTTTAAACATGCTTAACGTTACAAGTCTAGAATTTTTACGTCTTGTTTTCAAGTCAATCCAGCCCAGGTTCTGAATGAGAGATGTAACACTGGCTTTTTGTCTATAATTTTGAGTGACAAATCTTGCTGCTGATCTTTCAATTTTTTTCTAATTTATCAATATATTTTTGTTTAAAGGGGTCAATGGTCAAAGGCCTTACTAAAACATCTGTTTGTGTTTTGCTTTCAAATTTTTGAATAAATTTATCAGTTGTAATCAAAAGCTGGCTTTCGCATGAGTGTTTTGATCAAAAGCCATGCTGTACAGGTGTTAAAATTTTGTTTGCCGAAAAATGGGACATAATTTGTTTACAAATGATGTGTTCGAGTAATTTGGCACAAACACATGTGAGGGATATTGGCCTGTAGTTTGCCGGAGAGTGTCGATCCCCTTTTTTGAAGACTGGGGCAACATTAGCCTCTACCCAGTCATCTCAAATATTGAGAAAGATATTTTAAATCTTAAAAAAGTCCCTCAAGAAGGGAAGCCCGCATAATGCATCCACATAGATAGGCATGCTAGAGATGCATGATCAAAAGATAAAAATTATCAACCACAACAATACCGTAGATCTACCCTACAGTTGGCTATTAATGCACAGTGTAGATGTATCACTGTATAGGGGGCTACATAACGGTGAACAATTTTTGTATTTACAAAATAATAATTATTAGATCTAGACTACCTGACATATTAAAATGTGTGACATATCTATGTTATTTGGCCTAGATTATAGTGTAGGCTTACTTTCTGTTGAGAGAATAGTTTAAATTAACCTACTTTATAATATAGTTCATGGTAGGCTACATGAATATTTGAATTTATGGATAAGGGGCCTAACTATAGGATTATTCTTTGTGTTTTTCTTATAGGTCGAATTTCAATAATCAATATTCTACCTGATGTAGACTATACATGGGCGTGCATACGGGGAGGGTCAAAGGGGTCCTGACCCCCCCCCCCACCCCTCCCTTAATCTGCAGATTTTTAAGAACTTCCAGGGATTTCCGGGTGATTTCCCCACAGAACCCCCATATTTTTCCAAATGTCACCTCTTGACTCCCCCCCCCCCCCCCTTGACGGAACGCCTGATAGATGTAGGACCTTCAGCCTAGGCCAGGGCCTCAGTAGCCTATATAGAATCTTCATATTGAAGCATCTGGAGTTTTTCGAGCTCCAACAGCCTGTGATTTTTTTTAAGTTTTAAAAAGTTATTTCAGGTTTTTCAGGGATGTAGGTTTTAGTCTAATTTTGCAGTGTTTTTTTCCAGAGTTCCGTTTTTCTAGAACAAAGTTCGAAAAAATGACATTTTTTTAATTATCAGTTTTTGCACTACAGCCGGCACAGGGGTCCACAGACTTTTCGCCCCATAGTCAGTTTGCACTATTATTTAGTGAGACGTTTCGCCCGTAACTGATACTTAGGAAAGACGTTTCGCCCCCACCCTATACATAGGAAAGACGTTTCGCCCTTGTGTTCATATTTTAGAAAGACGTTTCGCACCCTAACCATATTTCAGAAAGACGTTTCGCACCCAAACCATATTTCTGAAAGACGTTTCTCACCCAAACCATATTCTAGAAAGACGTTTCGCACCGATTTCATAATTTGGAATGACGTTTCGCCCCCTAATCAGAAAAACTTTCGCCCCCTAGTCATAATTTGGAAAGACGTTTCGCCCCCTAATCATAAATCAGCATGATATTTGTCAAGATTGCTGCCCCCATTAATTGGGCCTTGAGAAGTTATGTGAGCTTCGCACAAGTGAGAGATGTCCTAATAGGCCTACACTTAAAAGCCTAGGTATACATATATGGGTGGGGGATGGATTGATCGTGTCGCTGACATGAAGTGTTACGTTCCACCACCTTCCAACAACAAGATGACTAGTGGCGCGCTTGGCTGAAAGCGCACTCGATTCGCGGCGTAGGCTGATCAGAACGAGGCTTGGCAGGCCCTGGCCACTTGTCAGAGGTCGGGGAAGCTGAGCAGTCCCGAACGGTGAGATGCTAACCCCACACATCCACACACATATACTCTCATACAACAGAAAAGCAGATAGGCCCCTACAGTTACTTTATAATTGCCACTCGAGATCAGGAGCAAACTGAAATTATTCACATAAATATAAATAGTATAACAAACAAGAACGCCAAATTAATACACTATATCGCAATGAGCATCACCCACAATTTGTAACGATAAATGAGAGTAGATCAAATCAGGAAACAACATAAAATAAGGATTCCTAATTATCATATAATAAGGTAGGGAATGACAGAGACTATCCAGGCCGAGGGGTAGGAGGAGATGTGGCAATCTTAATACGACAGGACATAAAATTTAATCAATTAGACACATGAGAATTTGATGAAAAACTGAGAACGGGGGCGAGACGTCTTCTCTAGGGTGCGCAACGTCCTATAACAACGGGGGCGAAACGACTTGCCTAGGGTGCGAAACGTTTTATAAGAATGGGGGCGAAACGTCTCACATGGAGGGTCGAAATGGCCTAATTTAGAAAGGGGGCGATACGTCTTTCTAGGGGCGAAACGTCTCAATGGGGGGGGGGGCGAAACGTCTCACATAGGGGGTAGAAATGTCTCACATAGGCCCGGGGGCGAAACGTCTTCCGTGGGTGCGAAACGTCTTACAAGGGGGGGGGGCGTCTTGAACTGGGGCAAATCGTCACGGCGACGGGGGCGAAAGCATGGAAGGCTTGGAGACATCCACGTCCTCCCTATATCACGCTTGCGTGCCGACAAGGGTGACGGGGAGCCAAAAATAAATTCGGTCTTAACCCGTTGAAAACGAGAATATTATGCTACTGCTCTGTTTATGAAACGAGATTATTTCATGACGTCATAGTTATCTCATGCAATCAGACCCGGAGATCTCCAAGCTTCGTATCTGATATAGTCTACCTAAATCACGGAGATCTCCGGGGCTCGTCACAAATGAGTTAAACAATCTATAATAATAACATATTTGACACCTACATGAATTCTCCATTTCTGTATATACTGGTCTAGTATTCTTTGCTTAATATTTACATTTAGCCAGGTTTTTTCACTCATCTCTTGTCTGATCCATATATTACAGAAACCAGTATCATTCCAAAGCTTCTCTAAGTACAGCAACCAAGATGAAGAAAAGTGTCCTTCGTGATGAAGGTACGTGATACAAACACTTATAAAATTTACAATTTAATTTGAAACTAAAAGAATCTAGCAATTTATTCCAATACCTCAGCATTTGAATTTTCATTTCTAAAATCATAGGACCTCTGCCCAATTTTCCCAGTACCATACAGGCTGGGGGTTGAGGTTTTTAGATGTAGAACATATTTACAATAAAGTATATGTAGCCGGGTGTGTGTATGACGGACTGGAGTGATTACTACTCTGGCCAACGAGTCGACTCTTTGGCTAGATGCGTAGCGCTCAGGCATCACGATGCAATTGCCAGGGTTGGTGGTTTGGTCCCCGGGCTGGGCAGCCTTCAACACTGTTACAATGGCGCCCAATAACGGTTCTCCTTACCAGTAATGCAGTACCAATAGCCTAGGCCTGACCCCGGTACAGAACACTGGGGATAGGGTTGCAGTAAAAGGCAGGCAGGAGAAGTTAACCCACGAGTGTGTTGAAGGCTGCTCGGGGACAAGCAGATATTTGAGAGGGGAGTATGTAGCCGTGTGTGTGTATGACCATTGACGTGTTACCCAGTCAACACGTGATATCACGCCAGTATCACAGTGACATCACACATAACTCACACGTATGATGACTTAATAGTGATATCATAGTGATGTCAACTGAGTGAGACATCACAGAGTGAGCATCATCCTGTGACAACACTGTGACCTCATGGTGATGTGATCATCTTGTGTATCTGTGACATCATACTGTGACAACACTATGACCTCATTGTGATGTAGTCAACTCGTGTCACTGTGACTTCACAAACAACTCATACATGTGATGTCATAATTTCGATATCATAGAGACATCATAATAACATCACATGGTGAGCATCGTTCTGTGACAACACTGTGACCTCATGGTGATGTGGTCATATTCATATATCTGTGACATCACAATGTGACAACACTGTGACCTCATAGTGATGTGGTTATCTTGTGTATCTATGACATCATACTATGACCACACTGTGACCTCATGGTGATGTGGTAAACATTTGTCACTGTGACTGAGCAAACATCTCACACATGTGATGTCATAATTTGATTTCATGAGGACATCATAGTGACCTCATCAGGTGAGCATCGTCATATGACAGCACTGTGACCTCATGGTGATAAGGTCACCTCGAGTACATGTGACATCATACTGTGATAACACTGTGACCTCAATGTGATGTGCTCAACTTGTATCATTGTGACCTCACAAAAATCTCACTCTAGTGATGTCATAATTTTGATATCATAATGATCTCACATGGTGAGCATCGTCCCGTGACAATACTGTGACCTCATTATGATGTGTTTATCTTGTGTATCTGTGACATCACACTGTAATGACACTGTGACCTCATGGTGATGTAGTTATCTCATGTTTCTGTGACATCATACTGTGACAACACTATGACCTCATGGTGATGTGATAAACTCATATCACAGTGACCTCACAAACAAGTCACACATATGATGTCATAATCCCGATACCATAGAGACATCATAATTACCTCACATGGTGAACATCATTTTGTGACAACACTGTAACCTCATGGTGATGTGGTCATTTCATGCATCTGTGACATCACACTGTGACAACACTGTGACCTCATGGTGATGTAGTCATTTCGTGCATCTGTGACATCACACTGTGACAACACTGTGACCTCATGGTGATGTAGTCATCTCATGTTTCTGTGACATCATACTGTGACAACACTATGACCTCATGGTGATGTGGTATACTTATATCACAGTGACCTCACACTCAAGTCACTCATGTTATGTCATAATTTTGATATCACAGAGACATCATAATTACCTCACATGGTGAACATCATTCTGTGACAACACTGTGACCTCATAATGATGTGGTCATCTTGTGTCTCTACGACATCATACTATGACAACACTGTCCCCCCACAGTGATGTGGTAGACTTTTGTCACTGTGACCTAACAAACATCTCACACATGTGATGTCATAATTTTGCTATCATGAGGACATCATAATGATCTCACAAGGTGGGCATCGTCTTGTGACAGCATTGTGACCTCATGTTGATGTGGTCATCTCATGTACCTGTGACATAATACTGTGACAACACTGTGACCTCATGGTTATGTGGTAAACATTTGTCACTGTAACCTAACAAACATCTCACACATGTGTAACTGTGACATCATATTGTGACAATAGTGTGACATCATGGTGATGTGCTCAAATTGTATCACTGTGACCTCACACAAATCTCACAATGGTGATGTCATAATGTTGATATCATATTGATCTCACATGGTGAGCATCGTCCTGTGACAACACTGTGACCTCATGATGATGTGGTCATCTCGTATATCTGTGACATAACACTGTGACAATACCATGACCTCATGGTGATGTGGTAAACTCATATCACAGTGACCTCACAAACAAGTCACAAATGTTATGGCATAATTTTGATAGCATAGAGACATCATAATTACCTCACATAGTGAACATTATTCTGTGACAATACTATGACAACACTGTGCCCTCACAGTGATGTGGTAAACTTTTATCACTGTGATCAAACAAACATCTCACAGATGTGAGATGCATAATTTTGATATCACGAGGACATCATAATGACCTCACAAGGTGGGCATCGTCTTGTGACAGCACTGTGATATCATGATGATGTGGTCATCTGGTGTACCTGTGACATCATACTGTGACAACACTGTGACCTCATGATGATGTGGTCATTTTGTGTATCTTTGAAATCATACTGTGACAACACTGTGACCTTATGGTGATGTATTCAACTAGTGTCACTGTGACCTCACACACAACTCACACATGTGATGTCATAATTGGGATATCATAGTGACGTCATAATGACCTCACAGTGTCAACAAATACCTGTGACAACACTGTGTCCTCACTGTGATGTGACCAAATGGTGTGTTCTGCGACATTATTGTCTACATCATACTGTGACAACACAGTGACCTTATGGTGATGGTGTCAACTCGTGCTATCTGTGTGGTGAGGGAAGATTGTAGTGTGTGAGGCTTTAGAAAGAGCAGGATCGAGAAAATACATTTTAAGTATATTTTCATCACTTATTACACTATATGATAATGTTACCAAGATCACAAAGGTAGGTAGATCACACATTTGAACTTATAT
This sequence comes from Flabesymbios commensalis, assembly GCA_964017125.1. NCBI lineage: Eukaryota > Metazoa > Annelida > Polychaeta > Terebellida > Flabelligeridae > Flabesymbios > Flabesymbios commensalis. The sequence goes on from OZ024902.1 coordinate 98,338,741, forward strand.
TTATACAAATAAACTATTAACAGATACATTTATGTACAATTGAAATGCATTGACGATAATTAGGGTTTTAATGCTTTGATATCCTCTGGCTATGGTAAGCCAATCGTGCCATACATGTATACTATTTGTACCCAGTAAGTTGAGGTTTGTTTTTCTAATATGAAGGGATAATTTGTATAATATATAAGCACTATAATGGAGACGTTTGCTACACAATTGGGGGCGAAATAATATAGCTATATTAATTTTTCAATGAAAGTGTACTTTTTTAGTGGTAGGCCTATTTCTCAGAACCATCTGATATGTGTTGACATAAGGCTAAGGCTTATTTCAATATCCAGAGCTCTAAAACTGGTTTTATACCATGTATTATGTGATACTTGATGGCTGTGTGAACTTTCAAGTAGAAAAAAAACAAGTATAAGTGTGTTTTTAACGTTATTCTTATATCCAGAATGCCCTCCATTCGCTGCGTATCTGTAGAAGGCCCCTATGCCAATGTAACATTTTACATCAATTGAATGGTTTTTTTTTATCTCAATGGATACGTCCATGTAAGATCCATGCAGGTAAGGTGACATGTGCACCCTTTCATCCATGGGTCTATTTATTTATTTTTCAATGACAACCCAAGTCACAACATAGCTGAAATAAAATTTGAGCTACACCTTTCCACCGCAAGTCCGAATCTGGTACTAAAAAAATAAAAAAACGTTTGGGGAATATTATTATCTAACATACAAAAAAAACGTTCATGGGACGTTTTTATCTATGTACAGAAATAACGTTCAGGGAATGTTCATGGGAAGTTCTCATCTAACGTACAAAAAATAACTTTTCGAGAATGTTCTTTGGAAGTTCTCATCTAACGTTCATGAAAAACGTTCATGGAATGTTGTTGGAAAGTTTTCAACCAACGTTCGTAACTAACGTTCTGGGAACCAAACAAGAACTCTACACATAAACGTTTCAGAAACATTCAAAGTTACGTTCTCGTAACCTCAAACAAACGTTCTCATAACGTTCTTCAAACGTTCTGGTGTTAGCTAGAAGTACCTTTTTAGTGTAATTCTCATATCCATCTCCGATGTGTGGACCTTTTTCAAATGTCCAGAGCTCTGAAACTGTTCTTTGATATTTTAGTTTTTTCTTTAAACATATCTGTGTTATATCCTAATTCTTATTACCTCACTATTTCAGGTTAAGATAATAAATTCAATTCAAATTTATGCGTAACGAAAATTGCAATGCTCTGGTTTTTTGGGGGGTATGTAGGCGCCCTATGTAATAAAATATAATTTTTTATGTAAAATATATTGCCCATAGTTTTGACTCAAATTATGCAATAATAGTTCACATGTTTTTCTTGTTTCAGGAACCATGTTGAAAAAGTTATATGGTTAGTATCTTTGAAATACATGATCTTGACCTCAATAAATAAATTAAAAAATATACTGATTGTTGCCTGGCCTTACTAATATTATGTTAATATTTTTCTTAGCCTTACTTTCTCCTCAGTCAGGGATCCAGCCGGTGTTTTACAGGTGGGCTGGGGGACAAAATCATTATTTTAAACCGTACAAATGTATTACAAAATTGAATCCTCATACTCAAAACCACCTCCACCCTGGGCCATAACCCGTAGTCCACTTTTACAATGTCAAATTATTTCAAATTCTTTCCGCATTTTTTAGCCCGCCTTTTAATTTTAATTAAAAAAGGTGGGCTATTGCAATTGAAGTTCGGCGTCGTCGGCGTCGGCGTCGGCGTCGGCGTCAGCGTCGGCGTCGGCGTCGGCGTTAACATTTACTTGTGGGCGCGATAACTTGAAAAGTTTTTCATGTTTCCTTCCCAAATTTGTTTTGCATGTTACTAATGACCACTTCTCGGACAAGTTCAATAATGGCTGAAAAAAAATTCAAAATGGCCGACTTATTGCGATTTTTCACCTTTTACGTCGATAATTTGACCTTGTGGGCGCGATAACTTGAAAAGTTTTTCACGTATCCTTTTCAAATTTGTTATTCATGTTACTAATGACCAGTTCTCAGACAAGTTCAATAATGGCCGAAAAAAAAAAAAAAATGGCCGATTAATTGCGATTTTTCACATTTTACGTCAATAATTTGACCTTGTGGGCGCGATAACTTGAAAAGTTTTTCACATATCCTTTTCAAATTTGTTATGCATGTTACTAATGACCAGTTCTCGGACAAGTTCAATAATGGCCGAAAAAAAAAAAAAAAATGACCGATTTATTGCGATTTTTCTCATTTTACGTCAATAATTTGACCCTGTGGGCGCGATAACTTGAAAAGTTTTTCACATATTCTCTTCAAATTTGTTATGTATGTTACTTATAAGTAGTTCTTGGACAAGTTCAATAATGGCTGAAAAAAAAAAAAAATGGCAGATTTATTGTGATTTTTCTCATTTTACGTCAATAATTTGACCTTGTGGGCGCGATAACTTGAAAAGTTTTTCACATATCCTCTTCAAATTTGTTATGCATGTTACTAATAAGTTGTTCTTGGACAAGTTCAATAATTGCTGAAAAAAAATTCAAAATGGATGATTTATTGCGATTTTTCTCATTTTACGTCAATAATTTGACCTTGTAGGCGCGATAACTTCAACATTTTCACAAGTATCCTCTTCAAGTTTGTTATGCATGTTACTAATAAGCAGTTCTTGGACAAGCTCAATAATGGCCGGTAAAAAAATCAAAATGGTCGACTTATTGCGATTTTTCACATTTATTTTACGTCCATAATTTGACCTTGTGGGCGCGATAACTTGAAAAGCGGCTGGTTTTTTATAGATCTGCTTGTAGTCTATGCAAGTATTATATATTATATCATATTATACATGTATCTATCTTATTTAACATACCATTTATATCTTGGGTTGTTATTTACGAGATGACATTCGTCTTTACTTTCTTTATCATAATTCGGCGGCGGGCTATTATCGAGTGTGCTCTTGTTTGTTTTGTTGTGATGTGGATGTCATAGCATTAGGTGAACAACAAAGTGTATGTTTTTGCTGGTAATTACATTTTGGTAATGAATATATATAACCAAAAAATTGGTCAATTTGTTAAGATTTTTAATGTGGTAATGTCCGTATGTTTTTTACTTTTGAATTTTTTTAATGCACATAATGAATGAAAAATTACACAGGTATATTTGTTAAGATTGTTTTGTATGACAATGAATGAAAATATAGAAAATTATGGAAAACGTTCAGAATTTCACATTCATTGAGCTCCGCATCACTCTTACTCTATTATCTTTTTTCAGACGTGAACTCGCTCGCTTTGACCAAGTTAGAAGAACTGGCTCAAAGCCAAACAGTGATTTTAGATGACTTGGCAAGAGTGAAGGCTGTGCTATTGCTAATTAGAACCTTCTTGCCTGAAGATGACGCTGCCCAACTGTTCCGGCCCCGGATTTTCGATGAAAAAACATACTTTTACAACAGAATTTATCAACAAAGCTGGAGACTGATTTGCATTTTCAATAACTTTTGTGAGGATACTATATTTTTCCACTACTTTGCTAATTCCATCTTCGTGTTAGCTTTTAAGCATCAGTCAAATTTTGGCTGTAGCCTTTTAACATCACACTCTTAGCTCTGTAACTCCTTTCGCGTTACATGCAGGTTAGTCATGCCTGATCCCTGCTTGGGTTCTTATTTGACCTTTATATGAACTCTTGTGACCCTGATTTTTCTTTGATTGGCAACTTTTCTTGTTAATGTGATACACAATGTTGGAAGTATCCATATCATGAATACGTGTATTACATACATGTATTTCACCAATAGCTCAGATGAGTTAGAACATGGACAAAATACGAAAAAAATGAGGTCACGGCAGGAAATATTTTGTTTAAAAATGATTGATTACCGATTTTCTCCGTCAAACTTTGACTGACATTACAACCTTATCATTGATGTAAGCAATTTTTATTTTTTCCGCTATAGAAAAAACATGTAATCACTTTAACGTCGACAATTTTTTTAAAACCATTTTATGTGTGTTCATACTGTGAACTATTATGTTTACGTGTTAAAAATTACACTGATTTGAAATGAAATAGCCGACCATCGCCCGTTTTTGGACAAAGACTTTAATTCAAATTTTCTCTCTGGTCATTTGTCCAACAAGGATGTATGGGGTCTTGGAGAATAGTAGAGTCAACATTTTTAATATCATAGTGTGATCTATAAATAAGTAATCCAACGTGTTATCACACTTGTGCCATCAACCACACATCTTTGGATTAAAAGAGTTGTTCTCTAGAACTATTGGCCCAATTATATTTTACATGACTTTATCGGTCGAATGGTTAAAGAGTTATAAGGTAAAACCCATCCGTACACTGAAATGATTATGGTAGAGTTGTCTATTTCTTGTATCATGCATTCCTGATATCATGCACTGTGCCTAAACAGCGAGTAGTTAAATTAAGTCATTGTCATCGATACATACCAGGCTTGAAATTTGACCTTCGTTCTTTAATATTTAAGTTTCTTCTCTAAACATAACCGTGTCATATTATCATGCGTATTACCTCACTATTTCAGGTTAATCATTGCATTAAAGCCTATTGGAGAGGCTGTAAGGGACATGTTCAGGAACACCATGGATGATGCACTGCTGGTTGAATACACCAGGACGGGTGGTAACAAAAACCCGCCTTGCCAAAGGCTTCCAGAGGTCTATCCATAGTAGGCTGCATTTGGCATAAATAATCTTAACCCTTTGGCTGCTGAATTGTTTGTTTTTATCATTCGAAGTTGGAATTGCTAACGCAATTTCCCGCTTCAAATAAGGAAAAACATTTCAATTTATGAAAAATAGACACCTCCCAGATTTAATTATTGGATTTACTAATCATGTATCAAAAAAATTTTAAAAAAAATTGTGATATTTCTATTGATCTAAAACTGTATATATAGGGCGTACGATTCCAGCAGCACAAGGGTTAATAATAATTTATGTTTATTTCATAATCATCACATAAAGGATTTTAAAATACACTATCAACAGTATGTTGTATTTTGGCCAACGCTAATTTCCGTGGTGATGCTTTTCTTCACTTCTGCTGCACTACAATATTTCCACAGTGAGCCCCGTAAAAATATGTAAACATTTGTCTTGTGATTCATTTGCAGTACTCACTTCCAGAGGGTATGCAATAGCAATAATGAATTATTGATTATTGTAACGAAGTTTGTAATAATTTAATGGTAGTAGTATATTATTGCTTTACGTCACTTTTCGGCACAAATGGCCATTTAAGTGACATTGTAATACAATCAAACGTTGTAGTCAATTGATGAGATGGATGATGTACAGATGATGATGTAAGGGTGGAGGTGATAGGCATTGTGGGTGATTTAGAGTGTTTTCCTTCGCTCGCCCGATAAGGGGTACTGGTCATGTCTATGGGATTTACCCGCAGACATGCCCAGACAGCCAGAGACTTGGGCTTCGCTAGGCAATTTATTGCTGAAACTAAGTGGCATGTTGCACAGCTCCGCTATCCTCGGTCCGGATAGTCCCCAGAGTAGCAATAGCAAGGGTAACTCTATCCCACGTGAGAGACCTAATGTCCAACACTCTATTGCCGGTTATTCAAGGCTACCACAGCCTACACAAACGCCTGCACTGATGCGAGAGCTGCATTGGCACAGCTGTTAAGCGGAGGAACCAGGGTATTCCCTTGGCAATCCCCCCGAAGATTATGGCCAGATATGAGGAGGCTGCAGCTTCCCTTGGATGATTGCTGTAACAGGAACTTGGTGGTAGGCTGAGCAAACTGGACGATTGTTAATTGTAACAAAGTTCTTACAAATGTAACAAAAAATGATAAAATGATAGTTTCAGGATCACCAATACTTCATTCTCGCATGGTACACCATTAAGATCATTAATACTGTACTCTCGCTGTTGCATACCCAACTAGGTGTGGTACTACTGAAAGCATAAGTGACTCTAATTTGAAATGCAGTTCCTTTATGATTTCACATCAGTGTCCGAAATAAGCGTCAAAGTACCCTGTACCCGGCCAACAGCCAAATTACAACTTTGAGTTGTTTGTCAAAATTGTTGGTTGCCCGAAGAAAAATACATCCCATAAATTGGTTAAACTGTAATGCAACAATACACGCTTCCTTGCCGATCACTCAGACAAACTGATAAAGTACAAGGGAATGATTAAAGCTCTGCTTAGTTTCCATCCGCTACGACATTTTGTTATTGACAATACTTGTTATTCGGGCCATTTTCATGTGTGGCTATATATACTCATGAGAGACAATACCCCCCAACCTTAAATCAATGGTCAGCCAATTTACAAAAAGGCAGCTAACTATCTTGTGGACTCGTTAACTTGTGAAGTATACTTTGTTAGGGTATCAATTATGTTTGCATTTGTTAACTTTAAAAGTGAAATATGTGTATCTGTTTTGTGCTGCAGACATAAACAAAACGAGCTGGAGGTAAAGCGAGAATCCGAAATTCACAATACTATGGTCAAGGTGGAGATTAATCGACAAATTGAGATATATATTTCCAATTCCAGAACTCACCGCAAGAGGAGACAGTTGAAGGCTGTGTAAACACTTTGAAAATAATTTTTTTAAATGTTATTAGGTATTGTCCTGCTTTAAAAAAGGTTGATACATGTGAATAAAGCTCACAGGTTGGTCAGATTATTGTGGTACGAGTTATAATGTTGATATAATGAAGATTGCTTGCTTTCGCTGCAATATTTTTTATGGACAATTGATAGGTAAGATACATAAGTTAAAATATCGATATTGGGATTTAACAGTACACGCTCCTGGAAGGCAAATGCATCGCACAGTATAAGCATCATTAATGTGATGTCACAGTGCTCTCACAGTACAAGGGCTGTGTGAGCTTATCACTGTGACTTCGTTCACAGTATCAGGGTTATGTGATTACATCACTGTGATGTCAGAGTATGTGGGTTGTGTGAGCTCATCACTGTGATGTCACCGTGACCTCTCAGTATGAGGACTGTGTGAGCTCATCATTGTGATGTCATCGTGATATCCAGGTGAGGCTTCAATTTGATGCCACACTGACCTCACAGTATGAGAACTTTGTGAGCTCATCACTGTGATGTCATTGTGATATCCAGGTGAGGCTTCACTTTGATGTCACAGTTACCTCACATTATGAGGACTTTGTGAGCTGATCACTGTGATGTCATCATGATATCCAGGTGATGCTTCAATTTGATGTCGCAGTGACCTCACCACTGTGATGTCAGAGTGACATAGCAGTATGAGGGCTGTGTGACCTCATCACTGTGATGTCATCGTGATATCCAGGTGAGGCTTCAATTTGATGTCGCAGTGACCACACAACTGTGATGTCACAGTGACATAGCAGTATGAGGGCTGTGTGACCTCATCACTGTGATGTCATAGTGATATCCAGATGAGGCTTCAATTTGATGTCGCAGTGACCTCACCACTGTGATGTCACAGTGACACAGCAGTGTGAGGGATATGTGACCTCATCACTGTGATGTCATTGTGATATCCAGGTGAGGCTTCAATTTGATGTCGCAGTGACATCACCACTGTGATGTCACAGTAACATAGCAGTGTGAGGGCTGTGTGACCTCATCACTGTGATGTCATCGTGATATCCAGCTGAGGCTTCAATTTGATGTCGCAGTGACATCACTACTGTGATGTCACAGTGACATAGCAGTATGAGGGCTGTGTGACCCTATCACTGTGATGTCATCGTGATATCCAGGTGAGGCTTCAATTTGATGTCACAGTGACCTCACCCCTGTGACATCACCGTGAGATAAATGTGAGGTCACTGTGATATCATGGTGACCTCAAATTGTTGACTGGGTAGACTACAGAATGAATGGTATGACGGACTGGAGTGATTACTACTCAGGCCAACGAGTCGACTCTTTGGCTAGATGCGTAGCGCTCAGGCATCACGATGCCATACCAGGGTTTGTGGTTCGGTCCCCGGGCTGGGCAGTTTCAAAACTGTTACATATATAAAACTTTTCAATCATGTCAATATTTTCATTCCCCCACGCTTCACATCCGTAGGCCTATAGAAATATTGGGGTCACCATACTATCAAATAAAGTTAATTGTATGTCTATTGGCAAGTTTAAAAACTCTTGATCTTTTTAAAATAGAAAACATCAAAAATAGATAAACCAACTAATTATTGTTAAAATGGGTGATAATTTCAAAGGTTGATAAAATACCTTAAAAATCATATTTCAGCTTGGTGACACCTGGTTTGGGTTTTTAGAGATGCTGGAGAATGTTCTGTCATTGGTCTCCATCTTGTACTAAAAATATTTAACGAAAGTGTTATCCAGGCACATATCGCAGTTTGATATGAAAAATATCTGGAAAATGATTAAAGAAGTAAAACTAATTAAGCTTAAGTGTGTGAATGGGTGTGCTTGTCAATGGTTTGTGGAGGTTTTCGTGAAATTTAATCGATTTATAATTTATAGAGTGATCCAGTCACTCTTCTTGTGTTTATGTTTATTAAATTTAACTTTCTTTGTGCCTACTTAAGTCTCAAGTTCTGGCTTTGTCTATGGTATTGTAGATTGCATTGTAGTTGTTCGGGTCTGCATTTAATCGTTATCAAGCAAAGCGTACATGCTGCTTTTTTTTAATTTCATGTCGAACATTATCCAAAAAAGCATTAGTAGGTTTTATATCAATAAATTTAGTTGCATTTTTTACAGAGATCTTTGTACTAAGTAACACGAAATATGGTGGATGGTCAGATATAGCACTGAGTAGAATGCCAGAAGAGGTATCCGTATATTTATCTGAAAATTATAGTAAACAATTCTCAATTAGTGTGGCACTCCATTCGGAAAATCTGGTAGGAAGGATAATGTAAGGGGGGGAGCCAAGACTTAACATGCTATCAAATTTTTTCTGTAAATATATTTCGCTCGTTTATTTTAATAAGATCAATATTCATGTCTCTCGCAATTATTGCTTCACAATTGATTTTCTGCAAATGGTCAAAACGCGACTAAATATTCTTTAAAATTACGGTAATTACAAGTTGGTAAATCCTTACGGGGGCCTGTGAATATTACTTAATAATATAATAATATGTTTATGCAGCGTGCCACCAGAGATTTCAACAAACTGACCTTCCCATATATCCGAGTGATTAGGTAGAGTTAGGTTTTTATGATTATATTTTTCCATTAAATATATTAACCCGCCAGGAGCATATTTTACCTTGAGAAAAAAGATTATAATTGTTCAAAGATAACAAAAAAATATCAGAAGCCTGGGACAACCATGTCGATCTCCTGTAGACTAATTCTAATCCATCTAAAATAATACGCAGTTGATCAAATTTTGAACTTATGGACTGAATATTTACACTTGAGATTGAAAATTGTTCAGACTTATTTGTTTTCATTTTACTAATTGATCATTGTCACAAATAGGGGGAATGCTGTAAAAAAAATATTTCATGATCAACACTTCTAACAGTGCTGATAACATTTAAAATATGGGTCAACGAATTACGATGCATATACCACCAACACTCCGCAGTATGTTTTCATCAAAATCAAACATTTAGAGTTTCTAAGAGATCACAACACATGACCACAAAACCAAACCTATCCCAGCATATCCGCCGTGATTAATGATAATTTAAACTCAGTATTGCCAGTGCCGTACCAACGTATCAGGTTCTGAATTACGAAAGGATCGCAATACGAGATGCCGACCCTGTGTCGTTCCAATACTGGGTCAGTGTCTCAGACGGCGTACCAAAACCGAAACGCAATTTGTACACTATCTCGTATTTATTGTTGACCAGCAGCGAGTCATGGGATACGCCAAAATCAGTGCCGTTCCAATGCCGGTCTAGCGTAACCCTAGTTAGGTACGTCTGAAGACGTCATTTTGGTGTTTTTTTCGTGTTTTTTCAGGATTTATGTGAATTTGTGATACACTTCAATAAAAGACATGTGTTCTCTTTGCTCACTATTACTGGTAGAAATAAAACCATCATTGTAGAATTAAAAGAGTTATTTGTCTTGGATGGCACTTTTATCACCTGTTCCGGGGGTTCCTATCAATAGATTTCTCGCAATTACGAAAAATGATGCCAGCTCTCGCCTTTAAGTTCATGATAGCTGCAACAAATGCTTGAAAAGGTAAGTGGAACAGGCATGCTGTGGCCCCTTCTGATAATATTTTTACACAGTTGTAATTTTTTTTAATTTTTGTAAAAAAATGCAAAAAAAATGAAAATAGACTATGTTTACTGCCCTATGAGGAAGTTCTGGAGGACATCATTAAGACCGTTTGGACAGAACAATGTGGGAATCGCAAAAAAATGAGATTCCTGGAGGAGGCTGCACTAGTTTACCTAGGGTAAAACCTGGGTGAAGTTTTGTTTGCCTACTCTGCACAGCCTCATGGGGCGCACCGAGGGTAAAAATGGATGTTTCATAGCTATAAGGATAGGAATCCATCTAAAGCTTTCTTCTTCCATGACCCCCTCGTAAAAATCTCAACAGCGGCAACACCTCAGTAGTTTTCTTCAGCTGCTTCAAAAAGTTCAAGTGAGCTGCCATCTTTTGGTCGTGTTTATAATTTAGCTCAGCTTTTGATCTAGCACAGCATTTTTCTTGCTCAGTGGAAACTGTGTAATGTGGTCAAATATTTCTTTTAGCATGGCGGCAGTTACGAGAAAAAGCTCAGCCTATTTTTATTGGACAATTTTAAAATTTATTGAATCTACCTACCCTAGTAGACGCTGGGCCAATATTTTTTCTACAAAAATAGACATAATAATATAATCAATGAAATATAAAAGAAGATAATATATATAATGAGTCGACTCATCAATAATAATTTATTCCGGTATTGGTATTATTTGTATCAGTTTGAGATGTCTGGGTACTATGTTATTATTTTTATTTACGGTAATATGTGCATAATGTTATAAACCATGTGCTGTACAAACACCTACATCTACATTTAAGCATGACACAACTTCAAGTGAGTGAAAATTCCAACTTAATGACTTGGCGGATAAAAGTGAAACAGTTGAGTAAGCCTACTGATCTGTGAGGAAATCGGCTAGGGCACTCACCGTTCCTAAAAGTATTCGATCCTAGAATAAAATATTTATTGAGTAAACCATTCAGCTTTTCAAAATGTGAATATAAATTGCTGTTTTTCGTGGTGCCCATAGGCCTATCTTACCTTGCCGGGAGATAGTGAGCTATTGAGAAGGGCGGAGGGCCCGGACAGCCTTTTTCAGGGCTAGGCATCCCAAACAAACAACAAACAATTTTGACTTATTTTTTCAAATATTCCATTTAAATCGGTATATGTTAGCAAATTTAAAACGTTTGTTTTGTGAAAGTGTTGTAATTCAATATTGTCATTACGGTATTACTTTATGTACTAAGTTGTTGTTGGAACAAATGTAAAATAATACAAATTAGGACCTACAAATAGTCCACCGTTACTTTAGCCAATTATCGCCCATTCTTCCAATTTATTTTGGGTTGCTCGCTTCTCCAGGCCCATGGAGGCTTGGAGTCGCTGTATTCACCACAGACAGCTTCCTAATTAGCTCGCAGCGGGTCGATAAGATTCTATTCTCTTCTAGGCCTACACACTGTAAAGTGTAAGTGTAACACGATAACGTTACACTTACAGTTACACAGTGTCACACAGTACACTGCCACTGTGACTGGCTACAGCCTACAGTAATATTCCATTTAAATCGGTATATGTTAGCAAATTAAAAGTGTTTGTTTTGTGAAAGTGTTGTAGGCTAATTCAATTCAATATTGTCATTACGGTAACTTAATATGAACGAAGTGACTCGCACGCCGGCGTGCTAGATAATAGACTAGTGAGCCGGCATACCGGCGTGCAAGTGTATAGCGGTATATATCTAGAACGCCGGTATGCCGTGCCGGCGGCCAGAACACGGTACATGAACTGCATTCATACAGGATGAATATTCATTTCTTTCATGCTGGAGAGTGACAAGAGTCCACCTGCCACGAACAGCAATTGAAAATCACACCCTACTTAGCATCTCTTTGATTACGAATGGCCGAGAGCAATTGAAGATCACACCTCATAGTCACACTTCCCGTAGCCACACCTTATAGTCGCACTTCCTGTAGCCACACCTCATAGTCGCACTTTCCATACTAAGGCACACCTCATAGTCGCACTTCCCGTAGCTCACACCCTGTATATTGCAATCTATGGCAATGCTAGAATTCGCATTCCCACTTGATGCCATAGTATCTTATAAAGCTGTAGGATTTGCCATGATCATTATTCAGTTATTGCCTGGACACCCAGACTATAGTACTGACGCTTCTGATCTTTAATACGATCGATCAACTCACGACTACATTCATGTTAAACAGCTGTAACTGCTTCCTGTATGAATGCAGTTCATGTACCGTGTTTCGGCCGCCGGCACAGCATACCGGCGTTCTAGATATATACTGCTATACACTTGCATGCCGGTATGCGGGCGCACTAGTCTATTATCTAGTACGCCGGTATGTCGGCGTGCGCAGCGAGTCACTTCGTAATATGAAATGGAACCCACCCTACCGCCGTACAAAACCCTGCCCAGTGCGTCAGTTCAAAATGGCTAATTGGGAAGCTATCAGGCAACAAATTAGGAGCTGCTGGACCTCCTTTTCAGAAAACAGTCCCAGCCGTTCTGTTAATAAAAATTGGTCAAAACAGGATATGTGAACATATATATAATAATGACATATGGACATGTATAATCCTTTAATTGGCAGTTCAATTATAAACATGTCAGTTAGTGGTGGGTATTAATTGAGTAATACTGTCTGTGATGTCCTTACAACTAGTTGCAGGAAATAAATATTTGTTTACATGTCATACACTGCACGTGGATGTAACAACACAGGTACTCGCCAGCAAATGCGGGCGTGCGCACGCATGTCTGTTACAATTGACCCTATAGGGGGGTGACACAATTGACCAATTGCTCAGACAAGTGCCACGTACTTAGAGCCCAGTGCATGCGTACCGGGTCAGCGATGCATACACATGTAGGCCTGCAGACTTAGGCAGTCATAGCACTGATCCGAAAATCTCCAATCGTGCCCTAAATACGCCACTCTTTTAGAACCTGTCAGGTCATGATTGCGTGACATGAACTAAAACAAATCTATCATAACAAATCATTATTTTTCACAGCAGACTACATGTTTAAATTAAGGGAAAATATGCACTCGCCAAGCTGGGCGAGTTCGTGGCCAGCCGAACTCGCCCAATTTTTTTCCCTACTTGCATTGGCGAGCGGGTGAGTGCCAATCATGCACACTGTGTCAGGATGGTAATGGTGTTTCTCCCTTGAAGGAAAACGGCCAGCTGAATTCAGATAGCAGACGTAGGGCCGAAATACTAAACAAGCAATTTTGCTCAGTTTTTACCTTAGAAGACACCACGAATATACCTAAATTAAAAGGACCACCGAATACTAAAATGCCTAAATTCGAAATTACTGTTCAAGGTGTAACTAAATTACTTCCGGACCGGACGAGCTCCCGAACTTGATTCTGAAGAATGCTGCCTACGAAATATCTCCCTTTCTTAAAATTATTTTCGACCAATCTCTACAGACGGGCAAATTACCAGATGACTGGGTAGAGGCTAATGTTGCCCAAGTCTTCAAAAAAGGGGATCGGCACTCTCCGGCAAACTACAGGCCGATATCCCTCACATGTGTTTGTGCCAAATTACTCGAACACATGATGTCCCATTTTTCGGAAAACAAAATTTTAACACCTGTACAGCATGGCTTTTGATCAAAACACTCATGCGAAAGCCAGCTTTTGATTACAACTAATGAATTTATTTCAAAATTTTGAAAGCAAGACACAAACAGATGTTGTTGTCTTGGATTTTAGTAAGGCCTTTGACGTTGTCCCCCACCAACGCCTCTTGCACAAACATTGGGCAAAAAAATGATAAGTGCTGGCGTAATTTTCGCATTGGTTGTTTTAATATTAGGACACTGTCAGTGAATTTCCAGGACCAAGTTGAACTAATTAGACTAATTGTTAGCTCATCCAGCCTTTAGGCCTAAGATGAGCTTATGCCATCGTGTTGCGTCTGTCATCTGTTGTCTGCCGTGTCTGTCCACAATTCACAAGAAATGTTTCTCCTCCCTCAATTCATATCTAATTTCAATTCTGTTTGATTTGTTTAAAAGCGCTCGGGCCTGTGCATTAAACTTCCTCATGGATTTCAGAAATTTGAATTATTAATTAACTTATGACCTAATTAGGACCCAATTAAGGCACTCTGTCGACAATTCACAAGAAATGTTTCTCCTCCCTCAATTCGTATCTGATTTCAATTCTGTTTGATTTGTTTAAAAGAGCTCGGGCCTGTGCATTAAACTTCCTCATGGATTTCAGAAATTTGAATTAATAATTAACTTATGACCTAATTAGGACCCAATTGAGGCACTCTGTCGACAATTCACAAGAAATGCTTCTTCTCCCTCAATTCTTATCCGATTTCAATTCTGTTTGGTTTGTTTGAAAGAGCTCGGGCCTGTGCATAGAATGTCCTCGCGGTTTTCAGAAATTTTAATTCGTAATCAACTTGCCCTAATTAAGGATGAGCTTCTGTGTGACTGTTTCATTGACACTGGTTATAGTCTAAGTTTATGGTCTAAAAAATTAATGCATATGCCTACTAGGCCTATAACTTATAAGACAACATCCCCCCATATAACAATGAACAAGACTTACAAGTAATAGAGACGATCAGCCGCTCAGTCTCAGAGCCGTTGTTTACTGGGGACTGACAGCGTCAGGACTTGGCTTCCCAGCAAACAAGAGACGCTCAGTTGGTTTATAGAGGGCAACATTTTTATTTATTTACTACATGTCAAATGGTCTAACTTCTTAAATACCTATCAAAACTGCGAAATTTTCAGGGTAGTCACGACATGAATGGAAAATAGCGTGTGTAAAATTTCATGAAAATTGGTTGAGAATTGACCGAGAAATCTATTTTCGTGCCAAAAAAGTGGTCCTTGTTCTGAATAGCAAGGGTTTTCCGCTATGGGTTATTCCGCATTACGTCAATGGGAAAATTTTTGGTCTGAGACACAAGGTGGTCTGCTTATCAAGGTGGTCTGGAAACGTGGTTATACTAACTGTATTTATACTGTATCTTCTGTTGTACTTATGAACACATACTGATTTCTTTCAGAATGCTGAAGTACTGAGTAACTATGGATCCTGCTGACCTCCCAAAACCACCAGAAGGTGACTTTATATTTTATCAGATTTTTCATTTGTTAGTTATTTCTTGATTATTTATTTTCCGCAGCCCTTTCATTGCAGGCCGAAAGCATTGTTATATCTATATTTGATGGTGGGGGTTATGGCATTGCTCCTTCCCTCTGGCCGTCCGTCAGTCCTTCTGTCGCATTTTTGTTCTGGACCATATCTCAGAAACATATAGAGGGATTTGTTTCATATTGCACAGATGCACATCTCTTTTATACCTATTACATTTTTTTTGACCGACTTACATTTGTCGGTTTCTACCACCGCCACGTGTGGCCGCACCTTATAACCCTCACATCTACAAAACCACTTAGAACTCTGTTGCACCCGGTGCTCCAGATACTGGTAACTAGCATTAATTTTTAAGCTGCGTCAATTTTTTTCCCCGCCTGTAGAGGAAGGGGGATTTTGGTCGCGCCAGGATTCTGTCCAGCGTCAGGTTTTTTGTGGGCGCAAAAACTCAAAAAACTACCGGTTAATTTTTTTTGCAATTTTAACATGACATTCCTAGCAACATGGGATTATGCAAGTGATTTTTGAAAGATGCTACCAAAATTCAAACTGGCCGCCAGAGGTCAACTGCAATTTTTTGGTGGGCGCTGAAACTCAAAAAATGATTTTGGTCAATTTTTTTTTAATTTTAACATAACATTCCTAGCAACATGTGCAAGTGATTTTTGAAAGATGCTACCGAAATTCAAAATGGCCGCCAGAAGTCAATCCAAAATTTTTTGTGGGCGCAAAAACTCTAAACCTTACTGTCTGAAATTTTTCAAATTTTACAATCACATTCCCCACAATATGGAGATGTGCAGGTGATTTTTTTTATGGTTTTGTTGAGATTTAAAATGGCCGCCACGGATCAATTTCAATTTTTTTGAGGTCGCAAAAACTCAAAAACTTGAGTCATAAATTATTCAAATTGTACTATCACATTCCCCATGATATGGAGATGTGCATGTGATTTTTTCAAGGTTTTACCGAAATTCAAAATGGCCGCCATGCATGAACTTCATAATTTTTTGTGAGAGCAAAAACTCAAAAATTAAAGTAAGAACTAGCGTGTAGGTGATTTTACTGAAATTTAAAATGGCCACCACAAGTCAACTTTTTAAATATTTGTGACCACAAAAAATTCTAACCTAATTTATGGCGGGGGATGATGTAGGACTTCAGTCCTGTTGCTCAGAAAGTTTTGAAAAATATCCGGGTCATGGCAGCAATCTTTGATCTTTTTCGTCAAATTAGGCCTTGTCATCATGATAACTTCAAAACCACTTGCACGATATACTCAATATTAAACGAACAGCATAGTAGTATTAATTCCTAAACTGCATCAATTTTTTCAGAAAATTTGAAAAAATATCCGAGTCATGGTGGCCATCTTGAATCTTTTTTCTTCACCCTGATAATTCGAAGCCGCTTATCCGGTATACTCAATATTCAACATACTGCATACATGTAGGCCCTAGTAGTATTAATTCTTAGACTGCATCAATTTTTTCAGAAAGTTTGGAAAAATCTCCGGGTCATGTCGGCCATCTTTTTTCCTCAAATTAGGACCTTGTCACCCTGATAACTTCAAAGCCGCTTATCCGATATATACTCAATATCAAACATACTGCATAGAAGTAATAATTCTTAGACTGCATCAATTTTTCAGAATGTTTGGAAAAATACCCTTGTCATGGCGGCCATCTTCAATCTTTTTTCATCAATTTAGGACCTTGTCACCCTAATAACTTCGAAGCTACTTATCCGATATACTTAATATTCCACATACTGCATAGTAATATTAATTCCTAGACTGCATTATTTTTTCAGAAAGTCTAGGAAAATATTCGGGTCATGGCGGCCATCTTTAATCGTTTTTTGTCAAATTTGAACATTGTCACCCTGATAATTTCAAAGCTGCTTATCCAATATACTCAATATTCAACATACACAGGGCTCGAAATTGGCCCTGTCCGATCGTCAGAGACGACCAACAATCTGGGAGGGATGAGTTAAGTTTCAATGAGCTTGTCCTACTGGACGAGTGCCCCTGCTTAACAATTACTAGGAAGGACAAGTGATATTTTTGTGAAAGACTAGTCAATTTTTTTGCTAGTTGTCCTACTTGACAAGTGGAAATTTAGCCCAATTTCGAGCCTAGTATGCTAGTATTAATTCCTAGACTGAATAAGTTTTTCAGAAATTTTAGAAACATACCGGCTTATGGCGGCCATCTGTAATCTTTTTGGGTCAAAATAGCACCTTTTCACCCTAAAGCTGCTAGCCTCTGCCTCATAATATTACTTGATAACTGCATGTACAAATTGATTATCCGGTAAAATTATAGTTATTTTATAACTTTTATTTGAAAAGTGCAAGGGGGGGGGGGGCTTCTTGGGTGTTTGCATGGTAAACACTTACTTCTAGTTTACTCTAATATTGCTGATATCTGGCAAACTTTGCCAGCTAGCTAGACAATTTACTATGAAACAAAATGTGAGACTTTATGTAACTTGTAAGGATGCACCCTGAAAAATTTCAGCTCAATTAAATTCAAAATGGAAGGCTCTCTTACATTATTTCCTTTAATATGCCAGATAGCTAGACCATTAAGTACTATAAAACAAAATATGCAATTTCAGGGTGGGATAATACCCGGACTTATTTCAACTCGATCAAATTCAAAATGGCACACTTGCAGCCATTATTGACTTTAATATGCTTAAAACTGTGCGAGAATGAGATAGCCAAACCATTAGTACTATAAAACTAAATGTGAGACTTCATGGAAGGATGCACCCTGAAAAATGACATCTTGATCAAATTCAAAAAGTTCGACTATTGGCCGTTGTTTGTTTAATAGGTGTAATATCTGTAAAAAACCTTGCTACAAAACAAAATGTGTGGTTTCAAGGAATCATATATCCTGAGAAATTTCAACTTGATTAAATTCAAAAGGCTGATTATTGGCCATTATTAGCTCCGGCCGTCACCGTAGGTGAGACGGAGAGAGCTATGGATTCTACCTCCCTTCTGTTTTTTACCTCTTCTTTTGCCTATAACTTTGCAAGAAAATAAGCTAGGATAACAATTTTTGGTATGTGGGTTACTTCCAGGTGGGTAATAGACAGGTTAAAATATTTTTAATCGAAATTCAATATGCAAGGTCGCAGAGGAGAAAATGATGATGTTACGGCGTTGGGTCGTTGGACCGTCCGTGGACATTTCGTTTCCGGAGCATCTCTGAAAGTACTTGTCGGATTGTCTTCAAATTTTACACACAACACCTCTAGGGGGTTTAGTTGTGCCTTTTGGGGTATATGAGCTTTGACCTACTTTTGGTTCAGAACTATGCCATATTCAGACGTTTTGACACAAACTTTGTTTCCGGAGCAGATCTCGAAAAGTACTGGGCGGATTACAGTCATATTGCACATACATGTTCTCTAAGGTCCCTAGTTGTGCCTTTTCAGGTTTTTGGACCTTGACCTCAAAGTTGACCCAGCAATTTAACCTAATTTATAACATTGGTAAATCCGACTGAAATATTTTGCGGAATATCATGATAACCGCTGAAGATAGCTACACCATTACTATAAAACAAATTGTAAGGTTTCAGGAGAGGATGCATCCTGAAAAATTTCAAGTCGATAAAATTCAAAATAGCCGCCTATCGGCCATTATTCACCTTGACAGGCCCGATATTGCGGAATATCATGAAAACCGCTCAAGATAGCTACACCATTACTATAAGTATAAAACAAATTGTAATCTTTCAAGAGAGGATGCATCTTAAAAAATTTCAAGTTGATAAAATTCAAAATGGCTGCATATCGGCCATTATTCACCTCGACAGGCCTCATATTGCGGGATATCATGAAAACTGCTCAAGATAGCTATAAAACAAATTGTAAGGTTTCAAGAGAGGATGCATTTTGAAAAATGTCAACTTGATCAATCTCAAAATGGCCGCCTATCGGCCATTATTCACCTCGACAGGCCTGATATTGGGTAAACCATGCTAGATAGCTAAACCATTACTATAAAACAAAATGTGAGATTTCAGGAGAGGATGCATCTTGAAAAAATTCGACTTGAACAAATTCAAAATGGCCGCCTCCCGGCCATTATTCACTTTCACGTGGCCGTTATTTGGTAAACCGTGCTAGATGGCTAGACCATTACTATAAAACGAAATATGAGATTTCAGATGAGGATGCACCTTGAAAAATGTTGACTTATTCAAATTCAAAATGGCCGCCTTTTCGGCCATTATTCATTTTCACATGGCCGATATTTGGTAAACCGTGCTAGATGGCTAGACCATTACTATAAAGCAAAATGTGAGTTTTCGGGGGAGGATGCACCCTGAAATTTTTTAACTTACGAATTCAAAATGGCCGAAAAGCAGCATTATTTACCTCGATAGGCCTGATATCAGGTAAACCGTGCTAGATAGGTAGACCATTACTATAAAACAAAATGTGACGTTTCCAGAGAGGATGCCTTTTAAAAAATTTCGACTCAATCAAATTCGAAATGGCCGCCTATCGGCCACTATTAACTTTCACATTGCTGATATTTGGTAAACCGTGTTAGATAGCTAGACCAAACTCAAAATAGCCGCCTGCCTATCTGCCATTATTTACTTTCACAGATGCTAGTCCATTACTATAAAAAAAAATGTGAGGTTTCGGGGGACGATGCACCCTGAAATTTTTTAACTAGTCTCTATCGAATTTAAAATGACCGTAATTCAGCCATTATTTACCTGGACTTATGTAGTCTTGTTTACTTTAATATGTGTACTAAAACATTCCAGATAACTAGACCATCACTATGAAACAAAATGTGTGATTTCATGGAACGATGCACCCTGCAAAAAATTCACCTTGATTAAATTCAAAATGGCTGACTTTCAGCCATTCATTGACTTTAATATCGGTAAGATAAATGAGAAATTGTAAAACAAAATGTGAGAGTTCGGAGAAGAATGCCCTCTGAAAATTTTCTTTTGCGGGGGGGGGACGTTGATTGTTATTTTGCCCGGTTGGCCTCTTGTTAAATTAAACACCTTGTCATCATTAAGGTATCTTTCTACAGTTATTGTCTGCTTCTTTGACTATATATTTGTCTGATTTGCTTTCCTTTTCTGTTTGCATAGATCCAGAGTTGAAGAACATAATTGATAAACTTGCCAATTTTGTTGCTCGAAATGGTCCTGATTTTGAATTTATGACTAAGGAGAAGCAGAAAGACAACCCTCGATTCTCTTTTCTCTTTGGTGGTGAACACTTCAACTATTATCAATACAGAGTTACCAGTGAACATGCTGGTAAGAACTTCTAACTATTTTTAAGTGATTTTAACATGTTCAATCTGTTACTTTTATTGCAGTGATTTAAGTCAGTTATCACATAATTATGTTGTCATTGTGCATACATGTAGACTTTCACATCCCTAGATTTCAAAAAGTTTCAATCATGCATTAGCAAATTTTATAAAATTTATGGCTGCAAATCAAAATATTGTTATATTTATTAGGGCATACTCTTTTGACCTATATGTATGTGGACAGTGGTTGGGAATAATTGAGTGATCAGGTAAATTCCCCTGCCATTTCAGAGAAGGGTAAGGTATGATGTAATCCATAATATTCAACCCATTGCTCTTATTTTTGTACCATTCCTGATTTTGAAAAACTTGACCATAGCTTAACCATGTTAACCTACCATGAAGACACCGCAAGGCTCTGACACAGAGACCTCCATTTTTGAAAACTGTAAAATTTCTAATTGTAGCCGCATCTTGAATAGAACCCCCCCCCCTCCCCCCCCCCTAAACGTTCAATGTTTTTTTTTACAACAGCTTAATAATTTTAAAACCTCTAATTGAAGCTACAGGGCGACTTTTGAGATTTGTCAAGGAGCAAAACTTTTTTCAGCCTGTAACTTATTTAAGATTATCCGTTCATGTATCTTAAAAATACAATGATCGGGTGTTTATCAAATTCAAAACGGTCGCTAGCTACCTATACACGCTAACAGAGCACAGGCTAATTAACATAATGCGAGATGGCTTCTGACCCTTTACAGACATGAGGCGTTATATTCACATTAACTGTGTTACGATAGGGCAGGTAATGTAGTCCTACAAGCGCTACAGTTGTTTCCATGTTAAGCCTAATTACTTAGTCTTAAAACAGATTGAATTATGTTGACGCAATGTCCGGATGGAGGGAGGGTCCGGATGGGGGGGTCCGGACCCCCCCACTCAGCACCACAGGGGGGATTTCCCCCCCTTGTTGGCAAAGAAAATAAAAATGTATTCCACATTTTGCTGTCATTTCAGGTAAAATAGGTCATTTTAAGCACTTGAATTAAAAATTCTGAAAACAAAAATTCCTGGGGGGGGGGGGGACCCCCTCATTTTGGACTCCCCCTTTCAAACATTCCTGGCAGAAACCCTGGAGAGGTGCTGCTATCAATTGATGGCTATTTTTCCTTTTGCCTGCTACTTACCAAACTGCCTTGCACCTTTTCTCTGATTATCGGTGTTAATATGATTTTTAGGCCTCAGTTGAAATGTCGGCGGATGCCTATTGTCATCATGGCCGTACGTCCGGATTGGACATTAAACTTCACATACAGGTTAATCATGACTAATGCTTGACTAATTTCACATTTGACCTTTCTGTGACCCCCCATGACCTTGACTTTTTCTGATCTACCAATTTTCACTTTAACGCGATTCTCTCAACATTTTTTTTAATATTGCTCCAAAATTTATGCCATATACATGTATCATGCCCTGAAAAATTCCAACTACCAAATTCAAAATGGCGTACTATCGTCCATAATTTTGATATTCCTGATATCTGGCAAACCGAGCCAGATAGCAGATCTCAACTCGATCTAATTCAAAATGGCCGACTTGTCATCATTGACTTTAATATCTGTAATATACATGGCATATACTGTGCTAAAAATGTAGACCATTATTAAGATAGTAGTAAATTGTACTAGCTTTGGAACAAGTGTTTGAAACTTATGACGTTTCGACTTGCTTCGGCAAGCCTTGATCACATACTGGTGTCCTTGCAAAGACCATTACTGTAAAACAGAATGTGGGAGTTCAGGTAAGGATGCACTCTGAAAAATGTATAACACACGGGAGGGCCGGGGGATTATGGTGGCCTCTTGTTTGAGGGGTGCGAGGGGAAGATTGAAATAAAAAAAATGCACTTAATATTATTGCAGCACCCTTTTTAAAAAGTTGTTAAAGGTATATTTCATCTTGGGGGGGGGGGGGATAACTTACTCTTTCAATCTTTTAATTGAATAGCTTATTCCTGATTTAGGCTGCTATTTTCTTCGAGTGGTACAATGTACCAGTATCACCTGTTTTTTTCAAATCATAATCATGGTGCCTGCACCAATTTTAATAGCGGAAGGAAGCTTTAATTTCACTATATATTGTAAAAACACATTTCAAGTGAGAAAGTTGTACATAATCACTGATAGTGTGAAATCCTTCCTACTGTTTCTGTAAAAATCTCATTGCCTGTTACATGTACTGACAAAACTGCAGTCAGGGGACAGACTTAGCAAGACATGATTTAAAAAGTGTTTTTAAGGGAGGGGAGTCTTATTTGAATTTTTTAACTCAAAACAATTAAAATAGCCTTTAACAATATTTTTGAGCTATTTTTTTTTATAAGGGGGGGGTATTGTACATAATAACCTCTTGCCCGGTCGGGATTCTGATCCAAGGAATGCTTTCAATGCTTTTTTGTCGCCTGTCAAATCTATTAAGCCAAACTTTTTAATGTTGGTGTCATTTGTGATGCTCTCAATGTAGAGCATCCAACATTATCGCCAAATTCAAAAGGTTCTGTATTGATTATATTTCTGAATTTTTCCCACAGTTATTGCTCAGCAGAAAGCAAAACTTCTTGCCCAACAAGTAGCTGTGCAGCAAAGTCTGGCACATCAATCTCTTCAAGGAGCACCATGGCAACAGCAACAGCCACAGCAGCAGCCACAAACACAACAACAGCCACAGCAGCAGCAGCAGCAACAACAACCGCAACCAATGCCCCAACTTCAACAATCACAACAACCCATACAACAATCACAACAACCCATACCGCAACCACAAACTACTCAACTTCAGCAGCAACTGCAGCAGTTGAGAGATCAACTGGAACAACAGAGTGCAAGAGCTGCAGATCAGGCCAAACAAAGTGAGAGTAACTTATCAGCACAATATCAGAGCTTGACTCAACAACAGCAAGTATGTTAAAATATAAACCCTCTTTTTTTTTTACAGTATTCTATATTTTGACATTTTTATTCATACAGTAGTCCCCCTTTTATGCATGCATCCCTTCTCAGCTCTGAACACATGCACAACAGAGCCTCAGAGGTGCATTCACAACTGAAGGATGCTAAATTTAAGTTGCACAGGCTGGACTTGATTACGTTAATATTTGGCCTATATAACTTTCTAGCCTATGCATTATAGCAGGGGTCGACACTAACTGCTCTCATGTAGAGTAACTTTTGATAATAACTGGCCTTTATGCTCGTATGCTAGTCCTTGCCATACACAGGAGTGGAAATTAAATAAAGGATCCTAGTCCTTACCATACACAGGAGTGGAAATTAAATAAATAAAGGACACTCCTGGTATATATTCATAAACCCCCAGGCCAGTATCTCAGGTGATTTACTGGCCCTTAGTGATTTTTACAATGGCCCAATTTTAGTGCCGAATAGCCTTATAGAGGTCATAATTTGGGATTAAGCTCATCAGCTGTAGGCCTACTGCCTTAATTGAGGACAAAATTTTCTGGTAAAATAAGACTAAAATATATAGTAGGCATTGGAATCTAGGCCTTGATATTCAGAAGACAGCAGAATTTTAAGGTATTATAACATAACATCACCTATGTGCTGTCAGTATTACCCTAGCTAGTATTTCATCTCAGTGTGCGTATCTGGCCACCTCAATGAAATACTAGGGCCAACACAATACAATGGGTAATACATGTATTGTCTATGTATTGTATATCTCATTCTCATATTCAAGATAGAGTAATATACATGTAAATAGGGAATGCCAAAATATTGATATTGGATGAAAGAAATGGCTGTTTGTGATTATGAAACATGGCACGACAAGGGTCACTTTATTTCCATAGATGGCATTTAGTAAATGTTGCTTTCCCAAATGTTGTCACTGTGAGTGAGAAGTCTAATAACATGATTGTCATGAAATAGCTTTTACATATGTTTTTTCTGATTCCGTTTAAAAATACTTGATCATTGTTGATACTTCAAATACATATCTGTGACTCTTCTGCAAGTAATCAGTTGCTTTACACATTTTCCAAAATTGCAGAAATGCCAAAAATAATGATGTATTTTTTTTATAAATCAATTAATAATATAATTATCAATATATTTAACAAAATCAAACTTCCTGGTGTTTTTCAGCTTTTTACCGTTTTCAAATGATTAAAACATTGGTAACGGGAGTTAAAATCTTCATTTTAAGGTGCTTTTACTTATTTTATAACAATTTTGTTATCAAATGTTTACAATTATCCATCTTGGTGATAATTCTTAACAGTTTAGAGCACCAAAATAGATTTCTCCTTCACAATAATAGTATCATCTCATTTTCTGAATGATGTGCAGATGGATCACATTTATTTTTTCTCACTTTATTTTAAATTCTTTATCATTTTTGATACATTTTGCAGGTAATGATTGATGACCAAGTCAAAGAAGCCCGTGAAAAAAGCATGGATACACTTTGTGAAGAATGTAATATCAAACTAGATGAGCTTGATGAAGTTGTTCATCCAATCATCGATGCCTGCACTAAAGATGCCATCTCAGTATGCATTTTATTTTATGTGAAATATATTAAGTACATCAACAATTTCATCATAAACAATCAGTTATTAAATTATCACATTTTGTGGCAAGTAATGTTTTGAAAAGTGTCAATGAATGTAAATGTTATACTTAAATGCATCAAGTTGTAATTGTTTTTAGGCAGGGAAAAATTGGATATTTGTTCACAGCACATCATATAAGCATGCAGAGCTGATTGCTAACTACCTGAAAGAACGGTTGGTACTGATTACTGCTTTATTTTTTATGAAATAAACAAAATAAATATGTAAAAAATATATTTATGAAACTAATTTTGATGGTTTTCACAGAAGGACTTTTTTTTACATTTCTTTAATGTGAAGCCCTGCTGCTACAATATTGGTATTAACACAACATTGCATTGTAATCAAATCAGATCACTCTATTAGGGCTTCCTTCTGCCAAACGTCAAATGGGTGGGGGGGAGCCTCTTAGGTCCCAACCAAAATTGCTGGTTATTCAGAATGTCCATCTTAATTTTTTTTTTCCTCTATTAGCGCCATGACTTGGTTAGCCTTTCGGGAATGTACACCAAACATTACCTTTCCGGTATATGAGCTGCAGTATTGAAAAACAATACAGCATTTAATGTAGCAATCATCTTAAAGTTACAGTACCATTTGACAATAACAAAACAAAATAGCTATCATTGTAGCATTGGTACAGTAACAAGATATTCCACTGCAAGAACACATAACAGCACATTGAGATCTTTTTTTTTATTTTTAAAATAATTACTTAATTGAAAAAATAATAAAACCTTTTTTCGAGCAATATGTGATTTGATGTGTGTGTTCATATTTTATACTGCTTTGTTAACAGATAAAGATAATGTCACCAATCTGAATAAAATTGGCTATCAATCACCTCTTCTCAGACCAAGACTTTACTGTAATTCTCCCTAATATTATCTGTCCAACAATATCTCTGATTTGAAATGCAATCTGTGGTGCTATATATTAAAAAAAACGTGAATAAATTCCCGCTTTACAGTAATCAGGTTAGGGAATTTACACAGGCCCTGTAATACGAGATAGTGGAATATTGTCCTGAAGAGCTAGTTGAATTCCCTTTAATTTTCAACTCTTGAGATTCATTATGAGTCATCAACCCTAATTCTGCTACCTAACTGCTACAGCAACCGTTCAGTAGAAATCACATCAATTAATCATTTTTATCTTTACAGAATTACAACAAAGGAAGCAACTTTTGAATTGCGACTACATTTGATTTATCTGATAAATGATGTGCTTCACCACAGGTGGGTGTTTAAAATGTTGTTTCCCCCCATCCTATTGCAGAAGGGAGAGGGACTTATCATTGCCCTCACTCTGTCTCAGCATTTGTGTGTCTGCACATCTGTCTGTTCCTTTCTTGTAAGCATGATTTAAGCTTTAATATTCAACTGATCTAACAACCAATGAAGTGAGGGCAGGTGGTTATGGCATCCACTTATTCATGTGTTTGTCTGACTGTCAGCATTTTATAATTTCCAGAGAATAACTAGTATAAAAATAAATAGTATATATATTCCCATGCCCCCTGAGGCTACAGGGGGGTGCTTATTAGAATAGTTTTGGAAAAAAATTGCATTGACCCAATGTTGTTTCAATTTGGGAACCAATGTTTGTGATGCTGGCCCAACATGAAAACAATTCATACTGTGTTTGCTGTCAGCATTAAAACAACTTCCTAGGCTACCGGTACCAGCGTAAATTAGCAGTTCAGATTGTCTCTCAAAATCTGAGCGCTTTGACCCAATCAGATGGCGCTGCAGTAAAACAAAAAAAAAATTGAGAAATCCGAATGACCACTTGTGACTGTACATTCCCGCCAATGATCATGAGGACAGCCTGGTGGTTTCCGGGAAATAGGGGATCACTCCCAAAGCAAGCATGCCTAGTTCCTGAGGCCCCACTAGAACATTGTGATTCCTGGAGTATTTCATATTTGGGAATGAGGCATATAAGAAATAAGTTCACCTTCAAGTTCAAGTAAAGAAGGCTTTGGCCAAATTGAAACTGACTGGTGAGTGACACAAATGGGGGTGGATGATAATTAGATTAGGCCTACTTTATGATCATGTATTTTATTTTCAAATCAGGGGCTGGGCATTACCAAATACATGTAGATACAAATGATCTTCAGGGGCTCTTAAAATTTGCTTCGCGAAGGTTTTTGAACTGTACTTTGATCCAGTTTAGCGTTTTTCAGGCTATATCTTGGAAAAGGCCTTAAATGGATTGTTACCAAATTTGGTACAAATGACCTTCAATGACTCTATATGTGACCTTTAGGGTTATTAAGTCTCCACCCACTATGTGATTATTTCATACCGTATATCCCCGTTTATAATGCGATGTTGTTTCTGAGCTATTCATGTCGCAAAAAGGCACCTCGTATCATACATAGATGTAGAATTTAGTACATTTTTTTAGCTCTCTAGCGTTAAGTTCTCTAGCGGTAAAACGTATCTGTAAACATAGGCCAGTAAGCGTGTTTGGTAAGCAGGCCTATACAACAAGAACAACAGTTAGACTATGCTTTTCCAACTAGTAAAATGTCATTTACTGTATTTTAAGGACGACGTAATATTAGCGGCCTTGCGATGATTGTGATAATGCACCCATTGAGAACGATACACTAACGCAATGCTGGGGCAAAGTTAGGACAGTGTCGTCGACGCTGGCCCAACAATTATAAACCAGCATTGGACATTGAGTCGTGTTTGTTGTGAGGCCCCCCGTCTCACGTTGTCGGCGTTTTTCCCGCAGACTCGCGTGGCACCTTTGACAACCACGGGCAGATAAATGACCCGTTAGTCAGTGTTAATCTGCAACCAATTCAGACTACTGACCTGTTCAATTATAATAATATTGATTTAATCTAAGATAGCCTTTCATATGGGAGTGTTCCATTGTGTATGATCTTGGTAGTCCTATCTGAACATGATATTTTGGAATGAGAGAAATGCGTTGACGATATATAACAAGATATCACTGATTATATTTCCGATGGCAAATTCTATACATGTAGGACTCAGAATGTCCATATTGCTGGGATAACATTAACGCCCACCGCCGTTGCCGCTGATGATATGATATCGAGCAAATTGTGGTATGTGTTAGCTGTAGTTCACGGAGCGCGGCTCTGTAGCACGTGCATTGTTACACCCAGACACTTTATAGAGCCAAACATATCTTGTGTCTAGACAGTGCGGCTAGTCTGCAAATGTTTCACAATCACATTTCATTTTGGAATGTTCTTATTCAAGCACGACGATATTAAAATATGGTCTTTGTAAAAGATAATTAAAATAATAGATATTTGTCGGCGAAATATAAATATTTTAAAATCTGACTAATTATATTCCCAGTGGCAATTTCATACAGTGTATATGTAGCCTATACAGGCCTCAGAATGTCTGCCCGAGACAGTCCCGATGACATCCACTCTGCCGTGGAAAATGAAAATACAGTATCTGCTTACTTAACAAGTAAGCAGATACTGCCCTTTGGTTTTGCAGAGCTGTAATGTTGCCGCTGTTCCCGTCACGGAGCATCGTGTATACAAGTGTCTGTCCTGTGTATCGGCGCTATTAACTGATTAGTAGAACAAGATATTATCTGACCTCACATTTGGATGACCGGGGTTGCTTCCGACATCCAAAATTTAAGGTCGTATTATACAGAGGGGCAGGCGTTTTTCAGGTCATCCGAGGCCTAAAATCTTAACTCGTATTATACATGGCGTCGCACTATACGCGGGGATATACAGTATTTGCCATGCAAATGTAACATCTAGTTGTCCTTCTTATTTTTTCTCTACTCATTACAACAGTCTGTTAATGAGAAAACGGCCAGTAGGAGACATTGTCATCTTTTACCAAGTGACAGCGACTTGTTAGTCGGCTATTTAATTAAAAAAAATATGAGCTATTGGCATCACAATTGAAATTTGGCGATGTCAGCGATTTTTTTTCATGTGTGCTTTTGAAATTTGTTCCCAATGCTGCTTATATAACCAGTTCTTGAACAATTTTAATAAAAGATGAAAACAATTTCATCTAACATGAGTAGTTTTACATGTATCCTGCTGAAATTTGCTGTGCATACTCATTGCTGCTTATATTATAATCATCTCTCTGATAAATTTGTGAATGGTTGAAAAAACTTTAAATGCCTGATAAACATCTGATTTTACTTTGTTACTTTTACATTGTGGGTGTGATAACTTGACATGTTTTTCCTGTATCCTGCTCAAGGATCTAAGCTTCTGTATAGCATGTCATATAATATAGCATTCATATATGATATATATATATTTGTGACGGGTCGTCAGTCACTTCCCAGCACTATTTCACCTTCTTCAAGTTATCATACTTTGGCAGTGGGTAATTGTAAAGTGTACTTTTTTTGTAACATAACTTTTAGGGTTAACGTAGCAGCAGCTTCTCATTCACAATTCATAAATATAGGAAGCTATTTGCATCTGGGAAGCATCATCATGCACACCATGTCCAGGGCCATTGACTAATTTACATGACCAATATCTATGGAACCTTTTTGAGATCTGCCTTAATAGTTTTTTTACAGATGCATCTTAGGAAAATGCAGGTCAGGTCCGAAGATTTGTCACTCACAATTATATTCATATTTGACAAACCTGTACATTTAAGCAAATTACATGACAAGCTGAAAGATCTTGACCCATTTTCATCACCAAAATCGTAGCAGTAGCTACATTTACTTCAAAAATTTTGTTTTGTATTGTATATGTTAGTCGTTACGATTAGTTATCATTGTTATAACTATTACCATCAATATTATAAACTTGAACTTTAATTGATATCTTTATATTTTTAAAATCTAGTGTGAGAAAGAATGCAGGACTATTAACAGAAGCTATGGAGCAAATCGTGGTACCAGTATTCTGCTGTGCACATAATAGTGCAACTCCAGAGCAGCGCATCAAACTATGCAAGGTTTATATTATGAATTGTATTTTTTTTTGTCCCCTAGACAATGACCTTTATGTAGTTGGACGGACAGTCTGTTCATTTGTATGTCTGCCTGTTTGGTAATCATAAACAAAGCTATTATTTATCTATTCCAATTTTTAGTACAGTACTACCTGTCGCCAGTTATCATGCAGCTAACCTATGACTTTTCTCTGCACAGGGCAAATTTATACAATTAACAATTAACTAACCTGAGATCAACAACATAATTTAATTGTAGGGGTGCACATTGAATGTTGTATGACCACTTCCTATAGACATTTATACTGTTAAAATAATTGAATTGTTAAATGGCAATGTTACAACATTTATGCTCAAATATCTGCCATAAGCTTATTTTGAAAAAATTGATTACTTTCTGTTATTGTGTACCACAAGCTGACCTTGTGGAGCACTGCACCAAGTTACATGAGAGATTTCCTACAGATTGATATTTTGTATTTCAGTCCATAGGCCTACTGTGTGATAATAATTTTAGTCAATTTGTGTGACCATTTCAGCTTTTAACGCTATGGGAGCAGAACAAGTACTTTGATATGAGCATTGTGGTGGTAAGTGTTTCATTGAGATAGCTTTCATTGCCATTAACACTAAATGGCTGAAGCTATTATTCATTAGCCACATGAGATATCCCACCCTTTCGTATGTGTGTCTGTCTGTGCGTCCAGTGTACGTTGCCCGATTAAAAAAAAGGGATCTAATCCCCCCCCCCCCAATAGCTTGATCAAGTTTGAAGATGAACATAGCGATTTCTTGTAAACACAATACATTCATTAATATCAAGCTGATTGCTCTAAAAAAAAACATTTCCATAGGTTCAACTCCCCATAGCTTAGAAATGTTGGTTATATTTGAAGATAAAAAGACTGTACGATAATAATTGGAGTCACTCATCACAGCCATTTTTAAAAACAGACATTTCTTGTAAGCACGATAAACTCCTTAATATTAAAGTGATTGCTCTAAAAAAAAATCTTTACAAATCAACGCACATGCTCTGCAGTCGCCAATATTCATTCGATCTTCACAATTTTTTTTAACACTGATGGATTACCCCGGTTAAATTTGAAAAATTGACTAATTGGCATATCCAAGATGGCTGACATTGCACTTTTATCATATAGCCCCATCATTACTGCATTAGCATTAAACTTTTAATTGTGGAAAGTGGAGAATTTCATATTTGCCATGCAAATGTAACATCTAGTTATCCTTTGGGTTAAGTTCGAAAGTGAGGGCTTTTTCAGAATAATCACATTCATTTAAAAAAAACATCGTATAAATCACTTGTAAGCAATATGCACTCCTTAATATTAAATCAATTACTCCAACAAAAATTCCATGGGTCATATTCCCCCTTGGGGAAAATATAATTGGGTGACATAATTGGGACAAGAAAAAAATGTTTACTCTTTCAATCTCTGACAAGTTCAAAAAAGTTTTTTTTTGAAGGAGAGGCAGAGGAGCGGCGATAAAACTTCTTTTTGAGAAAATGTGTTTTTCACTCAAAATTATTGCAAGTCTTTTAAAACATTTTTGAATGTATCTTTCTTGAGGAAGAGGTATGAGGAGGGATTGGAGTAATTTTGTTTTTGAAAAAATTAGCTCATTACTCATTAGCTCATTACTGATGAGCTCTTACAAGATGTTGGTTTCAATGGTTTTGTCTTTGAGTGGAAGCTTTGTTTTTAGTATATATTGTGAAAAAAAGTTTTTTTCAATTTAGAAGGTTGTACTATAATCCTTAATGGCCTGAAAGCCTTCCCAATTTTCTTGTCTCCAATTGCCTGTTGCTGACAAAGCTGCAGCTGGAGGATATTGAATCTATCTCAAACCCAGGGTTGGCTTGTTGTTCAGTGGTGGAGCTGTCTGGATATTGTTTCTAGAATTCCTTCTTATAACAAATGAATTTAGAAAAGTGCTATAAACAGTTGGGCTATAAGCATTACATGAATTAGGCAAGTTATGGCAACTTTTATAATGCTTATGAAAAGAAGGCATGAACTTGTTGATCAATCAATTCAAGTGGTGATATAATTTTAGGATCTGAAAGACCCTGCAGCAGCTATGAGCAAATTCAATTCTAAGCAAATGCAAAATCATCAACAAATAGTGTCCAAGGTATGAATAATTTGTTAATATAATGATCCTATCAAAAATCCATAAATTGTCACAGAGTTCACATAATAGTGATTTTTTATTGAGTAGTTGCTCTAAGATAATGATGAGTTATGATAATCTATTCTTCTCCTTGTTCGATCTTGAAATAAGTGATAATTCAGTACAGTAATGTATAATACAGTAATGTAATGTATATTATAATTAAAAAAGAAGATTTTTATCAAGATTGTTTCTAGATTTTTTGGTCATAGCGTTACTCATAGTTCATAAAAATAATGTGGTGAAATATTTTTCTTTACTACATTTATACAGGTGTCTTCTGACATAAACCAGAGATATTTGAGTTTGCAAAAACAGCATCAGGAATTTGTGAATCATTTGGAAGTACAAACAACCCAGTTAGAGCAGCAGGTTAAACAGTTAGAAGCACAGCTGCAACAGCAAATGACAACTGCTCAACAGCAAACACAAGGTGCTAAATTATGATTCTCATGGACACTATGTTGTTGCAATAAAGTTAAAATGTTGCTTTATGTGAAAACCTATTAATTCTGTTTAACCCTGAAAGCGCTGAAATATTTTTGTATAAACTATGTAAATCAAAGGGTTTTCTCAATTTGCAATTATTAGATATGTATTCGTC
This sequence comes from Flabesymbios commensalis, assembly GCA_964017125.1. Lineage (NCBI taxonomy): Eukaryota > Metazoa > Annelida > Polychaeta > Terebellida > Flabelligeridae > Flabesymbios > Flabesymbios commensalis. Next base: position 98,371,876 of record OZ024902.1, read on the forward strand.
AGCTCTTTTCGCTTCATTTGAATACCTACGTTATGGGTCTAGGGCCATTATGAACATGTTTACTCATGCAGTGTGGGGATAGACTTTAGACGTCTGAATCTGACATCTACAGACATCAGATTCCAACGTCTAAAGTCTATCCCCGCACTGACTTTAGACGTCTGAATCTGACATCTACAGACGTCAGATTCCGACGTCTAAAATCTGTCCCTGCGCTGTAAGGGTTAATATGCGATCTGTGGCTAGTAATAGTTTTCACAACTGTTTAGGAAGAGAGTAAGAGTTACATAACTTTTTAAAATAATAGTTTTTTTGCTATATGAAATACCTTATGATTTACTGAACTATTTGCACCAGATATCTACCCCAGGAAACATTATTAAGCCTTCCCCCCCCCCCCCCCTTGTCATGATCTGTCATGGGGAGGTTGTTTTTTTGTATGGTTTCATCCACTGCCGCCGCATGTGGCCGCACCCTACCTTATCACCCTTATATCTACAAAACTGCTTCCCGGATTAATTTGGTGTTCCACATACTGGATACAAGCATTAATTCCTAAGCTGCATCAACTTTTCAGAAAGTTTTGAAAAATATCCAGGTCCATCTTTAATCTTTTTTTGTCAAATTAGGACGTTGTCATCCTGATAACTTCAAAGTCGCTTATCCGATATACTCAATATTAAACATACTGCATAGTAGTATCAATTCGTAGACTGCATCAATCTTTCAGAAAGTTCGGAAAAATATTTAAGTGATGGCAGCCATCTTTAATCTTTTTCGTCAAATTAGTACATTGTCTCCCTGAAAACTTCAAAGCCTCTATCCGATATACACAATATTAAAATACTTCAAAAATTTCTGGACTTCATTAATTTTGTGTTCTGCAAACTGGATACTAGCATTAATTCCTGAGCTGCATCAGCTTTTCAGATATTGTAGAAAAATATGTGTGTCATGGTGGCCATTTTTAATCTTTCTTGTCAAATTAGGACCTGCCACCCTGATAACTTCAAAGCTGCTTGCCCGATATACTTTATAATCAACATACTGCACAGCTATATTAATTCCTGGACTGCATCAATCGTTTTTCATCAAATTAGTACCTTTTCACCCTGATAACTTCAAAGCCGCTTATCTGATATACATAATATTCAACATACTGCATTGTATTCCTAGACTACATTAATTTGTTAGAAAGTTCTGAAAAATATCCGGGTCATGGTGGCCATCTTTTTTCACCAAATTAGCACATTGTTCTAAGCCGCTTATCCGATATGTTCAATATACTGCATAATAGTATCGATTCGTAGACTGCGTCAATTTTTCAGAAAGTTTGGAAAAATATCCGGGTAATGGCGGCCATCTTTAATTTTTAGGCTTGTCACCCTGATAACTTCATAGCTGCTTATCTGATACACTCAATTATCAATGTACTGCATGCTAGTATTAATACCTAGACTGCATCAGTTTTTTAGAAAGTTCTGAAACATAGCAGCCTCATGGCGGTCATCTTTAATCTCTTTTGGTCAAAATAGCACCTTGTCACCCTAAAGTTGCTAACCTCTGCCTCGTAATATGACTTGATAATTACATGTACAATTGATCATCTGGTAAAAATTTAATTGATTGAAAAAATTATTTGAAAAGTGTGAGGGGGAGCCTTATTGGGTGTTTACATGGTAAACTAGTTTGGATG